>CM075173.1:110290782-110700847 GCA_037576465.1 Parascaris univalens | reverse complement strand
TTCATTGCATGGCTGGAGAGGAGAACTTCGTGGAGTCCTTTGCAAACTTTTTGTGGTAATATTTATTCGTTGAAGTGAAATTTAGGGGGGTTTCTGGTGGAAATAGTGGGTCATTTTGTGCCCACCTGGAACAGCTCATTTGAGAACGAAATTTTGTGCGTATTTTTAGAAGTTGGAAATGAGGCGCCCCTTCTCGCATAGCTGCTCTGAAGGAAACACGTTTCGAAGCAGTATTAGAATGGCCACATTGTTTTTCTAGAAAGAGAAAGGCGGAACTGAGGTGAGGAAAGTATCATTCAAGGGATCATGCACTTGACTCTAAGACGGGTCTATAAGATATAATGACCCCAAGAAGGAGCGGACTCCAAATATGAAGGATGCAATCCGAGTGGTTGAAAGGGAGCGCATGTAATACAACGCGTCCCGACTCACATGCCATCTTAGCCAGTAGTACCGCCCATTTAATGTTCTTAAATGAACGCATTTCCCAGTTAACGGCATACTTTAATTTTGGCCGCATTAAGCGTTTTTAGTCAGCCATAATCCGAACGTCATTTCCCTTTGGCACATCCGAATTAGAATAAGTACAAGTTTATATAAAGGGCGGCATGATATGCGCTTTCATAGCTACAACGCAGCTGGAGGGGTCTATCTTCAGCTGAATGAAACGAGTGCGAGTAAGATTTACGGGAAACGCATTCCTCACGATCTTGTTAATGAAATCAGCGTCATCTGTGTGAAATACGCGAAAATAAGGGCGTGCTTCTTTTTATTAGTGTTGCTATTTGTGGGCAGTAAGGAGAATAGCAGATTCCTATTAAGAGAACAGCGTCATAAATCCACATCGAGAGCACAGCTTCATGCTCGTATTCGAGTGCTTTAAAATTTCCACACACAGCTTTAATATCTTCCCCAAAGTGCTTTCGCTCACTTGAAAAAGCGATCGTTATGAAAGGAAATGAGTTTATGGCTTGTCCTCAGGACTGTGCTTGAAAAAAAAAAGTGAAATCGGGACCGGCGATCTTTGAAAAATGAGGTGTCCTTAGCAGAACATTGCAGTCGAGGTCCATAGACATGTGAACGATGGATGCTATTTTTTTAAGCCCGGGTCTAGAATCGCTCCAAGATATAGGTCCCATATATCAAATTTTATCCCAGTAACTCTCCTCATCCAACCATACTACAGAGAAGATGAATTCATATATGTAGATTTGCCCACGCGTAGCTTATGCCGAACTGCTATGGTAACAAAGAAAATTTTTCGATGAAAACCGTGGCAAGAGTAACTTATGGGAGTTGTGTGAAACACTTGTTAAAAGAGTCACTATAAGAAGCAGCAATACAGTGTAGTTGAACCCCTCATTCGAATACCACACCTGCTCGTCATTTGCCCTTCTTTTTGCTCTCTGTGTGCCCGAAAGTGGGTGACTACTGCGTCAGACACCATCAAGAAAACCACCCGCTCACAGACCAGATCAAGCTGTGTTGAAATCTCCTACTATTTTTAATAATCGTGGGAGACCGGTGCATCACCAGGGTCTTTTCCTTATTTTAGTGAGAATCCGTGATTCTCTCTCACGAATTTTGATTCCTTGGGTAAAAACAGTGAGGTGTTGCCTTTCCCCAATGCAGCAAACTCGAAAATGCAAACATATTTTTGGAGCACATCCACTCTCTCTTGGAATAAAACCAATTTCGCATATTTTAAGGAATTTTAAGTGATGGTTATCCTGCAGAAGATGTTCATTGAGAAAGAAGTTCGGTTTAGAAAATCGTCGACCGTCGCAGAGTTTGTTGTTGCTGAATTCGTACTCTCAAATAAGTAGGGCTCATGGATATATTTGTGCAGAAATAACGTGTTTTAGGCCAACATTTTAAAATAATCCATTGGAACGTGTAACCTTCAAGTTGGCGCACATCTCGAATTGCACTTGCTCGTAATGGAGAAGAAGTTAGCTTAGAATGAGTGAAGTGAGAGATGGGGAAATGAGGCACTGATCGTGCATGCAGTCATAGCTTGCCTAGCTGATTTTCGACGCTGCAGACTTATCGCACCATCTTTTATGGTTCTCATGTTTGCTGTGCTTCTTCGAAAAAACAGACCACATTTTACGCAGGCTACAGTGGCTTCTACGTGCATCATAATGCCACAGATCGACCCAAGGGAAGTTATGTTAAACGAGCATAAGGTCGGTTCAGCGACCGTTTATAGAGTCGTCGTGCGTAGAAAATGTCCCATTACAAAAATAGGTAATAAAGGAATGGAAGTAAACACGTGAGGTGTAAAATGTTCGTGGAGCGCAAAAAGAGCGCTGCGAAGAAGGAGCAAACGGATAGGGTTTACGACAGGGATTATAGGGATGTCCTAACCTCAATCAGTGCAATATCTTCGCAGTTTCTGCAATCTTTTTTAAAGAGTACTACGGTACACATTGTAGTCCACTGTAGTGGCAGAAAGTTTGGCTTCTCTTTTTTTTGCAAAATTATCCACTTTATGTATTGTTTTTAGTAAGTCGTGTAGAAAATCTTCGACTCCTTTGGATGAATGCCTCTGGACGTAATCAGAGCACGTCTTTTGATTTTGGTAATTTTAGCATTTTCCCAAGCCTCCTCTTCCAATGGGATCCGTTTATCCGGGTTCATTCCGTATATCCACGTTTGAATGTCCATATTTGTACGCATGGTTCCATCGATGTGACAAAATACTTTTCCTCGTTGTAGTGCAGTCGCTGATTTCCGCTAAAAGGATTCGTTCCGTAAGCGAGTGCAGAGATTTTATTCTGCAAACGATCGTTCACAAATTGCGTTAATCTATGCGCTCTTCGTGACGCTTTTCTCTAAGCTGTGAAATATTATCGGCGAAAACCTTCAGAAAGTGTACTTCTTATTTGCGAGGGCTTTTTCACGGTTCACTCTCACTGCATCAGTATATAGTGTCATTGAGGTGCTTCTATTTATTTCATCTTCTTTTATATGTTGTCCTATTTTTCACCTTTTCTGGCGGTGAATAGGGAAATTCGTTTGCGTTGTTGGATGAAAATATATCTCATAGGAAAATGTCTTCGAATTTGCCAGCCTCATAGCTGAAACGTTTCATTTAACGATGAAATAACCTCATCGTTGACGGTTGTTTTCATTTATTCGCTATAGAGATCATTTCTGTTTTATCTGATGGATTCTTCGTAGAAGACTCCTACGAATATGTCACCTATTGTCATGCAAAAGAGCGTCGTTTCAGCTATTTAAAAAACGTGTTTTCATTGATGTTTTTTGAGGTGCTCTATGAATAGAAACTCGTTGCAGGACTCTAACTGAAGTGCATCTTCGAAGAATTCAAGTTTATATTAAGGTATACAACAAGAGAAGTTGATCAGCAAGAACGAGTAAAAGCAAGGGACGAATAGAAAAGGGAACATTGCTCGCAAGACGACCATAAAGGCAGTGTGCAGTTCGCCTGAGTCTATACTTCCTTGGTTGGATGCTCCCGCGTTCTGACCTTTCCTCATATCTCTTGTACGATACCAACGATCTCGTTTCTTCGGCAGCGTTCAGCAATATAGTAAGTGAGGTTTTGTGAATGTTTGATTTTTATGCTCACTCTAACGCCGCCTTTTGTTTCTATGCTTTCCTTTGTCGTCCTTTTTACTTCTCTTTTCATTTTCTCGCTGATTTCTCAGTATTTTTGAGTTTTTAACACTTTATTTATTACGAACTAATCTGCTGTTATTTACTTCCGTTTGCGGCCCTCTTTCATCTCTATATTTCCCACTTTATATTATTTTCTCCACTTTATTCTTATTTATTCAGCGGTGATATATCACAATTGTTCGTTAGCAGTGTTGTGATGCGATCAGTCGTCCTATACGCACACATAGAATGGTTGCGGTTTCCGTCTCGTGGTCATACTTTTTCTCCTTTTTTTGCTTTTGCGTACGTTTAACGACGTCTCCGTAACGCAGTTCGGTAACGATATGCAAGTTCTTGATCTTAACAATTTATTTCATTCGTATTTATTGGAATCCTTGTTGATAATAACAGTAATGATAACAATTATGGTGGTGATGATAATAGTAATAGTAATAGTAATAGTGGTAGTAATGGTAATAGTAGTAAGTGACAGGGAAGCACCGTACCAAGATATCCAGCGATATTTTTCCACATCCATAAAGTTCCATATGTCACTTTGAAAATTTCACGTTTCATGAAATGTCAAGATTAAGGCTAATATCGTTTTAACCAGTCACATCAGTGAGAGTTTTCTGTTGAAGTGCTTCTTAGTGTCAAGCAGGTTAATGCAAAGACGGCGAAAATAGGCCATTTCACTCCTTCAGTTCCTACTCGGTGTTTTCGAAGTGCTGTCTGACTCTGAGAGATCGGAGGGAATCACCTTTACAATAAATATTTTCACTGAGAGAGTATTTCAGCATCAAAGAAGAGAGTATTGCAATCAATTTTTAGTTGAGTTGGTGCAATGGCAGAAAAGCGGAAGCTTCTCAACGAAATAGACAAATGCTTCAAAAGGGTAATTATCGTTTATTTTTAAAGCGTAATATAATTTTGGATTGAACGAACTCATACAACTTGCCGGTTTTTCTTCAACAGCACATTTCATATTTATATATGGATAGAAGCGGGAAGCTTTTATGTTTTGCAACGCTTTCTACACTTCCATATCGATACATCACGGCTGTTGTGGTTTTTGATTATGTTGGCGTTAGTCTGTGAAGAAATGTTGATGAGATGTTGATTCAGATCGAAGAGGGGGTCGAACTGTTCGAAGAGACAATATCGAAGATGCAGGAAGCAAATAGTGACAATCAGCGCGAAAAGTTTCAGGTTTGGCTCCTTTTCACGTTTATCGAGGCGATTTCATGTGATGATTTTTACTCCGTGACGAAATAGCGATCGCAAAAAAGGAGAGGTGGAGGGTAACGGAGAGAGAAGTGCTTGATGAAGTATACCATTAATGTCTAGCGGTCTTCATTCATTACTACCCGATGCTTCTCTAGTTGTGAATAGATGGCTAATTCGGCAGTGGGATCGTATTTCAAAGTTACTTTTTGTCGAAATTTCGGTGCACATATCGGAGTCGTTAATCTTTTACATCCATTTTCTCCGCAGTAATCAATCCATTTCGTTAAAGCCATCAGATGTTTACTCGACTCTTGGAGGCCTCAGATAATAATTAGCGATGAATCTCAACTCAGCAGGCAATAAGATCTCAGGTTGCACCTAACTACAACCTCAGAAAGGCTTTTCGTCGTTTCTGTATCGGTCTATCTCTGTTGATGTTGTGCGCTGCGTGAACGGCTCACCTTGTTGCGCGTATATTTCTCTCATTCTGCAAATTGAGAGAAGAGGGAGAGGGGGCCGATGGCGTAAGGGAGATGCTAACTTTAGGCTTTAATCGTCAATAAACTTTTTGATACGCTCTCTCACTGATTGAAGATTTCAGTGAAAGCTTCATAATTTGATGAATTTCTCAATATCTGTTTATTTTAGATTCTTCTATATTTGTTTGGATTCAAAATCGTTTATTCATATTCTTTTGAGGATAAAATTTAGGTAAAAACTGTTGGCGATTTAGTTCCCGCACACTTTAACTGTTCTGTACCAATGAAAAAGTTTCATTTTGTTGATTATAGGATGATCTCAAAAAAGAGATAAAGAAGTTGCAAAGGTTGAGGGATCAAATAAAAGGATGGCAGAACATCAAGACATCAAGGTTTGCTTCGATTGCTCCTTGGTTTGTGTACTGAGGTGAAGAAGAGACACACAGGATGTCGGCTTTACGCTTCTTGTAAAACTGAGTGTCCACTCGTATTTTTATACACATTTTTATTCCTTTTCTTGTATTTTCATTCGTAGACTTTTGTGGTACCAGGGATATTCTCCCAGAAGTTATTTCACTATGAAAAGTTTGATGTATTGAAAAAAGATTTCCTTTACTCTGTCTCCTGAAGCACGTTTTAGTGTGTTTTAGACGGGAAGGCACAGGTGTTTTTTCGTAGAGTAGCTCAGCGAATGAGAGTCGCCAGGAGTAGCATTTAAGAGTGCTGGAAGGATTTGTGGAAGTAGTGCTTGAAGCGACTAACACGGTCAGTTTCGAGCACAGCTCATAAATCAAATTTCGTAACCATATGCATCACCAAAAGAATTCTTATCTTTTAAAGATCTGAAGATATTTCAAGATTCAGTGGTCAATCGTTAACCGCTCAGTTTTATGAGTAGTTGAGTGGAAAGGTGACATAAAAGAGAGGGCATAATCCTGTTTAGTGAAGCCACCCAATCTGTTCATACAAATGTGTTCTGCAAGTAAAATTCGTTTCCTAGTTGAATGTTGGCGATAAAATTTTCGAGAATGAGGTTTGGAGAGCGATAAAATAGCGGAGCGATGATTTGAAAGTAATTTGACGTTTCATGAGCTAATGGATGTTTGTACGACCGAAAAATGTGAATACTGTTTGATTTGAGGTGCGAAGCGGAAATATCTTTGCCGAGAGCGTTGACTGCAGAAATTGTCGAAATATTTCTATGTTCTTAAAACAGTCCCCAACGCCCCAACATTACAGAAGTCTTTTCTAAGGGGAAAAGGAAATGTTTGCTTATGTTTATACATTCATTCATTTGGGGAAAACGAGTTGATATTTGGGCAGAGTGAACAAATGCTTTTAGAAAATGTTTGCACCCATCTTTGGTTTTTGTTGCATCAGCTATGTTTATACACTCTTCAACGCCGATCACAGCAATCTCAGTCAATATCCCCGCTCTATCAGTGAGATGGTTACTGCGAGATTTATACTGCATAAAATGCCTTCAATATTCAAGTTTCGATTAAGTGGCCATATTCGGAGGATTCTATCGTCATATTGCGTTCCTACTTCACTTCATTAGATTATTTGGCGACAAAGTTGGTCCACGCAAATTGGCAACAAAAGTACTTTCGAAAGTTTATTTGCAGGTGTTACCCACTTGGTGAGCACATTTACTGCAAAGCTTGCAACGGGAAACGGCTTCTCGCACTATCTCAAACTGCATGATCTCTTTCTCTCATCTGTCCCATCAATTGCTAATATTCATAGACCCTTCGTGTTAATTCCCTCTTTATCAAGTGATACATTTGTCTGCGTAAAGTGAAGCACAATCGCCCATAAGCCGATTCGATTATTTCAATGGGAGAGTGGACAACGATTAAAAGTCCGCTATTAGCGGTGCAAAATGGAGAACCCCCCGAAAAGTTCCACGAATAGAAGCATGAGAATCCTCTTCGAGATTCGTATTTCGTGAAACTTTTACATAATCGATATCCCTTTCGGTGGACTCTATGATTGCGTCATAATTTCGATACCTAAGGGGCTAAATTCACGAAATGATTCCAGATCCCATTAGAAAATCATGTTTCCAGTTGACTAATACGGAGCCTCAACGAAGATTCTTCCAGAGTTAGGCATTTCGAGGAGTCTTAAATAGACGCTTGAAAGGATTTGTTCCATTCATCAAAACCGACTACAATGACAGAATTAACAATACGATATTACTGGGGACGAAAAGGTAATAAAGCAAAATAAAACTGAGGTAATTTTTCGATGCTTCGGACAAAAGCGCCGTTTTCCGACATCATTCCATCAAATTCACTTGCAAATGCCATAGACAATCAAATTCCCATCAAAAAAGCGTGCCATATTTAGATGAGAAAAATTAGTGGATTTCCTATATCCGAAAGATGTCCTATACGTCTCATTTGCCACTCTCCTAATGCGCTTATCGAAGATGATCATCACAAGAGAATATCTCAGAATTGGTGTTGAGGATCACAAAATCTGATCGTCTTTTCTTTATTGGATTACGAATTCCCCGCTCATAGATTACTTAAATTACAACATAGCACTTCCTATAAACAATCAAAGACAATAACAACAAAAGTTAAAAGTCACCGCAATGAGCAGCCAAGACTGGCAAGCAGTGGGAAGCAACGAAGATCGGAATTCCCCACCCACTTTCATTTGATGCGCAATAATTCTTTGAACCTGAGTTCGCAGTTTGTACGCAGACCGAGTCGGAATTTGAATGAAAGACAAGTTTAGGGGCTCTCAACTATGTCGGCCTATACACACATGTATTCCCATTAAAGGCAAAGGAAAAAAGGGTATCCAAGGCGCAGGAAATCCTTCCATCGCCAGGAGGATGTGATTCCTCACACCAAATTATAAGATTTCTCTGCACGCCCCATCCCTATTCCATATACCGGGTACGATTGACCTACAGCGAACGGTTTCACTCTGGTGATTGTTTTTGCTCAAACCTCCTTCTCTCGTAATGCAACGCCACCAGTGGGGACAATATCCCAACGATAGAAGTACCTTTAGGAGAAGGGAATGTGATAGTTCCACAGATGCACATTTAACGTGTGATATTACAGCCGATTCTTTTAGCACGGCGGAAACTATGGGTTTAAGGACGCTGAACTGGTAGGACCAAAGCGATTCTGTCTTCGCTCTTCAGTTTCAATTTGTATCCTTCAGAAAGCACGACTGCACTATGTAATTTTCATTCGGTCAAGAATTCCCGAGATGCATAAGAATTCCCTGAAACCGGAGCACCGTGTGAAACCCTGGATCGCTATGAGCACCACTTCTGCTCCCTACGATATAGGACACACCGTGAAGATGGACGGACGATTGCGTTGCTGGATAGTCTTTTAGTTTTCGATCTTTAGCCACGATGAAATGAAACTAATAAAATTTGATGAAAAGCTCTAATGGTAACCCGGAAACTAGATCCCTTTGAAAAATTTGCTCGCATACCTCAAAAAGGTCAATGGAACAGTCGCGCACTGCCGACGAAATGCAGAAAACACCCCATGACGAGGAAAAAGCACGTTGATATGTAAGTAATGAACAGTGGTGGGCGACTTTGGAACTGACTCCGGAGCCACCCATCACTGTTCATCCTCCAAGTGAGGCACGGTCGTTCAGTTCACAGTGATACGTAAACTTGAGCGAAATAATTATCTACAGGTTGCAAATGATATGCTCATCATCATTCAAACTTTATCCAGCGAAACTGCTCCTCTCAGCAGTTTTCCATCACAGATAAATCTGACATTCTGACAAGCCAGGAATCAATCCTTAAATTCAAAGCTATATAATTGTGGATACATCGACAGAGGTGCTGATTTATTTCCAGCAACAAATTCAACCACTACAGAGGAAACTGCTCAAAGACAGAATTAAACATAGCGAAAAGCGCAAGAAACTTCGTAGACGAGAGATGCCTTGACCGCCGTCACAAGCAAACAGCACAAAGCACGCGTTGTTCAACAACTACTGCCGGTACAAAGAAAAATCCATCCGGGTTTCTACTGCTTCGGCTAAGTTTCGCACATATAATTCGTAATTTCCCTTCTCGGACACATAATTCGGCGGTGAGGTGCCACCTGTCTCCAAATTCTATGATCAACCGCATTTAAGGCCTCTTCCCTCCCTAGGCTCTATATTCCATCCGGGTAATCACAGGTTGTTATTGGCAGTTATAACCAATTCATAATAACTAACCCTCCAGCATGAATTTAACGGCTTTCACATCACTCTGAAAAATCGACTCAGGTGCCACACAATCCAACGGCGCTTCTTATTCACATCTTTTGTACTCTTCAACGATCTCCAAAATGCAGCGATGGCTGACACAAGAGTCCACATGCTGCGGGGTCGGGGGCAAAGGAAGGAAAGAAATGTAAATGGGAAGGCCGTAATGTTAAAATGGATTAAACCCTGCTAAAGGGGAGGGAGCGGACATGAAAACTGGTGAAAACAACTGCTTCCCCACCTTGCTCCCTCCCCCTTCTAGCTCTCAAATGCATCGCCGCTACATGATTTACTCATCGACACCGCCTATGCAAAGACTGCTCTGTGATCCGACGCATCCTTCACAGAAATCAAGACATAGTAACCGTCGTACCATCGTATCGGTAACGCAGAATGTCTTGCCTGTGTAAACACATGGACCATCTCTCAACAGACCAGAAAGATCTCCGAAGAGAATATTGCAAAAAAAAGCAAAGAACAGAGCGTGACCAAAAAAAAACATAAAAACAATACAACATGAAAAATTGAAATCGAAAACGAGAATCACACAGCACAAGTAACAATGTGTTAGAACACCTCTCTTATCCACACTATAAATGCTAAAACTATGCGGATATATGGAAGATAAACTATGCTCCCATGACACCACTGAGGAGACCATAAAGTGAACTTGAAGCGATAGAAATCTTACCCAATCGAAATACTGCCAAAACAGTTTGATATGCCAACGTTCTTGACGGATCTTTAGGTCGACTGGGATTGACATAAAAAGAACTAAATCAATAAATGATGACATGACTTTTCCCAGAGAGTTACTTACCATCATTCAGTTATCATCATTTTAGAATACTTTTGCATTCGAAGATGATTTCCCATGTCCTCATCTTCCTGAATTTGCATTTCCTATGAAGGTTGTGATCGCCAATTAAATTTGGAATTTCCCCTCTAATAGGTTAGGCACAGCGTTGCAGCACTCCTCTAAATGAAATTCACAAACCAAAAAAAACTAATGTGAATAATGAACGATGCATTATCGCTCAGCCTTCGTTTCATGGACTACGGTGTCCTTAGCTTCAGCGTGATCTGCATCTGTTCGCTTAAGAAGATCTTCTTTGTGAGCATGTTGAGAAGCATTCGAAGGTGGCGACATGCTAAGTGTAGTCGAACGTGTTGACGCGGCATCTGCTTCCCAGTCGAATTTAGAGTGCATCCGAATACCGTTTTCTTTACGAATCTGCAAATTTACTGCGGCTGGCACCCATCTTAAAACATCTTCAAATCCATATGTGAGCGACTCAAGGAGCGATGATGAACGAGTGACCGATTTTCGCTCGGAAGCCAAAATTTGGTTTCAACTTTCTCCTGTTTTTTCCTCACAACGAGAACTAACTTTCGGCAAAATGTTCGATAACCGCTCAAGATTTCTGAAATCAATTTCCGTTCAGAGGAATTCAGATTGTGGAACGGCATCTTCGCCCTGTTACCGATAGAAATGAATTTGGGTTATTCGTCATCAACGCATCTCCAACTCTAAAATACAAGCAAATGGAATGGACTTTGAAACTAGGAAAAGTGGCTTTGTTCCCTTTCAAGAAGCTGAAAAAAGTTCAGTCCCTCTTCTCTTGCACGAATATGAAGAGTAGCTTGCTCGGATCGGGAATGAAATCCTCATCACGTTTGCGTCACTGCTGAATATGCGTTGAACTCATCGATTCTCATACCATTCTCATACCATTTTCATATTTATGTAGAAGAATTTCTACGAGTCGATGGAAATTCCTTCAAAATAAAGTCACTCCATTTATGAATATCGACATTTTTTATTGGCCGCAAAAGGAGCTTAAAAAGTCTCCGTGCAACTGACTTCGCGTGAGTGCATCGTTCTCAGCTAATTAATGAGAAGAAGAAACGCATAGAAAATGATGGTTTGTTTATGTGAGTGGAAAATGCGCAAAAGGTATTTCTCAGATGGTACTTATGAATAGACCTCCTAGTAAAGTTGGTCATCACATATGCGAACGAGGATTCTCACCTCTTCAAGGTTGTGATAGAGATCCTCATATTTTGGATCGTCTTCGAACTTGAGTGCATCGATCAACACAAGTATAGTGTCATACTGCCGCGGACAATTATGAAAGAACTGAGCACGTCCTGCCTTCCTGGCCATTTGCTTGCCTACTTGAACACCGACTCGCTCTGAAACAATTAAAGCAACTCAGCTTTTTATGAATATAAGTATATTTAAAGACACACTTCTATTCTCCACGTTGCTCAGTAACAGTACCTTTACGACCAAAAATTATCTTGCGCGTTTCAGCTAATAATCTTTGAATTACTGCGTATGTAAAAAGAAGCCCATATTTCCATGCTGCTTTTTGGAGAGACGGTATGCCCCTTAAATCGAATTCGCAAAACCATTTCCACCCAAAGCGGTATCGCGCGCATTGTGGATCCTCGAAATTCATTATTTAGTGATGAGCACTCAAATAATGCATCTGCTTAAACCTCTAACGACGATATGAAACAGTCCGAGCTACGTATAACTTTGCAGATGAAACCTTTAACACGTCTCCATGGCAAGGATCCTTTTGTGATTTCAACGAGCATATATAACCACGATTCTAAATCGTCACGTCTTCCTAGATCTAGACGCAAATGAGCTCTAAGCGATCCATACCTCGTCGTACCACGCCATCCGACCTCTCCTCGTGGAGCGTAATGCTTTCCATTCTAGAAAAACCTCAGTATTAATACTCACTAAACAAGACAACACTATTCAAGCAAGACATTGGAATTGGGAGGTTAAAAGATGTGATTTCCAATACTTTACTTCTAAAAAATTGAAATAATATAAGATGTGAGACTCGTAAAATCACTTGATAATACCCCTAAAAATGATGAAAAATAAAGATGATTCCTCCTGCTCCATTCTATTCAAGGAACCATTCGACCTCACTAGTTAACAACGAACGCTTACATGCACCGAATAAGTTCGTTGTACGCCGATAAATGAATTCAAAATTTCGGAATATTCCTAACGCGAGAAATGTTTGAAATGTTCGATTTGAAAGATTCCCGTTATTCGTATCGAAAGTGATGGATTAAATGAAATTTTCATTAAGTGTCACTCAATAATGTTGGGATACCAATCACTCTCATAGACTCATCGATATATTTCATGAAAGCGAATCATAATGTTCCTCGTTTGTTTGCTTCTGAGGTTTCCTCTTTTCCAGTATATTTTCTAACAGCAATTTTTAGGATATTCCTTTGCAGAATATAACATCTTTACTCGGGTTATTTTTATATTTCCAGTAAACGGTCTACAAACATCTTGTCACAAGCCTTTGTCTTCATTTAAAAAAACCTTTGTCGCCGATTCACCTCACCTCAATTTCAGTGATTTCTCTCAAACCTTTTTGGGGAATGAATCAAGCATAGCGTAGAGATATATATTCGCTCAAACAGAAGCACACAGCCAAGTACCTTCAATATTCTAGCAATTCATCGTATAAGATAAATGAAAACCTTATCGAGATATTTCTTCGCAAGGCCAAAATCATATAGAAATATCGTCTCGTGTCGTTCGTGGACAGATCAATAAGCGACGACAAGAGAAAGAGGTCTAAACCGTCAGAATCTAACCTAAACCTATGTTAAGCTACTCTGTATGAGCCTATCATGTCCTCCTAAACCTCTTTGAAAATGCGCAACGCGCCTGTTGCGTTTTCTGATCGACCTTCTTCTCGGCCTGCAAACATTCCCCAAGGAGGGGGGGATGGGGGTGGAGGGGGGGAGGGGGGGGGGCGTGGCTAGAGGTTAGCCAATCAGCATTAGATCTCAGAGCATAATTCTCACGTGCCGTACGCCTTCGTCCGTATTGTCACTTCCAAATATGGCGCTGGTGGTTGGTGTGGTGTGCTTCACTTGGTGGATTTTGAAGTTCTCCGGGCCGGCAACGATAATGGCAGGTAACTGCACATGTGGGATGATGGTAAGGTGGTGTTTATGTTAATTTTGAAGGTTTTGTTAATGTGCCCATAAGGATGCGCCAATTGTGTTCGGATATTATGGAACAAAGAAAAGGTTCCTCTCTTCTTCGTTGAATTGACGACTGCTTCACCTTGCATCACAATGTTTTGAAAGTCTCTCACATATCGGAAGTAAGTTCCACAAAATGGTTTAGCTGTGGGAGGGTATGTCGGATTATGAAGGGTTTTAGGAGGTTATGAATGATTTTCCCGAAAAATTTGCATGTTATCAACGATTCTCCTGAAAATTTTTGTAGGATATGGCTGATTTTTTTAAAAATTTTGCAAAATATCAATGATTTTAATGAAAATTTGCAGCATATCAATGATCCTTCTGAAAAATTTTGCAGGATGTCAGCGATTTTCCTGAAAATTTTGCATCTCTTCAGTGATTTTCCTGAAAAATTTTGCAGGATATCAACGATTTTCCTGAAAATTTTTGTAGGATGTGGCTGATTTTTTTAAAAATTTTGCAGCATATCAACGATTTTCCTGAAAATTTTGCATGTTAACAATGATTTTCCTGAAAAATTTTGCAGGGTATCAATGATTTAACTGAAAATTTTTGTAGGATATGGCTGATTTTTTTAAAAATTTTGCAAAATGTCAATGATTTTAATGAAAATTTGCAGCATATCAGTGATCCTTCTGAAAAATTTTGCAGGATATCAGCGATTTCCCTGAAAATTTTGCATCTCTTTAGTGATTTTCCTGAAAAATTTTGCGGGATATCAACGATTTTCCCGAAAATTTTTGTAGGATATGGCTGATTTTTTTAAAAATTTTGCCAAAAATCAACGATTTTCCTGAAAATTTTGCATTTTAACATTGATTTTCCTGAAAAATTTGCAGGATATCAACGATTTTCCTGAAAGTTTTGCGTGTTTCCAATGATTTTAATGAAAAATTTTGCTTGTTATCAATGATTTTTTTGAAAAATTTTGCAGGATATCAACGATTTAACTAAAAGTTTTTGTAGGATATGGCTGATTTTTCTTAAAAATTGTGCAAAATATCAATGATTTTGATGAAAATTTTGCAATATATCAATGATCCTCCTGAAAAATTTTGCAGGATATCAATGATTCAACGGAAATTTTTCCATGTTTTCAATGATTTTGAAATAAGCCGTTGTGCATGCTTTATGGTTTAATATATAGTTTTTTCTTTTATTTGATGAATGATGGCTGATGTAGGGGAAGAACAGGTTAAAAGCTGAAACAGTGGACGCACAATTCACTCAGTAGGAGGATATTGGTTTGATGAACGCTTACAGGAGACGTTGTCAACTTGCAAAATTTAATTGCTTCAATGGACTTTGGAAGTATCTGCTCCAAAAGTCATTTGGATACCTCTAGTGCGGATCACTGAAGTTTGTCTTAAAAGTTGGTGGCTGATGTTTCATATGCAATTTTTCATAAGTAATGAACACTAATTCGATGAGAATTTGAGTTTAGATATTGGATGCATGTCTCTCGAAGGGTTCACGCGATAATATGACCGTTATTCTGGTTTGTTTCGATGCGGCACCTAAGGTTGATCCTGAGGCTGTGAGAAGGGAAGAGGAATGGAGAGCTAAGATCACTGATCGAGTCACAGGTCAGCTTGAATTCGTCTACTGAATTGACAACAAATAATCGATGGTTTGTGAGAGGTGCTTACTCACTTCAGTGACTTGTCCGCCCACTGAGGATTTGTTTATGTATGTAATGACGAAGTTTAAGTTGGTTATTGATTGTGCAGGTCGATCACTTACTGGCGCGTTAAAAAGCGGGTTTCTGAGTCGTAGTTTCTCAATGATTTCGCACCAGCAGAGTGGGAATCATAGTCATTAGAGGTAAAGTTAGGTTTTGGGAAGATATTATATGGTCTGTTTCCCTCTCCTCGTTTTTTCTGGTTTTTATGTGTCTTTTGTTGGTTTGCTTCTAAACCTTTTTCTCTGTCGCTGATTTTATTAATTTCTGAATTGCTAGATGCAAGTGCACAGATACCTTATGGATTAGCGTAATATGGTCTTAGAGTAATACCCAAAATGCGCATAAAAACAAACATTATTGTAAATAATTCGAAAATGCTAAAGGAAGAGTATATCATTATGCATATAAAGTGGGAAGAATATATGAGCGTTGCAGAAATACTTGCCGAAGGGGATAGGAAAAAAGGTGGACGAGAGCAGCTCAATGCCGAACAAGTGATGCGCGAGCTTGGCAGAGCGGTGATGAAGGCTTGCCCACAGGGGGTGAACTTTCATGCGGCAAGGACCGTCGTGGATTCCACTCTAGCGAAGCGACAGCAGCAGTCATAGATTACATTTATATGGGATGAGCAGTTGATTTCATGCACCTCGTATATCTTGCACCCTCCTCCCACTTTCTTTCAAATCTTCCATTATACAGTCTACGCTTTTTCTGTTTGTTCACAGTCTGTAAAATTATTTCCGTTAAGCAGTTATTTTCACTTGTGGATTTGATTGGTACCGGGGTTGGAGTTTTGTGTTATTGATTGGACATTATCGTAGGGCAGGAATCGGCACGAGGGTTGAATAAAGTAGATTGTAGTTGCTGAGGTTGGTTGTTTGCTTTTAATCTTCCCGGAAACATGTTTCGGGATCATTTGAACGCTTTCTAGGTCATGGAAGAAATTGAATTTGATATTTGATGTCATCCTCCGTATACCGAGTTGACATTTGGTAGGAGTCTGGAGTCGGTGGTCGTGCCCACATTTGTTGATTTAGACCTTGTTCGCTATAATACGTTGTGCTGTTCGGAGACATTTTGCGGCTTGTGTTCAGTTTTGGGCACATGCCGTTGACATTTTTATGTCCATCCACCTCCACCTATCCCCTTTCCGTTTTCCTTGTCTAGATTTGTTTGTGCATTTGACGCCTTTGCTGCTGTTATTAAGAAATCTGTAGCTTTACATGAGCATGCTAAATTGGTGTACATGTATGAGGTTGTATAACGTTATGTGAGGTAGATTCACGTTGATATTTTTCATATGCGATTGCAATTAAGCATGAACTTGTGTAGTTTATATGAATGCAGATGGTTGTGTGTTTCGGAATTTTCTGTGAATTTTTATGCAGCTATGGATTATGTCGATTTCGTTCAGCATTTTACTGATTTCTTCGCGTGTGTGTATCGAGTAATAGTCTTACATCTACGTTGTAAAAGTTTAGTTCTTTTTATTGCAAAGTTTTTTGATACAGTGCAGCGTCTGTGCGAAGTTGGCAAATAGGCAATGTGGGAATAGACGAGAGAATGCTTTCAGTTGCGAAAGAGATCATTTTCGTTGAGTTCCGAAGAGAAACTGAAGGGAACTCGATGCGAAAAATTTACATTTCCGTGAGTTTTTCGCAGATTTCCCCTCTCATTTTTGATATTTTCGATAAGAGAACTGATGGCGGCTAAGCAATCATGTTGGATAATGACGAGGTTTTAGCGGGCGGATGCTTCACATGTTGGGGATTTATGCCAACCGAGTAGGATTATACTCTTTCATTGAATATGATGTTGACGTGGTACTGAAGTGTTGTTTGATATAATGACGAGGCGCTAAACATTTTAGAATCAAGAATCCAAGTGCTGATATATGACTATAGATGTGGTGTGAGTATTGCTATGAATTTCACTAAAATTTTACCTCCCTCCTTGGTTTTTTTTCACCGCCAATAAGACAGTTCATCTTAGAGGGATTTGGAGAACCCATAGAGTTTTGCAGAGTTATGAGGAAGACCCGAGGTATCAATTGCAGGTGCGATTTCATCACGTGAAAAGAAAAAGCAGCCATTCATCATGTGTTCTTGGCAATAAACTGTCGACTAGTCGACACCCTTAGCGCATACATTAAATATTTCGACTGAATTGTTTAAAATTACGATTAGCGGAAATGAGCGAAATTTGAAATATGGTTAGTCGAGAAGGAGCTACGCTTTTGAACAGAAGAGAAATGAAACCTATATTTTTGAAAGGATGCAGAGATCCGTTTTCCAGAAATTTGTTATGAGCTCAGTCACTTGCAGTCCAAAGGGATGGAAGGGATGGAAAATGATGCACACTGCCATACTAACAATCGAAGGTGTGTCTATATATGTCTTTATGTCGGAGTCTGTATACACTTCCTCTTCGACATTCACACCCCGCAAAATACCGAAGTTCGAGTTGCAATTTTAAATGGGATTTGCACAATTGCATTTTCGCCCTATTAGTATTAAGCTTTGTCCACTACCAATTAAAGTGAGTCATAGATAGTTAGAGGCCGTCGAGTAATTTATCCATTAGCTGCATTCTGGCAGTCTTTCTCATTGAATTTAATAGTTTAGGAAATTCTCCACTGTATATTCTGTTCTGTTCAGCTGGTTGCGTCGTTACTCTTTGAATACTTTAATATACATATTTAATTACTGGTTGGTAATCTATGAAAATGGTTGGTCTCAACGATTTGTGCTGCCAAAACACATATTGCATTAGCTTGTTAAGTACATTTTTCTCACTAGTTGCTATGAGGGAACAATGTAATAACCTCACATTTTCGAAATGAATTCTTTGTCTCTAGGTTATCGCCATGAAAGAGGTGAATTTAAATTATTGAAGCATTCGTATGCATTTTCAACGAGTTCCATAATTTCTAGTTCAATAAATGAACGCATCTTTATAATTGTCATTATAATTTTCTCTTGAAATGTTTCACCTACAGTTACTGGTACACTGATAGATAATATGAGGAGATTATCCGTTTCATTATTATTTTCCGTTAGTATTTTTATCTTTTTCTCTTTCCAGGTAATCTTTTCTAATTTACTCAGATTTTTGTCGCTACTTTCCGCTTAAATTTCTGCCGTTCGTTCCGTATTTTTACTTTAAGCCTATATTTCTATCTTTATTCTATAGTCACTGTCGTCTACGAGAGAAACTTTCTACACGAATACTTGATCTTTGGGACCTTTACATGACCGGAGGTGTCTTTCATGACTCCTAGTTATCATACTTGTTATCCCTCTTAAACCCGTATGGCCTCATCAATTTAAGTTGTTCCCGAATCAGTCAGTGGTACAATTGCTCACCTGTGACTTGAATATCACATGAAAGTGCAACGAGAAACAGTTTTTAGCTTTACAGCGCATTCCGGGATGATGAGCAACGTTGTCCGGAAAGTTTTATATTCCGGATTCGGTTTTTGGTCCCTCTAGCAAGCATCATGATGCCTCCATGCACTTTTTTTTCAATGCCCATCGTTGCGTACCGCACTAATTGAGTGCTGTACGGATGCATCGCTTAACGACTTCTTCATAGTGCCTCGTATCATATGGCTTTCATTGGCATTCATTACACATCATGTGGCTTTATTAGCCCGGTTGCAGCCTAGGCTCCCGTCATATGCATTCGCTCTTCTCAGGAAATTGCGACTTCCTCCAGCATAGAATCCGAATTCAGATGGCGTCGTCGTGTTTGCGATCATTCAACGTTGATCGAAAATCTAAACGTGTATATTGCAGTGACAGCTTTTCCATATGTTTCTACGCTCGCTAAAAGTTATCTGATCGAGGCCATAATCGTGTATTTGCATGTGTCTTTCTCATACCAATTGCCTGCAATGTCAATCGCACATGCAGGAGAAAACGTTTCATCTATTTGGCGTCCGTTGCGCGTTTTCTGCTTGAGGATTACCAGCATCCGAACTTAGCTACTTCTTCGATACGGTGGCGCTTATTTTCTTTCTCTGGAAGAATCCTCTAAACTAAAATAATTCAAGAGTTCGCAGTAAAGGATTACTGAGGAGAAATAAATAATTTAATATTGAAAATAGCGTTCAAAAAAAGCGTTACGAAAGCGACGTTACTTTGCAAGATTTGGTCATTGATATGGTTACCTATGAGGCCATATTAGACGCAACAATATATATTAAATAAGCTGCTGTTAATGAATAAGTTGTAATATATCTATAAGGAGGAGTCATTTGAGCTTATTTATGACATGAAAACTTAACGTTATCTTCCTTTCTGATACCACAAAATTCGATGACTCCCTCATAATATCATTATTTTTCCGGTGTTTTTACTATTTTCTTAGGAGAACATATTATGACAATACCGCATCAGTGTCTTTCCATGCCATGGATTTGTTTGTTTTGCGGATTTCAACTTACTAAGCGTAAAACTTATTGCAGTAATGTGTCTCCGTCATCCGCCGTTCTTTATCAAAATTCGACTTGTTGAACCTCAGGTCACCCAGGCAGGGAAAGTGCTGGGGCGCTTATTGTTCCGTTCATAAATGCTCGAAATGGGCTCGAAGCAACACTCTTTTTCGATTCAATTCTACTCGTTACCGGATCGATCGTTTCACTTTTTCCAAGGTATGACGATATTTGATTCAAATTTCTTTGATCCAATGCATTACATGATCGAATTTTAAGTCATTCTCATTTAACTCCTTCCACCTTATAAGTTCTTCGTAATTGCAGTAACACTTCGAGGTGGTTGAAAGTTCTGTTAAAAAAAGACATCTCAAAGGTCATAGTTCGAGCTCAGAGTCAATTTATGCGTCATTACATTTAGCCGTTTAAAAGGCACCGCTTTCATGTTTTTTCCATATACTTCACTAAGATTACATATCTGCGGCTACATATATGCTAATGTAGCTTGAGGGTTAAAAGAGCAGTTTAAGCTCAAGGGTACTCCAAGCCGTGAGTGAAATCGTATAAGAACCTCACATTCAGGAACGTGCGAGCTTGGGATCTTCTAAGTAAATCTCTAGGTAGAAGAAACGGTCCCATGAGGATAAGGTCTCGAAAGGTTATGAACACCGAAATGAGAGTAGGATCGTAAGCTGTGGAGCCTCGAGAGTCTCGGAGCTGACACTAAATCGTGCATTCAAGAACCTGCGCGTACTGGTCTGGCCAGGATGTCCCAATAAGACTTGCTTGTGCCTGTAATTCAGTAGTGAGGGAAATTTCTAGAGCTGGAGGAGCATCAGAAAATTTTTACCTACTAAAGACGAACTTCCATTGGTGAGTGATTGATCGGGATTTTGCAGTTATTAATTAATGTACAGTTCTTTCTTCCACATTATCGAGGAGCAGCCCATCATTAGCGAGTCATTTGCGAATTCTGATAGAATTTTACCTAAATGCCAATTTTATTATTTGAAAAGAAGGTCGTCAGGAGTCGTAAGATTTTCCGGAAATAGATAAGTAATTTAAGTAATTTAATACGTTGCCTTCATATTACGAAAGAGGAAAAGTGAAGGATGGCTTTAATTTTTTTATTCATACTGTGAAGAATAAAAGGCAAGCAATGACATGTAAGTTTGTAAACCATCTTACATCAACATGCATTATTCAAGCATTAAATTAGCTACAGAGAAACTGTTTAAAGCGATCAGACGAATCATCGTGGGGCCATCAACTAACCAGAAAAGACCTAAGAGGTGATAATTCTATCGATATTTTAGCACATTTAAGACTAGTCGTTTTCCTGCGGGCAGGCCTTCCACCTTCACAGTGGGACTTCTGACGTATAAGAAAAGCCGGAGACATCAGGTACGAGGTCATGTTACCTTCGCAAGAGGCACTCGAGCAGAACTTCCGTATACAATGAATAACATTCGTGGAGTGTTACGAATGCAATACACATTATTCACGTGTTAATATATGATCCATGTTTTATCTTCAGCTGTCAGGTCGAAGTGAATTTCAGTAATTGTATTCTTTCCAGATCACGTATTATAATAAAACTTAACGGTCAACAGAAGGAAAAATGTTTAGCACAAATAGCAATATTTATAAATTAAAATTGCGAAGCTGTAGTATATGTTCGAGCGCTGAGAGCAGTCATTTGAAGGACGCTCAATAAAGAGTTCATCAGTAGGTGGTAGTCATTATGTATGGGTCGAGTCTTGATCGGTATAACGTGTATCGACACCGGTCGGAATCGGTTTCATAACGTGTAGAGTGCTTCTTTATGCCACCACACCATACCGTTATCGGCCGTCAGCGTATTTCATTTTTGCACTTCTCTATTCTTTTGCATTATTTCTCGCTAATTTCATTCCACTCATTGGCATATTCAACTATTCATTATTATCATTGCTAACAATATTACCTGCTTTCATTCCAGGTTTCTTCTGATCTTATTCAAGGATGCGCAAATGCGTTTTTCCTTTTTTGCACTTTCCGGGCATTTAGGATAACTTAAAAACTCGCTTATTCACTCTTTTTATTCACATAAATGTTCGCTGGAAATTTTGGAACGAAGATAGAGTTTGATAATGTAGAATTTTATCGTGGTAAATTCTAGGCGCTTGTTTTACGAGGTTTATTTCATTCATTCAGTTTATTTCATTTCATTTATTTCATTCATTCATTCAGCAAATGTAGAAACATATGAGGGGAAGAGCTAATTTCCAGATTGTATGGGAATACTCATTTTCTCGTTTCCCACACAGCCGACCGTTTTCTTAATGGAATAGAAGTGAAACAAAATGATAGATTACCGTTGTTCATACACATAGTCCTTTCCAAAAGGTTGGTATATTTGGAGCTAAAGTGAGGAATCTTCTCTTCGAACGTGCTTAAAAAATTATCTTTTCTTGATATTTAATTACTCAAAAGTTCTCTCATGATTGACGCTGTTCAGAGTGAATTATTGCTGAGAGATTACTTTACAGCTTAACATTGCAGTCATTAGATTTCGTACTTCTAGCCGTATTGATTGCCGAATCGAAACTAATCGAGAGACAAACTCATACGGAGAAATTTGCATCAACACGGATGTGTACAATGCTTCTTTATAAACAGGACTTATAAAAGCGTGTAGCAACATAGAACACAATGAAAGTATAAATAGATATGTTGGTGGGCGATTGTAAAGTTTCTATATATCAACAAGGATTATCAGAATCGGCGGTCATATTCTATAGGCAGAATTCATTTGGTCGTCGTCAGGCGACTATCCTTTCAGACGTCCTCAAATTCTTGCAATTGCATCTTATATTTCATAAAAGATGAAGTAGGTGGATGTTATGAATTTATAGGTGGATGAATTTGTACAGTTGTTATCGCTGGTCAGTTTCCTTCTATCCATCTAGAAGCATCATTGAGACGATGCATAATTTCCCGTGTTGGTTGCGTTCGGTTGCTAGCAAACGTTGCTCGGAATCAGATACGGAGCCGCTATAGCAGTTTTCGAGAAGCAATCCAATAATTGGCAGTTTTGAAGTTTGGAAAAGTACAAATAATTTTTCATAGTTTAAGTTCCGTTCATCCAATGCGCTCTCCCCCACCTCTCCCCTAAAAAAATCATGTATTCACAAATCACATATTCGTATAACACTGGAAACAGATCGATGAATTCCTGGAAGGACGGGGAAGGGAGATGAAGCTTCTTTTTTCTGGAAAAATTCTTTCAAATCCGATCCACTTTTTTGGGATAAATTTTAAAAAATTAATTCGATTTTTTTGGGAAGTGATGTAGAAATTCGTAATTTTTAAGGTATCCTTTATTTACTGATACATATATTAGCATCATCAACCGATTTCACTTATGTCAGCGAAAAGAATATTCTCGTGATGCCACAACGACCATTCACATTTTGCTATTTATTGGTGGCATTGAATGCGGTCAATTTCCCAATAATATTCGATCAATTCCAATATCTGCGAACAATGACGCTTCGTTTTTCAATATTTTCGATGCTAATCGCTTACTTTACTATTCACACTATATTCTATTAATCAAAGTCAAGTGTGCTCTTATCGTTAATTTAGAAGTCAAATCGGAAATGTTTGCAAATAAGAGGAGAAAATTAAAAAATAATCAGCTTAAAATACTTTACATTTTCTGATATATTAGTAATTTATTGTTAAGTTATACTTATTGTCATTTCAAATGCATTCATTAGGTCGAGCAATCGAATATAATTCATTCGACAAGTGGAAAATGTGTATAAATTTTATTCATAGAGGAAGATGTCCAAGTTCGATTACGATTAATTTAGTGTAATGGAATTAATTTGTATAATTATTTCAAAGTGGATATCATATCAACAGCAGTATAGTGGAATGGTTTAGGAGCATTGGAGTACCATTGTATCAATCATTTTCATCAGTGATATTCACCTCTCTTCGAGTATCGGCACAGTTGGCTCTCTATCTTTCTACTCTTTACCCTTTACTGCAACTTTTATTGCTATTTCGAGTGAGAAATGCAAGGTTGAGACGTCGCCAACTTGTTACTGGTGCTTACACGTTTGCACTCATCATATTTACACCCCTCGTAACATCGATATATTTTAGTATGATATTATTTTATATTAATTATAACAATTAATTGGTGTTAGTATCAATTAACTCCTCTAATTAGTATTAACCCCCCTAACATAAAAGTATTAATAGTATTAATTCTTCTGTGAGGGAAATATTTTCGTCCTTTCGAAGATTTTCTTCGTAATTCATTACGTAAATAATTGAAAGACTGCTTGACTTACTTCACATTTCATAAGATTACTTTACTGCATCGAAATTTCTAGGAAAAAGGTAACTTTTTTGGCGAATTTCGTCGCCAATAAGACCGTTTCAGTTGTTTTTTTTAATTTAGATATCGTGATGTTTTATTTGAGCTTTTGCAATATTTTTTGGAGATGAATCTCATTAACACATCAAATAGTATTGTTTGCTTATTTATTTATTGTTAATTAATTTAACATTTGATAGTAGGAGGACGTTGAAATAGAGTTGAAGCTGAATGAATTCATGTGCTGTTAAGTCCAACTATATTCAGCAATTCCCTTATAGGCGACATCGTAATGTAAAGTCCCAACGAAGCATTTCGATGCTTTCATAATTATCGTCGATCAACTTCGATATCAGAATAAATTTCGTTCAGTGCTCTCAAAAATTCAGCGAATCCTAAATTTCAACTTAGCCCCTCCTCTCTCCTTTAATCTGATATTATTTGCTTGCAAGAAGTCGTAAGAAGCGAAAATAATCTAGCGAATTTAGCGATTTTTTAACAGTGATTTACAGATGACAATGTTTCCAGTATTGTGGACGGTATTTTTACAGAAAAGGCAAATGCATGATATCAAACGCAGTAGTGCAGAGTAAACATTTAGCTCATAAACTTCTATTCAGTTTGGCGGGCCAAAAATATTTTAAGCCTAATTTTCGTACTTAATGCAATTTGAAGTCGGCAGTTTTTGTTTGAGGGGAAACGTCGACGTATAATGCTTCAGTGGAGTGGCGACGAGTAGGGCGAATTTTGTAATCTGTACTCAGATTAGATTTTCGTACGCATTTTATTAGGTCTGTTCGAATGGGTTACAGTGTTTGAGTTGAAATATTTGGATAACCGCACCCGTTTTTTCCTGTACTAAAAACAGTGAAAGACAAGAACAAAGCAGTCTCGCTAATGCAGGCATACGTAAACAACTGTCAATATATAATGCTTTCTGTGAGCAATTCAGACAGTTTGAAGTTGCTAATGCCATAATATCTAGGCCCACTTCGCTCACGCTTTACCTTGGTGAGCCAGTCAGTTAATAAGGATCTGCACCATTGTATTTTAATAGTGTTTTACGGGACGGCAAGTCAGGAGTTTTAATGGGTTACGACCCAGAGACCAAATAAAACAAATGGGGAAGCTTTATAAGGAAGCTGGCACGATATGCGTCTTTTATCGTTTCATAAAATCATCGTCAGTAAAACAATACAAACCAAAAATCACTTTCCGCCCTGCATTCGAACGGTGGTCAAAGGTTCCCGTCGTTTTCTCGCTGAAGTAATAATCTGCATGATGAAAAGCCGCTTCAACAAATTCGTTCTTTTCGATGATAACATCGAAACACCTATAAATCATTAAACGCTTGAAAAAACACTAGCAATCCACACTGAAAGGAGGCAAATGCGAGCAAAATCTAAGTGAGGAAGTGTCGAGAAGTTACCATTCATATTTCATAAATTGTGATCTCGACTTTGCAAGAAGAAATAGAGATATTTGAGGATTTCGGTGCAAATCAGATCGTTGAGCGGAAGCAAATCTGTACAGGAAATGAGGGGAAAAAATCTCGGTGATGTTTCCGCTCCATCGTTTAACGTGTTTGCTAATACACCATAATATTGTGTTGCATTTTGCATTTTTACTGCCGAACGCAAGCTCTTTGTTTGGCGTTGCAAAAACGGTTGCTCTGAAGGCATATGGGGCACGAGATAGGCTTTTTAAAATTTTTTAATAGTCAGTAGGTTACTGCGTGAAATCGAACACCTTATACAGGCTGACGGATAGTTTGGGTGCGCTTTTTTGCCTTCAGCGTTGTTATCTCTTTAATCCCTTCACAAGTTATGTCGACTTCGCAAAGCGCGTCCACATCTATCTGTCCGTATATCGGCCTCCGTCCGTCTGATAGTCTCAAGAGGATGCTGAGTGTAACTATGACTTTGAAATTTTATGGATTTAACACAAACAATAAGTGTCATCTTCCACGTTTATCTAGAATATTCACAATGAGTGAACGATATTTGAAAGCGTCAAAAAATTTTCCATATATTTCTGCAAACTACTGCACTTTCGTTTTGCATTTTATTTTGTTCGTGGAAGGAAATCCCGTCTGAGAAAAAAGTTTATTCGAACTTCGAGGTTGCTCCATTTATGTAGGCATTATTATCCCTACTTAGGTAATAGTCACCATGCAAGTATATATTGATTGGATAGGCGGAATATAAAGCGCATATCGTGCGAGACATAGCGTTTATTTTTTCCTGGAGACTCTTGGGGTTAACAGTTTAAGCTTTAAGGATTTTATGGAGGGAAGGCTTTATAATCAAAGTTTGACTATAAAAGAGTTTTATAAATTATCAATTTCTGAAATGAAATTTGTCTAAACGATCACCTTTCGCACATTATTACTACTTTCATTAAAGTAGCCGCTGGTAGATATCGGTTGCATTCTATGTCTGCTAAGCTGCTCGTGTTGTATGGCTCTACTACATTCGTACCCGCTACAGGCAGGGTCGACTTTTTAACTTTTCATCATTATATTTTCATTAACTATTTTGGGTCCTATTGACATGGAACGTGACAGTTACGGTGACAGACTTGACTATAAAACGTCCCCATGCTCCGCATGTACTGCAAAGGGTGTACTGTTGTATTGTTTATTTTCATTTGATAATATTGTTATTCTGCCCTATTCTGTATTGTATTGTTCATTCATTTCCAAATTCGTCTCACTTAGTTACAGCATTTTTCTTACGATTTTCCGCAGACATTGATGTTACCAGTTGACATAGAACATATTCTATGTTCGTTTTTACTTTTCTGTATTTCCTCTTTCTCTTCGTTCAATTTTTCGTATAGGAGGACCTTATCCTTTTGATGAGACGGCTTTTTGTAGTAAGCTTTGGATTTCTTAATAAATCCTTTAATTGAGTCGGATCCTCCTTCCGTTTGTCTTGAAAGAGTTGAAATGTTCCGAGGAATGGGGTATGTTCGAAGGTCGCTCCGACAATATCAACCTCAGTTCTTTGATGCTGAATATTTTGTATATTGTATGGGAAAATATTCTGACGCTCGTTGATGTATGAATTTACTGCAAATTAGGAATCACTTCATGGGTGACATGGAAGGGAAAGTTGTTCGTTTGTTCAATGTCTCAGCCGTTAATTCGCATCGTTTTCAGCCCTAGAATCTTACGGCCAGCACTTATGATCATAACCGCTGCCTGTTCATTCTTTTCATTCTTTTCTACTACCGAAACTGTTTCCCGACCGAACTACTTGATCCATATTCCACATTTCTATTTATCCACCGTTTTTTTCATGGGACGTGATGTGCAGGTGGTGTTGCAAATTAGCCACCCAGGATATTATACAGTTTGCTTACATTACATCCAGGTATACTGGATTTTGGAAGTGTACTGCACACGTTGGACGCTTTGTTTGTGTTATGTCTCGCATCTACATGGAAGGTAAGAAAAGAGTGTGCTGCAGCGGTTACTGAAAGCTCAATTTTCTCATTGGCTAACACCGATGGACTGCAAATGTGGTCTTTACAACTGCTCAAGGGCCTGGAAGTGCATGTAACTTACCGTTCATAGAGCAGGGTCGTGTGCAGGTGTAATGTCGACATCGTCAGGTAGAAATTTCAATCAAAGATCTGTACGGTGTACGATCGACCCGCCAGCATGTATAGAAGCGAACGTGTGCAATTTGCCGGATAAAAGCTCCTATAAACATGAGAGAGAAACAATATAATGACAAACAAGATTTGTGGGGAAGTAGGCGTATATAAGAAACGAGGATGTGCGGGGTTGACGGAATGTAAAACATTTTGAATCTCATCAGTGACCATTTTGGTGGTAGATCGAATGCATGTGGACAACTTTTACTTGAGGTGGAGTGAAGAGTTGGGCAACATTTTGTTTACCTTCGATTAAGTGAAGATGGTGAATTCTTCATATGAAGTGAAAAATATTAATAATAAATCGAATAAGTCGGCGTATTTGTGGAGGATATGAAGTATTCGTGTTCCGGCTGAGATGTTTCGACTCAAAAACAATATGGAACGTTAACGGTCGATTTGGTTGTGCATGAAATATTCCGCCACCTTGTGTTCACATCAATGTTTGGCAAAGACGATCTCACAGTGCTCATCGTGAATTGTTGCAAACTTAACGGGAATATGTTCAACGCGCACATCAAAATGACCTCAAAAATTCCTATGAGGAGCGCTTTCGAACGTTAAATTGTGCCTTCAGAAGATGACGGGAAGACATTTCTTCATCGAAATCTGCACTCGTTGAAGTATACTCATCCCTATACTGCTGTCTCCTATTTTTTCTAACAGTTCGTTGCTGCGCAATTTCTGCAAGAAATTAAATTTCTCTCAGATACTGTGAGTTGTGCACAGCAAGCAAGAATACTGCTTTGTTCAAAAATCGTTCCAGTATTTTGACGGTATCCTACGGGCGCTCCAAGGAGATAGAGAGAAAGCTGAGAGGCTGACCGAGCAGATGGAGTTGGAAGCGCGGGAGGGAATGTCGAGACACTGAAAGAGTGAGTAACATTGCGAAATTTATGAAGCGGAAGCAGTAGGGGAGCAATTAAAACGGAATAAGAGCACTATTTTCGGGCACCGACAAATCCATGGAATTATTTTGGCTGGATGCAAATCTTCGAGATGATTATTCCCCTTGCCCTCAGTCATATATAGCATATTCGTGTATCACAGTTTCCAGATCTTCTATGCCCTTCATGAATCCGCATCAGACATAGTCAGCACCACTTTCGTCGTTCAAGTGTCGAAATTTTTCTCGTCTATCTTTAGCTGCCAAGGTTATCTTAGCGCTCCATTCTTTTGCACATTGCACATTCTCGGATCTACTATTCCGTTATGTATAACAAGCAACCATCACCACAGTATAATGAATGGTCATCAGATATTGAATACCCTATTTAGATCAATGTGAACGAGATGTGCGACTCTCCAGCTCAACATCAGGCTTACTATACATATACGTTTGTTGCATAATCTTCCTACTCGCGTAAATTTTCAAAGGATGTGTTTGCAAAGCTTGCTCTTGCTGTTAATGTGCACGTTTAGTTGGATGTAAATGAGCCAAAGTTGTGAATGCACTCAACTATAGTTATTGCTGGTCTCGTTCGACCACTTCAACTATCGCTTCATCAAGATTTTGCTGCAACTTGGTGTGTCTATACACAGTCGCTAAGGACTAGGCGCCCTCTTTAGATCTGGGATATTCGTAATACGATGGGAACCAGGCAAGTGATCTGAACCTAAAAGCATCTATTGTTGAGCCCTTTTTAGAACGCTTCTCCAGTCATCGTTCGTCTTAAGCTGAATGCTGTGTTTTTTTAATGGTCTTCCAATTTCTCTTCTTGTATTATTAAGCCCGCTAATGCATTGAGAGATTGCACCGACACAAGATCACAAACGCACCACATAAAAGCACTCCGCTTAATCGATAAGAAGATGAATCTCGACGCGAGCACTCGTTGCGAACATTTATAGCAATGAAGGAGGAACAGAAATTCAAATGAGCTTGTGAAAAATTTGCCTACAAACGCCTTAAGAAATGAGCTCTCTCTCCCAATAAAAATGGTGGCTTATAGCATGAAAATTCAAACGACGTGAAAGTATATTTGCAAAGTGAACATTTCATTTGCCATTAAATTTGCTGCAAATATTGCGAGAAATTTGCATAGCTCTTCATTATATAAGGAGAGGGACGCCCATAAACATCACTGTTTTCGTGAGTGGGAGACGGAAGTTGTCTTCGGTACCGATGGCATGGAACAACCAGTGGCTTCGTGGAGCTTCGGGAGCTTTCGGCAGTGCAAATAATTGGAGCGACAACTGGTCTGGATTCGGCTGCAGTGACAGCAACAACTGGAGCGGCAGCGGTGGTTGGAGCAGTAGCAGTAACAACTTGAGCTATAACTTGGACAACCTAAGCACCAACCTCAACAACCTTAGTAACAGCATTGGGAATCTCAACGCTCTCAGGAACCAGATCATTGCGCTCAGCGACAGCATCAACGATCTGAACATCACGCTGGGCAACAGTTCTTATTTGAACAACAGCGCTACTTGGAGCAGCCCAAATGTGAACTGGAACAACACGAACAACGCAAACTGGGGCGTCATCAAAAACGAAAATGAAAGCCTCGGTAATGCTGGTGGTATTGGCCGTGAGAAAACTGCTGCCAAAAGCCGGTCCAGAGAAAAGTGTAACACAAAGAATGTAGCCGCGGTCCGTGCCACTGAGGCAAACGTCTCCCGCGTTGCTAGCAACCAAAATCTCGTCACTGCCAGCAGCGCTTCATCGTCCCATGTTGGCGTGAGTTTTCCTGACTGTCCTTCTTCGGCGAAACGACGTCGACTTGTTGTTTCACTATCAGTCGGGTGCTTTTGAACGTCTATTCTACAAACTCGCACTCTTTGAGGCACTGTATTACGCATGTTCCAGAATTGGACGCAGTCGTGCATACGGGGTATCGCGATTCTGATGCACCATTGATGAGGAATTAAACAGCTACAGCTTGCATACAATTATCGGGACGATCTGTTTGTCTGTAGGTCGTCCAAGGCGCTAAAATGTGAGACAGGCTTAGCTGCCTTATTCTGGCTTATTTGAGTCACGAGGAACTAACTGAAAAAACCGGCGCTTGGGATATAGTTCAACAGATTTCAAAATCAGAAAACCCACAGTTGTTGCTGAAAAAATCAACGTGCTAGTGAATTTCTGTAAGCAATCGGATGACACCAAACGTGGAGGTGGTGTTCCGTGTACTTCATTTTTCTTAATGAATATTGAAAGGGAGGGAGAGCCAGGATCAGGAATGGCGTCCAGTACCGCTCTTTCATTGTGCATTTCCACTTCCGTTGCAGTCGGTCGAAAGATTTCTTGCTTACTTTCTATGGGTGCCGCTGTTCTGAGTTGATTTTGTGGTGGCTGCTGCTCTTGCCGTAATCCTTGAACATTTCCAGAAATGAGAACGACCATGGAGCGTATCACCGTTTCGCGACGCGTGTTCGGATGATCAGTGATACCATATTGAACCGTTGCGTTGAAACCAAATCAGATTTATTCAACGAAATCTCTCATCGTAGTATGTCGAATCTATATGCACACACTCACCTACGCGGACATACACGGCATATAGAGAGAGGCAGAAACAGATAGGCACAGAACATATGCAAATACACAGAGATACGGACAGGCACGGGGGCGCAGACACCGACAGACGAACTGACAGAGAAAAAGACACAAAGTCAGACAGATGAACAGAGAGAACGAATGGAGGTAGACACAGAGGCAGATCGGGAAAAGCACACAAGCAGACATGAGAGCACAACAAATGAGCATTGAGCGACCAAGAGAAATGACCATTTTGTGCTCGAAGTGGATAAGGCTCGCAGCTGTTGGCGCAAACACGGTATTCGATGTGAACCAGTTTGAAGGATGAATATGTGGGTAAGGACCGAGGAGTGTAAAACAATAAAACGCATACACGAAAATGAGAAAATGAGTGCACATGCGAGGAGAAACAATTTAGATAAGGGAGAATATTAGAAACAACGGATATTACTTGCACGTCAAAAGCGAATTGCGCGTAGTCCATTGTGTCACGTCCCTAATCGCTCCCACTGCTCAAATCAAAGACGTCTTTCTCCTTCTTTTGCTTCGTCTCGTGTTTCGTCGAGACTTTTTTTAAGCGTTTCGATTGCTGCAATAGTTGGAAAACGCTAAATTCGATCTGGTGAAATGCAGTTATCTGATAACAGAGAACCTCCTTACTGCAAAAGCGAAACGTTCACGTTAGTCGAAACAACAGTTACATTACCGATAAGAATATTAGCTACAAACGCCCACTATCATGATACGACAATAAGAATACTACACATTGGAGCTTTTCTCAAGAGCAATATCTGTCTCGTGGCAACTCTGAGAACTCTTTAAGCTGCAAAATATGTTAGCAGCTGCCATGCTTTTTCTTTCGAAGAACAAAAGCATCAGATCGTACTTCAACAACAACATCTGCCAGAAGCTCTTAGAGGCCGCAGCTAGGACAATTAATGAAAGGACTCTTTTCCCTTGCTCTCATCAGTCTCTTCATCGCCTAAACGAGCTCAAATCCTGCAGCCGTCATTAAGGATACAGCTCCAACTTTCCTTTAAGCCGGCCAGTCAAATGCATTTTTTAATATCTAAACGTGGGATACCCCGCTTACCGCTACTGTTTTTTGCTCCGCTTTTCTATGCGAAAGAAAATGAAACCATCAAACGGTTGTTGACGCTGCACTCGTCCCCAGATGTGGCGCACTATATCTCAACTGGCGCATGCAATTCACTAATCATTCATAAGCAACTCACCGCAAACTTCTAGCAATGCGATCAATCATCTGCGCAAAACTACGGACGTTTATTTCGTTCAACAAAGAGAGAGTTACATTCAGTAAGGGTTAGAAATTCGTTTCCACCTTCACAGGTAAAAATCACTATGAGAATTTTTTACGATTACTAGGCAAATAATGCAGTCAAACTTTGCACTTTCTTTAAAAAACATCTTCCTGCAATACGACTGTACAATACTAACAGCCAAGCCTTAACCAATACCGCAAATGGCGATTCCATCATTCAATTAACATTGGAAATATGAACAAACCTCAACCGCCGCACTGTCATTGAATAAAGCCATCCACTCATCACAATCATTACGCATATGCCCAAACACAATCCGCTTGCTCAATCAATATGAGGCAATAATTTCACCGAATGCGTTACCTTTTTCACTGTTGTACTCTTCGTTTTTCGCTGATTCTTCGGCAAACCCCTTCTGATCGGACGGGATTTAGGCTGACATTTGCTGAAAATGCGGTAAGGTGCGTCATGAATACTGCCACAATGTAGCCTTTCTACAGTTGAACCAACCCCTTCCAATTTGTTGGTGATGTTGCGCAGATATGAAAGGAAAAAATGTGACACTTGTGGCTGAGATGTGCCCTCCTATTCCATGACTAAGTCGATAAGCAGCTAAAATAACATCTGCCAGATCTCTTTGCCGCAATTTTCATAGTTCGGGTATTGAAGCACAGCTACAAAAGGGAACAAGTAATATGCACAGCCTGAGTTCGCAACCTTGTGGTAAGAACTTTTCAAACGTTGATTGAATGTCGCTATCCAGAGGTGCATGCAAATGAAAGAAGGATGGTGAGAATCGCTTCGATTACTAAACTGAAACCAAAAGCAAAAAAAGATAGAACGTAGAAGAATACAACTGCTCTCAAATACTCGCCGCATGAATATACAGGGTAGCTATGTGCTTCGCATATAAGAAGGCACATTTTGCTCAACGCTGCCTGAAGCTAGCGGTTGCCCGTTCAAGCAAATATACATTCCACCGATCGAGTTATAAAATTAGGAAACGGAATAAGGCCGAAATTGCGAACCGCAACTGTGTGCACCCTTATTTTCACATACTTCGCCAACGCATCACTAAGAACTGAAAGATAAACATATCTACAAGGTAACCTCTATCGAAAAACCACTACTAGCGCAAATTTCACGCGGTTGAAAGAATACTTGTAAGATACCTCTTTGACATCTGCGTAGCGGTAACCATGTTATCAACAATGAAAAATTTTCGAACAACATTCGTCGACGAATTCCCATTGGGCGGCTGGGCAGTCGACTTGACGGAATCAACCCGTTGCATGTACCTCAAATATGGAGCACCTGGCAGTGTCGAACAGTAGTGAAAAAATTGCTGCAGTTAGACACGGTCAGTTATGTACGGATTAAATATCCCTCTTCTCCTTGTCACCTGCTGCGCATTCATTCCGATGGCGTCACTACGGAACTGGAAAACCCACAGGAAAAAATCGTAATAGTGTATATTGCCCATTATTCCGAATCGACAAGCAATAATATATCATAACCGTTACAAATATCGGCGACACAATCATGCTCAGCTTCTTTTCGCTGCCATGATCGCAGAAAATGTGCATTCGTACATCATCTAAAGCGAAAATGACTCTCGACTAGCATTTCATAATTTTCTACTCTTGGCGTTGAAGCCCCTCCTCTCTCTGCCTCACAGATAGACCGAGTGCTCCATAAGAAATCCTGGCGCTTCGGCTTTCAAACGATACTTCCACAGTAACAAATGATGAGGCGATCAATAATTAAGTCTTTTGAAGTGGTCCTTTAATGCAAAAGATAGCCACTGGTGAAGCACATCACAGCAACTAAACAGGAGATTTCCTTGTTCGTGCAAACATATTAATAGCGCTGAAGACTCGTACGTCAAGCGAACTAAAAACCATAAGGAGAGTCATACTCATCAGCATTATGCTGCTTGTAAGATGTGAGTTGCCGGTCTGCAAGATCTCTTGCACTTTCCGCAGGAACACTGTCAACGACTGCGCTAAGCACTGCTTCCGCGCGTTCTAACTTCTTCGCCGAATGCATTATAGGCAGTTGGGTGTAAGGAACCGTGCTGCCGAGGTCTTCTTCAGAGCTTGGAGAATTTGATCCTGCAAGTATTTAAATCCATAAACGCTTCCTAAGTAAGAAATGAGCAGCAACCATGCCGTCGTGTTAACCCATTCATCACTAACGGCTTACGAGGAATATAAAACACCCAAAGTTGGCCGAATACGCCCAAAGTTTTCATTCACCCAAGTTTCAGTTTTTGGCGACGACTTCTCCTTTAGAAAACTTAAATGTCCTGAATGATTTTTCATAACTCCGCAATAGAACATGTCCAACATGGATTTCATGTTCTTTCGGCCGAAATTTGCTCGTCTACTTTACCACCAAAAATATCGATAAGACCATCAAAATTAAGTGAGCGAGGTGTTCACCATCTATGGTTGCAAACTATACATATCACTTCCATTTGCCGCCCATTTATTTTTAGACAGTATCAGCGGTTCTAAGACTCGCTACATGTAAAAGAGAGATGAAATATGCATGACGTTTAGCACATACGAAGGTCGTCGAAAAGTTTGAGGAGTGCTCTGGTCTTTCCAAATTTATCTTTCCCTGTCCCTTCAATATGACTCGATGCCGCAATCGTTGGCTGCGATGAAGAAAATCCGCTATCCACTGCCTATAAAAACCCGAACTGAGTCAAACGAATTACCTACGAGTCCTTCGATTAATGTTCACAAGAAACCCAGATTAGACTTTTCTCTTTTTTATCTTCGCTTTCCCTTCCCTGCAGCATCTGCGAAGCAGAAAACGGTTGGAATTATACCGCAACATGAAAGAAAAGTAGCTACAGAAATATCCAGTTGATTAAATTAAAGTTCTGGCCATTACTCCCTCCATTCTTGCAAATTAATCGGACGCTAGCGGCATTCTTAGGAAAATAATTCTATGCAAATAATCACCAGCGGACTACAAGAAAGAAAATGTAGTTACCCGCGTGGCGATAATTCCGCAATCCAAAGAAAAAACTACTCAAAAATTTAGAAATTTTATTGAACTGTTACTTCACATCAGCATATTGAAATTTCCGCTTGAGCACTTTACGGCAATGAATTTATCGTTTCAAAGTGAGAAAACAACGATCATCGAAGTTCAAATAATATCACCAACTGACAAAAAATGTGAAAGCTTCAAGAGGAACACAGAATGTCAAAATATGATGGCAATTCCAACAAAAAATTAAAATTAGTTTCATAGCGTGACACATTACCTAGTGATCACATAGTGACAGTCACACCCCACTATGATTAAGAATTTGCACAGCCGGCGACAAAACATATACGCTGTACTGAACGAAAAAAAGTGAAACTATGTTTAAACGAAGTTTACTTACGTCCAATAATTTGATGTCCCGATGCGGCCCAGTTTGCAGCAGATTAGTGTTGATCAGAGGGAATACAAATGTTGACAGGAATTCAATATTATGAGTAACAGATGATTATACGTAGGGGAGGACTACTTGAAGATCGACGCTTAATACGGAGCTCTCCTGAGCTCCACACCACGGCCTGTCCCCGGTCGCTCCCACTGTCCGAATGGCCAGCCTTTGCTAGGGCAGATTTCGCTGATCTGCCTAGCTCCACCTTCCATTTCTGATGATGCATGCAACGTGCCCTTTATCCCATCAACCATTTTCGGTGATTTATGCAACATGCCCTTTTTCCCATTGACCATTTTCGGTGATGTATGCAGCATGCCCTTTTTCCCATTGACCATTTTCGGTATGTATGCAGCATGCCCTTTTTCCCATTGAAAGTTTTCGTCGGGTGTATCATCGTTTGCACTATGTGTTTCATCGTTTCTGGTCGTCATAGGCGCCGCTGAGGCGGTTAGCCTTTTTTTGCTACACGCTGGCTGCAATGAGCCGCGATGACGCATCTCGCGTTTCACGACATGCGCAGCATGTCGCAAACGCAATGCTTCCACCCGCGTATCTCTACCAAGACAATAACGTCCGCTCCAAAAAACCCCGGTGTCAATATCAGTTTCCCACCATAATTACTATGATGAAAAAGTAACTACTTACTTCTTGTTGACACTGCTGTGCTACCGTCTTATGCGTTGCGTCCTTATTTTTCTCCTTATCTTCTTCCTGCGCCAGGTGGCCTCTCCGAACAGTGAACACATTTTCGCTGATCTCCCCGTTCCTCTCATTATCGTTGTGTCTTTTACCTTCAATCTCCTCCGATTGCTTTGCCTCACTCAACTTTTTCTGCTCCATTATTTCTTTTTCTTTGACCATAGACCGTACCTGCTCCCTCAGCGATTCTAATTTCAGCTCATCTGCCTGAAAATTACAACTTTTTAGTCGCCTCCCAAGATCACCATAAAACCTGAACATACCCACTCACAACTAACTGCCCTTTTCTTCTTTTCAGTACTTCAAACGAAACTTGAACATCACAGAAGTTTTTTCTTTTCACATTTCTGCAATCCTCACTCTCTAGCAAACACTGCATAAAACAAGCCCCATTCACTTCATCATGAATAATGAAGGTGGTCAAGGAGTGACTGTGCCATCCTTATATCATCCCCGATGGGCTGCAAATTCCACCTTTAGAATATCCTGGATAACGAACCTCCGCTGCAGCTGTTTCCTCGCGTAGTATCGTCTCTAACTTGTTGTTCGCATCTTGCAAAGAACAAATCCGATCTTGCATTGTCGTCTCATAACTATGAAAATCCATGTCAAGCCTCTTAGCTTCCGCTTGCTGTAAAAAGCAGATGAGCTGAAATGAGTGCTCAAACACTCGATTAGACAATCATATACATCGTACTGAAGCGACAACAAGCAGCATGAGGCAAAATCGTTGCGACACTTTTTTCTAAACATCCTCTGCTATTAAGTTTACAAGAATTTAGTGGCCGACTTCAAAAGTTTATATAGTTTTACCAAGGCTACCACATACGCCCAATTCTACCACAATGCTAATTAATAATGCTTTCGAATGGTAAATCACTGTGAAGTCTACTTATCATAAAATATTCACTAAAGGCAGCACGCAGCATTACTGCCTTCTAAATATTATACGCAAAATTTCACCTACCCGACCCTTGACCTGATAGGATACAAAAGTAAGACTGAAAGCGCAAAATTCGAGCTAATTATATAAAAGCCAGAAGCAATGCAAAAAAAGCAACATATACGTAGACATCTAAAAGAAAAGCACAAGAATATGCCGCTTTTTCCCAGTTTTGCTCTATTGAACGAACCTGGCTATAACATGACTCACTATTTCGAAGACACTGGTGACCCGAAATAATGAAGTAATCAATCCATTACATTCCGAACATAAAATTCAAATTCCTCCCCCTTAAGTTCATCCTTATTAAAACTGCTGAAGACTTCCAATCGAATAAAATGGACACGAGAAAGGCATACCTCTCTCCTTCCAACTAATAAAGGATGAGAAGAACGATGAATTGCAGCAGCCAACCTTAGTCATGTGGTGGCAAAAAGCTCTCAGTCAGACTCCTGTTACCTTCTCCTCCCGATCTACTAGCCAAAGGTGCGGTATGGTTAGTTCTAATTATGTGTACAACATGCAACTGGCTGAAGAGGGCTATTATTTTCTGAGCTATCATAACTATACTCCTATGATACCCAATAATCATAAACCTTGTTTAACAATGCGTTATGAACATTGTTATGGAATTTTTACTAAGCTGTTACCCACCCGTTCTCGAAGAACACATTCCTTCTGTTGCAACTCGCTGGCGATATTCGACTCCAATGCTTTCAAATCGGCGTATTCTCTCTGTAGATCCTCCATCTCCTTCTTACACGTCTCCCATTCTGATCGTTTGCTCAACAAGTCCCGATAGTGCACTACCTAAACTTCATCTCACACTCAATTTCAATCAACTATAGTTCTTCAGCAGATAGCGAAGCAAATTAAGGACCCTCAACACTGAGTGTTACCAAATCGGCACCATCTTTATATACCCTCACACTGATGGATAAATACCGGGAACTACCCAACATATATAACTACTCACCTGCTCCTTTAACTTATCGATTTCAGCCTTCTTGTTTTCAAGCCTCTTCAAATGAGCGGCTTCCTCCTCAGTTTTCCTCTAAAACATCACCGCTTATCAACGACTCTTCATGTGAACTAAAATTCATTTCAGTAATGCCACTCCACTTAAATTACAGAGCATGAAACTTAATAAACAGAAAAGTCTTTACATGGTCTAAACTGATCACTTCTGACAGCCTAACACAAAACAGTCATCACCAACATCAACTGCGGCAAGGAAATTCATCGGGACAAATAGAAGAAATCAGTTCGTCATGAAACACTGAGCCGATACTACCAACCACCTTGCGAAAACATCATTGTCGGAAGAACTCACAGCCAGAACTCTGATGTTCCGAATAAAACAATAACGCTTTAGCAAGCTTCTGATAAAACATCCCTTTATGTGTATTGTATGTGTGATAAAACATTCCATTCAGTGAAGTTTTATATAACAGTATATGAGCTTCACTTCCTGTAGAACTACTCCAGAGCTTTTGCGTTCACATCAACATGACGCTTTAAATCATAACTGCTACAAATAGTCGTGGCCTCATAGTGAATTTATGGCTTAATTATATTCACAGCATTTGCCCGTATGATTTTGAACATACTTTGTTGGCCGCCTCTTGAAGACGTGATAACTCGTTTTTCTTCGCCTCGCACTCTTCGTTGCGCTCTTGTAAACACACCCTCAATTGACTTATCTCAACCTGGAGTGCTTCCTGAAATTGAAACGCTAATAAACATAAACCACTGTAGATGTGACGTAAACATAGAACGACTTGTTCAAAAATGATGGATAAGAGAAAAATAAAAATTCAGAGTAGCATGACCATGGCACTCAAACCGCTTTCTCTAAATTTAAACCAGTTCAGTGTGAAACATATCCTTTGTGCCTTACATAAAGTCCCGATGCGCGCCAACACCTCTATCCTACCAGACATGTCAAAGTACATCACTACAAGTTTAATAACAACGGTAAACAACCTTCTTTCTGTTCCTTTCCTCATACTCCGCAATCTTCGCTTGTTTAATGGCTTCCAACTTATCGCGTCGTTTTTCTAGTTCGATAACTGCGTCCTTTAATCGACTTTTCTTCTCCATGAGCGAAGCTATTTCAGTGTTGATCGATGTAACCTCTTCTTCTAAAGCCGAGACTTTCTTCTGCTTCTCCTCCAATATGCGCTGTTTGTCACCTTGAACCCCAATATCTTAGAGTCCACGAGAAAACAAACATTCTCCACTCAACAATAATGGTAAAATGAGACCACAATAAATTCCTACTGCGATCGGTGTCGAGAGGTCACGTGAAGAAAACAGCACAATCGGAGTGCTCTCTTAAACGCACTTAAATTCTTGCAATTAATCCACGGCCTCAAAATATTTGAGGCATAATTTAGGCATATTGTTTAATTAAAGCTTATAAATACAGATACCCAATACAAGTAACCGCACATACCTTTTAATTGCTGTATTTCTTAGCAAAGAAAAAACAAAACAAAATAATTCGTGATAGCTTACGTAAGTCTACCACGATTCGTCCTTTCCTTGGCTCAACCGATATGAAATAAAGAACCTCGAAGGACAAGATCTACATAAAACCTTTTGATGCAAGCCAAAACTATGCAATCTAAGCTGTCGAACAAACCTCGGGAAAGTTCTATGCTATGCAAGAGTTTAACCTCAGAAGACGTTTCATGGTTAATCTTTGGAAATCTAAGAAGGGAAGTACATAAGGTGCTTAAAAAATACATAAAGGAAATTGCATGAAGATGTGCATGCGCTACACATTAAAATTTGAGATGAGAAACGGAGAAAGAAGTGCACACAAGTCTCGACAGATGCAAAAAAAAGTGAAGGGAGGAGGGGGGGGGGGGGGGGGGGAGGGGAGGTGAGGGAATCTTTACATAAATGGTTGACCTAACACATGATGTGAAATGACCCTCAATGATACCGTTCAGCGAAAAGACATCATATTCAATTACTTATGCAATTTTTGCGAGGACAATATTTTATCCACCCTCGTCCATTCTCCGTCTAGTGGAATTAATATTTCTTAGAACTCTGGACGTTTTACATATGCAAAGTTCTTCACATGAAATTATCAACGATCTTTTCTCTTTACTCAGTTTCTCTGTGGTTTAACACCACGTCGAGAAATCTTTTGGTTTTCGAACAATATTTCGGTAACAGCAAAAGCAAACCGACTGTGGCTCTCATCTCGAGCAATTCACTCCTCTTAAGTTGCAGCATTTTCTCGCATTGCTTCAAGGAATTGACTCGCTCACGAAGCACCTCCAACAGTTCCTAAACTGAACGCTGCATTTAACAATGCTCTCATTCAATCCCACCGGTCACCTCAACTCAGCCAAATTAGAAATAGGAAAATGTTTGTCGAACCTCATATTCGATCATCGCAGTCGACAATTATGAAAAGGACCTTGTAAACAGCTTCATTATCATTCTATCACATTTCCGCTGGTAATGATAAAATAACGTCCATGTGCTTGTAGCTCGTCAAGAAACAACCGCTGTCAGTACTGTCCATCATCTTCTTCACTCCCTTTCCTTCATCCTTAAACGCATTGAGAGTGCTTTAACTGGACGATTATCTGATTACTTGCAAGTTGCAACCCGCACCTATCAAGTTTAAACAGTATGACAAACTGGCAAATTGCTATAACAAATGACGGCTTGCTATTGAATGCTTGGAAGAACCCCTCTAGATACCTGCTCTCAGCAGTATTAAAAAACAACTGCTAAAAATCTCCAATAATCGAATTTTGAACAGCTCAGTCGAGGTAGTAGCAGGTATGATGGCCATTAAAATGAACTTCATAATGACTTTCCGTCATGAAAACCTTCACTTACCTTTGATTCTGCTGCAATGACCACCTGGGGAGAAATAACTGTTTTCAGTACATTCTTCACCATATCAGCCGCCGAAACTGAAATGTTTTCTATGTGAAAGTTTTGCGATCTGAAATTTTTAAAGCTTAAGAAAAAACAAACAATGAAAAAAATCAATTTTTTAGAGAGACTAATCGCGTTAAACGAAAGATCTGCTTTCTTCCACGCCGAACTTAACCCAATTCAGCGTTTTACAGGGGTTCAAGCTTGCCTCGAACTAACTCCAAAAGTTTTGTGCCAAAGACCGTGCGAACTTTCTAAACACGATTCAGAGAGACTGCACCATTCTACAACTTTAAGGGTTTAAGGGTCCCTTTTGCAGTTATACAACATCATTCCATCACTGAGGCGTTGGCATTCCGCGCCATCCACATTCCTTAATCTTTGCTATTTTTCAGTATTTTATCCAAATCCAATCGTCGATCTTCGCTTTTCCAACAGAGGAATGATTCCGGTAGAAGAAGAAAACCCATATAGAAATCCAACAAACAGAGTGTCATCATGACCGTAAGATGGAGTATATTGAGAAATTTTTATCTCTTCTCTCTCATTTGAAACCATTACTATCTATTTTATTAATGCAACGACCACATTTCAAATAACCTGGAAATTAATTTAAGAGAAGAAATAGAAACAAAAGATCGGCGAGAGAAAAACCTTTAGCAGTAGATATCGAGTCGGGGACAGATGCAGAGATTACGCGCAACTTCGCGCGCATATCCTCCAAAGCAACGTTATGAGAGGAGACGGCATTTTCCTTGCACTCCAGCAACGCACTCACTGCGAAAAATGTTTCAATTATTCACACAACTGCTCGTTCCTCATATCGCTCTACACAACCCGCCGCTCAATTTGCAATCAAAAACAACTTCCCTTTGCGATTACTTTCAATTTATCAGCACTGCGCAGTTTTTTTGACGGTGACGCATTTTTAAGAGTGAAAAGTTTGAGACTGCACTTTAGGGGAAATTCGAATACCTATAAAATATGACTCTAGGAGAAGCAAGTACCTGCGGAAAGGATACAACAGCAACACTTTTTATAATCATAAAGTAAGCAACCAACACCACATTAGTTCCTCCTATCCCAAAGTTCAACACTCTCAAAATTTCACTTTTATAAATGGTTGCGGGTACTTCGATGTAACGATTTATTAATTTAAAACTTCAAGACTTTTAAAAAGAATTTAAACATGGAACTAAACTGGGGAGGGAGGAAAGTGGAGCTGAAGCGAAGAGATGGACGGTTGATGATGATGATGAGACGCGCGGCTCGAGATGAGTGAGGCTGAGAAGGTAGAGAGAGGAGCAGATGGGGAAATACAGAGGGGGAGGGGTTGACGCGGAGGAACGGAACAGCGAGGAATGGGAAACAGGCTGAAACAGGAGAGCACTGGAGGACGAAAACAGCAAAAAACTCAAACGATGAAATCGTTTAAAACGGCTGCTTAAATATAATTATATCAGTCCACAACAAGCGTGTATAGAGTAATAAGAAAAACTTCCTAAAATTGGCCACGGAAACCGTTGAGTTGCTTGTTCTTTTGCATGCCAAGTGATCTTGATTTCGCGGCTCATTGAGAGCGGTCCCAACCTCCTACACCCACATATTTCGACTTAGCGGTGCGACCACGATCATCAAAATCTTATTGGCCAAATCTATGGATTTCTTAGGCTAATGAAATCATCGTAATGGTGCCAGCCTACCTTACAACAAGAATGTCAAACATCAGACAGATGAACTTCAAGAAAACCGTAACAATTTCCTCCTCAGTTACCCTACGAACAACAAAAGCAGTGCATGGCTCACCTTGCTCACAACGAGCTGTTGTTTCTTCCAGTGCATTCCTCAATCCGGCTTCCTTCTTCACTATGTCTCTGTACCTGTGAACGAAACATTTTCTACCTTGATAGAACGTCAACCCCTATTCCTCTCCATCACATATTTACATGAGAATTAATGCTAACAGCAATTTGCACAAGATAAATTAGAATGATATACATATAAATTATCTAATAAAGTCTATACAAAATTTCTCTTCGCCTAAAATGATGGTCTTTCTAACGCTGTTCGCTTTAGAGGAGTCAAACGTCTTTACGTTCAAAATCAAACTCTCCTTACCAACTTTATTTTCCATTTCCCCATTTTCAACTGTTTTATCGACTTTATCCAGCTCAAGCATCTATCACATCTCTATCACAATAAGACATGTTTCAATATGACACCATCAAAAATGCAATATATTCTGCTTAGTGCATGAATTAAGGCAGGAGGATCACAAATGTCCGATTATTGAGCGAAAATTTCGAGGCTAACAAAGCTTTAGGGCTTCAAAAACACGTTCAACTTATTGTACTGGAGTTCTCACTTAATTTTTGATTTGTCTAGCGAAGCTTACTAGTTTTAGATATTCAGAGGCTTTCCTAACGCCGGACATAGAAATGATGAGTTTATTTCCGCACCAAGCGAAACAACGAGAGGGATGAGATGGGAGTTTGCCGGTTCTAACTTTCAATGAACAACATTCTGCGAAAACAGCTGATGCGGGAATCGTGGAGGACCAACATCCTTCAAGGGTTCGGGTGAAAGTAAAGGCTTCCCTTGACCTTCAAATATGTCGTGTTATATCTTTCACTTAATGTCACACTTCCACAAGGACCTTTTTTGAATATCCGTTTTCTTTTCATGAAAAAAATAAAAACACCTATCGGGATATGAAGCACTTCCCTCTTCTCTCTCAGGAGTTTACGAGCAGAACTTCGAACCCCATAGGACTATTTCTTAAGAAAATTAAATGCAACCTCACACCAACATTTCTCATGCTATTTGCGTTCTGTTTCGAAACACTTCAATAAGCCTTCATCACCGAACCTCCTCACTGATATTGAAGAAACCTTATCTCTAACTTGTGGTTATATATTTTTCATGTTGAACCAAACGTAGTCATTTAATATATCTGAGAAATCTGCACATGGAACAGCTACTTCATAATCGTTCGAACAGAAAAAGCGAATATTAAGTAAAGCAACAACACGGCTGGCAAACTGGATTTAGACACGACAGCCTCGACGTAGAGGTTCTCCTTAACCTGACTGCTAGCAATTTGCAGAGGCAGCTAATCAAATTTCAACCTAAATTACTTCAGAATTTTTTCGCACTTCGTGAACTTCATTTCGAGATGAAGCCGCTGATCTCTGTCAATCAAGGCCTATCAAGCACATTACATAATTCTCACAACACTGGTAAAACAAAAGAGCGAATGACAGAGCAGCACTAGATTCGAAAGCAGGTTAGTCGCATCAACAGCACTTCCGACCACCCGGTTTCATTGTGGGCCAGATGATCGATCACCTGATCAGTTTAAGAAGCGTTAATTCTGAACAAATATTTGTCAAGGGATATGAATCATACAAAACGGATGGAAATTCTTCAAAATACAACATACTTTCGTATGGTGGCAAGTGTCTTAAGTTCCAATCGATCAAAGTGATATCGTGCCAACTCGTATTTTTTCTTACTCATCCTATCCACAGCTGCTTCGTGACACCACTCATCAAATAAAGACCTTGCATGTGCCTCCTTCAAAAAGAATCAATCATACAAATCGTTCCAATGTCCACCTGATGTCTTCAAAATCCTCACAGTAAACGAGGGTACGCGAACGAGGCATAGGCACACCGCGGACCCTCTTCGGAACAGATGCAGTACCATTGCAGAGAACAAGTAATGCTGGGCCCGCTATCGGGAACTACGCTGGTCTTGAAAGGAGTACGTGCACTATCGGGCAAGAACTACGCCGCTTATGCAAATTAGCAGATTACGATGACCCAAATGAGGTATCCTCAACGCTCGACGGTATGTCGAACAAGCTATCTTCAGTGATCAGTCTAGATATATTTAAGAAGCCTTCTGTTATCATTTTTGCGTCCTTGCTTCATTCGGGGAGAAATAGATAGCATTCATGAGAATAAACGGTAAATTATGTCCCAATAAGCACGGATCTAAACTGCGTCGTGAATCTTACACTGTTGAATAACTCGGAAAAAAGAGAACAAACCTTACCTGGAGCTTCATTTGCAGGAAGAGATTTTCTATTCTTCTGTCATATTTTGCCCAAAATTTAGTCGGTCTTTCACTCATTATGCCGAGAATGAGCCTGCAGGATGGTTTTTTGAACGTTAATGTGCACATAGGTAACTGCAATGCGTACGACGTCAGATGAGGCAGCAAAATTTCATAGGCACAAGAAGAATGAGATGAAAACAACCGAAACAGTGGAACTTCAGCTTGTAAGGTCTCCCAGAATTCGACGCGACGAGTTCTATTCCGCATTATGTCAGAAAGTCCAACAGCGACTTTATCAAGAATAAACTATATGAGAGCACTTCTCGATAACGACATTCAAGCGATCATCACCGCAAAGACTGACAACAGCCGAGGAAGGAATTACTGATGCGGAGGAGGCAGTAGCACTCTCAAGGAACGATGAGGTGCCGCCAGCCTCGTTCGCGGCTACCGTCGTTCTTTGCGAGAGTGCGTTATGCGCATATCGAACTGAGGCCAGTGTCGAACTCTAATGCCAATGAAACACCACCCGCTGTGAGGAGCCGCTTACTTGTTATTGGTGCTGGACGAGTTGGTGGGGGCGTTGGAATGTTTGTAAATGTGCATTTTTTAATTTTAATGGTTTTAATGAAGTTATTCTCATAAGTTTACATAACTCCGAATGGTTATATTCATAGAGATGATAGGAATTCATATGATAGACCTAAGAAAATAACCAAAAGCGTTGTAGGGTTTCTTTTATGAACTTTTATCAATTCACGTTGAATTTTGAGACGATGTTCGCGGGTTGTTGGCCGTAAATTCGAAGGTTTCCGTGAAATGAAAACGTCTCCAGCTAGTGCCTTCTCGTCTTGATTTGTGGGAATGATCGGGGAACTTGAAATTTACCACGGCTTCATATCTTCGGTATTAATAATCTAATGTGCATCTTATAGGGTACTGATCTTATCCAACGCAATTTTCACTAACCTGACATGATCGCGGCACGACAAGCACCGTTTATCGGATCGAAACTAAGCGTCGTGTCGAAGCGGGGAATTCGATACGAGGGCATTTTGTACACGGTCGATCCCACTGAGTCTATTATCGTCCTCGCCGAAGGTGTGTTCTCCATTTTTGCTTGAATAACGAAGCGATTATTCCTCTTCTTGGTCATCCCTCTCTTCTTCTCCTCACTGTTCACTGTTCTGATAGGGACAATAATGTTGCAGTTGGCATAGGTTTCCGTTTTCGATTAATTTGCATGAAGGAGAGAAGTGTGGTTGAGACAGAAGAGAGTGTGGGGGCGAGAGGCTCGATGCGGGCAAAAAGCGTGAAAGTGAGGGGGATGAGGAATGATAAAAGCAAGAAATAAGCGTAAAGGGAGTTGACACTGATGTATTCGGCAAGGTGGGTGCCTCTTCGTGAACATCTGCCAGCGATCCTTAGACTGAAGTTTGAAAGCGAAAATGGGATAGGATGCTTGGAAGTTTGAAAGTTTTGAAAGGATTTGTGTTTATCGTTCTTCGCTTCCCTTGACATTCATCTAAGGTTCTATCGTAAGAGAATCAGCACAGGAGGCCGATGACTGCCGCCTCAGTTAAATAATACGTCTAGCAGACTTCTGAAGAAACTACTGAGATGTTTGCGCTAATTAGAGCAGCCTAAATTTAAGGCGAATTTTGTTGGGTGAGTCTAGTGCTGGTCTATTTCTCGTTGCATTCACCAGTATTTTAATCCAGAAGGTACTAGTGCATTCGAGGTCTCCTTTTGGCAGTGATGCGTTTATATAGAGGATGATTTATGTGAGCGAAAGCAGAATTGTTTGTTCTCCTAGGGGTTCTTGTTTTTAGTCACTTAATATATCAGCGCGTTTTTGACTGCAGACTCAATTGTGAAATATGTGAACGATCATTTTGCGGTCCTGTGATCATTCCATATCGCGTGATCGCTGAACGAATCTGCAGAGCAGAATAGGGGAAAGGGCTTCTGTACCGATAGGCAGTGGAGTCCTTAAAAAAATAATGCAATTTTTGTGTTACCGTAAATATTGAGCGGAATATTCTTTACCGATCTTTGTTGTGCTACGACACATTAATGTCTCTTTCGCATATATCCTCCTCAACGAGGATGTTTCACATGTCGGTTACACTTGTTTAAATCAGCGTTGCTTTATGTGCAACGTGAATGTTGATGTATTTATAAGAGGTGCCATATTAAAGTACCGCAGTTATACTTTCATCTTCTTCAAAAAGAGTCATCGCTTTGTGCTCTCAGAATTTGCTATCGATTTCCGTTTTTGGAAACGGAATGTCTAATATTTCGCGGTTCACCTGCTGTGTAGCTTATTTTCGCTACATTGTGAAATGCTAGCCCACTAAAGGAAGCTACCGTGCCTCTAATATCTCGAGCAGAGTGGCAAACTGCTGGAGGATGGTAGACTAAGCCGGTCGAAGGTTGACGATCTGAACACCGTGTTTCATTGGTTAGGAAGTAAAAAATACATTTTGTGTTTTTCACGACAACTTCATGCTTATTTTTGTTTTCCCTAAACAGTCTGGACCTAGAAACAGTGGCAAGTGCGCCTGTTAGAATCTTCACCACCGGTTGATTCCGTATCTTAGATCCACGCTGATTGATCGGTTTCATGAGACATTTACATCTAAACACTCCCGCACATTCACAATCAGTTTTCTTCTGCAGTGGTCGGGTATTGGTCGACAAATTGCCCGGAGTTCTTTATGAAAGGTCTGACTTGTGGCGAACCGCCGTATCAGATATGCAGGGATCTTTTTTCTTGGAACTTTTAATCGTGTGCGAACCAGAACGCAGAAAAGTATGTCGTCGCAACCTGTGTTGGAAGTTAATACTTACGTATCTGTTTGAAGCGACCGTTTTCAGTTCGCTGCTTTGGAACAGAGGATCGGATAACTCGAAATCCATTCGCCGGTAGTGATAATATCTACGAATACATCGTTTTTAATACGGCTGACATAGATGAAGTGGTGGTATATGAGGCAAGGAAGTTTGCTAGCGGCTTGCCACACGACCCGGCAATCGTGAAAATTTCTCAATATCGTGTACCCAATGCATGCGTGTCGGAGCAGAACGCTTTTGAAAGACAGCGTGAGTTTGAAATGTTTACATGTAACCTGTTTTACTTCCGAATATATGATTAGTAGTTCATTAGTGCAAAGATGAGATCACTCGTGAACAAGACGGATCCTCGCACCTGATTTCATCGATGACATCGCAAAGGAGCTCTCCAGTCGCTGGTTATGCTATCCTATGAACTTTCACACCTACATGTTCGTCCTTTATGAACCTTTGCTTCATTCTAATGAACAGTTGCTTTGCACCTTGCAGCAACTCTGCAGATTTGAGCCGAAGTTCATCTATTTAGGCATGACTTCCGGATATTACCGCTCTAGTGAGTGATCTTAGGAAAGACAGAGTGTGGGTGCCTGGGTAAAGAGATGTGCGCGTATTCGCACCACGCTTCCCTTTCGCAATATATAGATCACTTATATATGTGTGTGATTATTAATCATTACATTCACTCGCCTACGGATACAAGCATACATTCACAAACAGCTGCAAACATGTTTACATGTATGTGTATATACGCGATTGTGTTTGTACGCTTTCTGTGAGCTAAAAAAAAGAACGTTATTAGGAGCAGTTATTGTGCTTATAAATTCCCCTCACACTTCTGATAGCTGATGTATATTTATCGATAAATCCAAAGGAAAGCACTTGCCTTTTTCATGCTTAGGCCTATGATTGATTCGAAAGGAGCGTTTCATTAAATCAGCCTTCACACATTTATTTGTCCGCAGCAGTGTTCCAAAATCCTTAAACAAAGCAGTGAATTCGCGTCGCTTTGCATAGCTATTTTCATCACTGACTATTCTCGGTTGTCTGCCGCTGTTGTTGTAGGCAATCAGTTTTCCTCTTTCCCCTTCATCGTTCATCGTTCTCTTGATAAATCACGAGTTCAGCGGAACGTCAGTTGCTTGTCGACTCGTTTACTTGGCAATGCAAAGACTTGTTGGCAAGGAAAGTCCTAGTACCGCTCTATCATTATCAAAGGTTGAAGTTATCTTTTGAATGCATTATTGTTTGAACGCATAAACGAAACGGGACGCAAGGATGGTTTCGTCTATTTGGATGAATCGCCGTCTTGTTTTGCCTACCGTCCACCTTTTACATGATTTTCCTCACCTCTTATGGAAGTTGAACAGTGAGAAGGAATTTGCCTGCAATGGTCCTCATCTCGGAATTGGACAAGTCCTTCGTCGACGTGTTTTGACCAGCGGATAAGAAGTCATACTTGTCGAGGTTTTCAATAATCAGGTTTTTTTTGTCCACAGTTAGTTTATGGAACAGCAGTAGTCAGTGGAAGTTCTTTCCATTTTTTGAGCATGGAAGCTCGACTTATTGACTTCGTTGATGTTTTAAGGATTACGGTAATAATTATCAAGCAGTGAACAGAATGGTTCTGTATATTTGGCGTGAAAATACTTTCAGACTCTCAGCTAATTGGCTGTACCAGGCACCTCCTACCACCATCCATCTACTTGTGGCAGGATTATCCTGGGAGCCGGGGAACGGGTGGTAGCTGTCAGTTCTGGCAGATAAGTGACCGTTCGCGTGAGTCACGAAGTAGGAAAACAAGGACCGGGAAGCAAGGGGCTAACACCGGCTTCGTCGACTACAACTTCGAGAAGGCGAACAAGCGTTTCGACGAATTTCTCGAGCTTGGTCGTGAGAGGAAAAGGACTTCCAAGGGTATCTCTCTTTGTCATATTCACAATTTTCTATAAGCTGTCCAGCTATGAGAAACTCTTCGAGTGAGTCACAGTTCCGTGGTCCCGGTGATTTAATAGACTTCTGATGGCAGTGTTGCCTGGTACTAGTTACTGGAGGAGAAGAAGAGGTCACATCTTGAGAGGCAAATGAGACTGCTGGCAGTAAGGTAATTTGTATGGTGTTCACTATTGCCTTTATGGGCCCGAGATGTTTTCATTGACATGTCATATTTGATCTGAAAGAATGCACAAAGCCCACGCTGCATACGTTCGCAATTGCGAAATTCGAATTTCGCCGCGAGTGTTGTACAAAATCGAGAATATGTGTAACCTTTGTGCGACATTTTTACTAGTGTCATCACTCATTGCGCAGAGAGTGATCGTAAGCGAACAATATTTAAAAGATAGAAAAAAGCTCCCGGGAAGAACTTTTCTCTGCGAGGAGGAAAGTTTTTTTGGTAGTTTCTGTGTTTATAATGGCCGAACATGCAGAATTGTCATCCTTTGAGTATTTGTTATTTTTGAATGCAAATGCAAGTGATTGATCCAAGCAAATATCGCATCGATCTCTTTTTCTGTTTTGTTCTTGCAGAAAATAATTCTGAGAGAAAGCTTCCATCATCGAGAAGTAAGGATGGCGAGCGCAAGGTCGAGAACACTACCAAAGGATGCAACAATAGCAATAAATATTACGACAGAAACGTGTCATTCTTCGATAAAATCTCTTATAACATCTTTGAAGCACGGTAGGGATGAAATTGAAAATGTTTTCCCATTGCCGGTTGATGAGTGTAATGGGAAGTTTTGCATGTTGTTATATTGGGCATTCCTCAACACTTCTAAAATATCAGTTTATGAATTCTGTATATTCTTGTGGCCCATTTTTGTACGTGGTTTAGGTTACGAAAGCTTTAATGAGCCGAAAGTTGCTACAGGTTGTTTAAAAATAGTAGCTCGGTATAAGTGCCGAATATTCGGAAGGCAGAAGAGAGTGATATTCCATTATGCTGAGATCTTGAATGACCGATCCGAAATGAACTGTGTTGTCGGGAGCTGAAACGGTAGGTGTCGAGTAACGCGCACATGTAAAGGTTCCTCACCTTTCTTAGCAGCACCATATCTTTTGATTATTTTTGCGAAAAGCGGGTTGATGTCTCATTTTTCGGACAGTGAAAATGAGTTTTCGAAAACCAACGTCTTTAACAGCGTTTGTCATAACCACCAGACAACTCAACGGGATGTGCGTTCAGTGATTTCGCACCTAAAAACAAAAAAGACGTCCTCCTTTATTTCTTCAAGTTGTACTTTATAATCATGTTCTTACGTTCATCTTCGTTGCCGTTCTTGTTTTTTCTAGCAACGATCATTCCAGTTGTCCGCATGTAGTTCAAATTGTATGTTTCTCATAATATGACTGAACTATCGCCCTCTATCTGACCACCATGAAACCTTGATGAACTTACGTACGTTACGCGATGAACATCGTTGGAGTGGCAGAAATATTTGCAGTAAATGCCTCCTGCTTCCAGTGAATTTATCCTCATCTATAGTAAATTGGGATCAGGTACATCCTCCAAAGATTGCAATTTCATCATAAAATAATCTTGTGATTTAGGAAACAAGCGCAAGCAAGTTGGTACAAGCAGCAGGCGAAAAACGAGGAGACTTTTGGAGGGACGACTATGCGATCGTACGGATTTTATGTTAACCGCCGACATGCATGGGATCGGAACGCGAATAATCAGCCTCTGTGGTTCTGTTGAACATCGGCGAGTGCGTCTTTACGTTTTCCTTCTGCTCCGTTTTGCAGACGGATTCGTAATGGAACTGTTTGCAGTTATGCCGATATAGTTTTTACTATTATCTGTTATCAAATCTTACTGTTTATGAGCCTTCTCATCATGAAATGTTTTTCTGGAGGCTGGGATTGCCTTCCTAGAAGTTTTTCGAAGGTTATGCGTTAAACCGGAGCAATCCATGTTTAACAGAATTTGGTCATGAAGCAAAAACTGTTAGAGATGCAGAGAAAAAAATGGTGATTCATTGAGCTACTCACTAAACTTTCTAAAGTATGAGCGGGAAGACCAAATTGAGACTTCGATGTCGTTCGCCATAGGTGCCTTGCCTTACTGTCGACAGCGTGTTTGCTTGTCGATGATATTTGCACAGCTCAGAAACGTTTATCTGGGTGATCAGGTCACTATGGGATAGTAAAGAAGAAGTATGGGAAGCGACAGAACCGATGAGGAAAAGCTGAAACGGAAAAGAGGTGCAAGTGAGGAGGAAGTTGCGCTGTTTAGAACCTCTTAAGCAGCTTCATTGAGTAAACATGTAGACATGGGTCAGCACCTCTTAGATTTCGTTCGAACCGGTAAGAGCTGACGTCGGGGATGGATTTTGCGTGAACCGCCTTTATAGAGCTGATGGAAAAAGGCTAAGAGCAGTCTTTGGAGTGTTGCCAACCCTCCCTGTGCTCAATAAGAAAGAGTTCTCTGTGCGACCACAGATGCTTGTGTAAATGATTTTATTCCATTGGTTTGCCAAGTGTCCCCTTACGAGCGTAGTACTTCACCCCTCTAACTCACTGTATAATTTGTTGTTCGTGGATTTCTCGTGCTCATAAAGCGCTTATAATTGTGCATGAAGACGTCATTGCGTCACGTCAGGTCTATTCGGACCCAACGTCAACTTAACTGGCTAAAAAGTGCTTATGACGAGCTTGTTCTTTGTCCTCAACGTTGGGTCAGGAGCCCTTATACATGTGTTATGCCAGCAATGCTATAGACATACAGTTGGACTTGAGGACATCGGCGCTGCAAATCGAATCCATCAGCTTGTGTAGATTTGATCGAGATGGAGTGACCCATATCTTTGCTGTTATTTCCCATTACTTTAATGTGTTCAAAGCAAGGAGATTTTCACGTGTCTAAAAGTGAAAGCTGATTGTCTGGGCTTGGTAGGCATATCCATTCTTGACTATGATAAGAGAAGGGCAATTGAAGGTTCGTTTTGGCGCTGTCGTTGTGAAGCTGATTGCAGTCGAATTGCCGGTGGCCAGTTCTTCACGTCGGTTTGAACTTTCTTTCGTGTCTGTGTTTGCATCTACTCTTATGAAGCTGTTTCCTCATGAAGTAGTATTCGTGACGTTCCGGTGATGTATCGGTCGCATTCTATGTCTGCTAAGCTGATCGTGTTGTATGGCTTTACTATATTCGTACCCGCTGCAGGCATGGTCGACTTTTTAACTTTTCATCATTATATTTTCATTAACTATTTTGGGTCCTATTGACATGGAACGTGACAGTTACGGTGACAGACTTGACTATAAAACGTCCCCATGCTCCGCATGTACTGCAAAGGGTGTACTGTTGTATTGTTTATTTTCATTTGATAATATTGTTATTCTGCCCTATTCTGTATTGTATTGTTCATTCATTTCCAAATTCGTCTCACTTAGTTACAGCATTTTTCTTACGATTTTCCGCAGGCATTGATGTTACCAGTTGACATAGAACATATTCTATGTTCGTTTTTACTTTTCTGTATTTCCTCTCTTTCTTCGTTCAATTTTTCATATAGGAGGACCTTGTCCTTTTGATGAGATGGCTTTTTGTAGTAAGCTTTGGATTTCGTAATAAATCCTTTAATTGAGTCGGATCCTCCTTCCGTTTGTCTTGAAAGAGTTGAAATGTTCCGAGGAATGGGGTATGTTCGAAGGTCGCTCCGACAATACCAACCTCAGTTCTTTGATGCTGAATATTTTGTATATTGTATGGGAAAATATTCTGACGCTCGTCGATGTATGAATTTACTGCAAATTAGGAATCACTTCATGGGTGACATGGAAGGGAAAGTTGTTCGTTTGTTCAATGTCTCAGCCGTTAATTCGCATCGTTTTCAGCCCTAGAATCTTAGGGCCAGCACTTATGATCATAACCGCTGCCTGTTCATTCTTTTCATTCTTTTCTACTACCGAAACTGTTTCCCGACCGAACTACTTGATCCATATTCCACCTTTCTATTTATCCACGATGTGAGTTGTTTATTTATGAGTGAAAAAGAGCGGCCGGAATAGATCCATAGCAAACACTACCGCATATTTGCTCTCCTTGCAAATTTACTTTCTCCTTAAATAGACTCATCCTCTTGTTTCAGCCATTTTTCCCAAGAGTGCTCGATCCAGGATGGTTTATTATCGTAGTTTTGTGGTGCTTTGTGGTTTAACGGCAGTTGCGGCACCAATAATTATAGCCAAGGGGAATGGATCGGACCCTCATACTCGCATACAAGGTGAGATTCTTGCTTACTTTATACCGGCTACCTGATGTCGTCATGTCCGGAAGCCTATCGTCCTGTACGATCCGTTCAATAAAAAAAACGCGGAATTGAACTGGATCCCATGAGAGCGTGGTGTGACCCCTCCCCCCTCCCCCCCCCCCACCTTGACAGTTCCAACTGTCCACCTCATACTATTTCGGCGAATCATAGCAGCATTTCTAAGAGTATTCAAAATTGCGGTGCAGAATGTTACAGCTATCATATTACTGGAGGCACTGGAGTGAGAATGAGGATGCAATGGAAATGAGCTCGGTGAGGTTTTTAGGGGGTACTGCATTGCGATTTGATGCAAATTTCGCCACTGGAATGCTCCTTCTCTAGCTTGCGCCTCTTATATTTTTCTGCAAGCAGCATGAATACTGCTGCGCAACGAAAACCAATGTCATTGATGCCAAGCTCGTATTTGACGAGATTTAAAGCAGCGTTTTAACCACTCACTTTCATTGGACACACTCTAGAGGAAGCTGTTGCAGACGATGGACTGATTACATCCTTAACTACTCTGTAAATTAGCAGTAGGAGAGACGAAATGTCGGCAAGGACGGCCATGCATGAGCGCTTTCGGTGCCTTTCAGGAATGAAGCTAATCTCGGCTTGAAAATTTTGATAAATGAACTCAGAACCCTGGGAAGCCTGACCCAACCAGGGTTTAAGTCACTGCTTCGTCCGCTTTCGATGCGGTTCTGCATTCAGCACGTCCGCACTAGATGTAACATTCTTGTTCCGACATGGAATGGGTTTTTTTGGCCTTATACGCATGGTCTGAGCAACATTGTCGTTAAAGTTGATAACGAGAGGCAGATTAGAATTGCTTTTTTCCATAGGTCCACGCCTCATCCTCACTCACAATGAAGCGGTGCATCAGAAAGGTTGCTTCAACATGATTGTGTGATGAGTGGTGAGCAATGCTCATCCACATTTAGTAGAGTTGTGATGCAAGAAGCCTACTGCATTATATTCTTTTCCAGCGGCTATGCATATTAGCCATTATGGACTTGGTGAAAACGTTGGTTATGCCCTATGTTTGTTTGAAAGATCACATCGAAAAACGGGAAATTCTGTGCTACAGAAATGTGAATATTTGATGCGCAGGCTTGTAATGCACTTAGGTGTCCCCATATAGCAATTTTTGCTATAATCTTATATCAGTGTCCTATATGTTGAACGAAACATTGTGCGAATTGAGGTATAGAAAGGAACAACCGAATATCAATTCATCCACAGATCTCAATAGAAACACTGTTAAATTCTCATAAATCAAAACACGATCACAATTATGATGAGGAGGCAAATGACAAGTAGCGATGCAAGGAACAAATGTACTGCAGATAGACCGCTAACTGCTAGAGGCCGTAGTACGATGAATGTAGAGATCGAAATATATAAAGGCATTTTTCAATCGTCAGAGGAGTTTTTTTTGTTGCAAGAAACAGAACCATTACAGCGCTCGTTTGAGAAGGATATGTTCTGGTGATTTTGTGCGGTGAGTGCAGTTTGATTCGACGACTTAACAAAAAGCTGCAGTCACCGTTCTATGATCAATAGGTAACTATAGAACTCTACTGAAGGCCACATGAACGATACACTGTAGATTTTGACGAGGAACCATAGGTCGCTAAAAAGACCACCTCCTGAGGATTTCAAATTCAGATGGAAACAGGAGAGTTTCATTTGCTGAATATCAGCGGTTCCCTTAAAAATCTCGCGCTTATAGAGCAGTACCAAGAGGAAAAGGAAAAAGCAAGCCGAACAGTTACGCCGGTTGTGAGTACCGCAGGGAAGAGATGTAGCGATGACACTCATAGGAGCTGTAAACGGCAGCGCAGTATATGGGACGGAAGTAACGTCTGCGAGATATTGAATGATACTAAAGCATGTCAGTGACTTTCATATGTTTGTTCATTAAATCCTTTTCAGAAGCGTTTTTGCAAGGCTTTCACGAGTTGTTCAACTCGCGCTCAGTGTCCTTTTATCGTTTCACTCCAGATCGAATCAATTCATGCAGTGTTAACAGTAACGATAGTTTTAGTTATCACTAATGGTATAACATATTCTGGCATAAATCATGTGCGCGCTATGTTGCACACTTTCTCACTATGCGTTCTTTTGTGCTTTGCTTGATTTTACCTCTAACATACTGGCGTTAGGCACTAATTTTTGATTAATGGGTGCTTCTCGTATTAGGATTTCGAATATTGGTGCATACGAAGGGGGAAGGCAGAATATTATTTGCTGTGCGAAATGCAAGCGCTGCAATGAAATCAAAAGATGAAGGCTTCGTTAACAGCGGAAAGCACAGAAACGTAGCCCACTATAGCGCTTACGGTTCTTCAGTGGCTTCCGTCGCGATTCAGCATATGTCTAGCTGCACTGGGGATTCGAAAATAACGCGCAAATATAGCATGGGATTAAAAAAGAAAGTATGGAGCATTTGCAATGTACGCAGGATCGAGTCAGACTTCCTGATGCTTGACCAGTTCAAGGTCATAGTCAAGATCATGTAGCTGCGAGAGAACTTTCGTATATATATATATATTCCCAGCATGTGCAAAAGGCTGTCAAAAAATCATGGAATGGACATGACAGTTTCCCATGACTTCAGCGCAGCTGTAGAGTTTCAGGCGCATCGAATTTTCCTGAAGCGTGTAGGATTAGAGAGAAGAAGGTGAAGTAACTTTTTACTCTGCTCCTAAAGCAGATACCAACTTTCACGAGTATAGGTATGACAAGCCGTATAATTGAATATATTAACACACGATCGATCTCAGGAAACAAATGCGTACAAGACAGAGAAATAATATTTGTCATACGAATTGATACATAAGCAATAAAGATGATTCTCTATCTGCAGACTGAACAGAAGAATTTATTGTGGACTTGACACTTGTGAGGACTGATTGCTGGGACGAACTGATAAGCAGGATTCTAGCTGACAGCAGGCTCATTCGATATGGTCTATTGTCCCCGACATCATTAAAGCACTTTGTTTAGGGCGGTTAATGTAAAAATTGTTCTGAAAAAGGAGAAAAGCGAGTGCACGCTGCAATGCTTGGTGTTACTTTAAATTTATTGAAATCTGTATTGAATAAGACGCGTTTCAGTAGAAAATAAGCAGTCCCCGAGAACAATATTTTTGTAAACGAGTCACAAATCGCGTCTTTTCGTTTCGAGAAACTTGGAAAACCTAGAACGAAAGAGCTATAAGTGAAAGATGATAGCGGCTTTGCAAAGATAAAAGTGAATATAACGCCCCCAGACTGGCTTTGTTGCAGTTTCTGTATTATCAGAAAATAAGGGTTTTTTCTATCGAATGGTGTTCGACGCAAACTGAAATGATTCTCTTAGGAGCATTGCAGGCAGCACTGCACTACCTTATTAATTACAACTTAGTCAAGAGCTGATCGGTAATGATTGTTGCCTCTTTTCCTATAAAGATTGTTGGTCGGTGTGAAGAAATGCCCAACGATATGTGCACTGCTAACCATTTCAGGTGCATACCTCACATCAAATTATACCCATCTGTAGGACATTTATTTAGATGACAAATTCTGCTATTATTGGATGGAAATCGGCCATTATCCGAAGGCGTTTATTTCCGCCGGATGGACCGGTAGACCCAACAACTACTACATCAGGGCCAACATTGAGGAAATTTGCTCCCGTATACCACAATTTAAGCGATTTGCATATATCACCGGCATTACGTACGTTCCAGTATTCGCGTGAGTTTATCGTCAGCTGGCTATAATCACCCTCGAGTTATTGATGTGATATAGTACCAGTCAATTGCTTGATAAATCATATACAGGAATCGCCTTCAGCTATGCGTCAACGTTGTAGCAGTGAAGAGTATCGGCTGATGGCGACCGCCAAAAGCTCAGCAGTGGTTCATGAGGACAGTTTCATTTTCATCTTTCGCTGAAGACGTCACCAATCCTTCTTTAAATTTCCCCCATGGTTCCCCTTCTCTCTCTTCCCCACCAAAAATCTGCAAAAAATGTTGCTTTTTAAAAAATATCTTGCACAGAGACAACGTGCTCCGACTCCGACTCATGCTCACAGTACTGTTGAACTACTTCAATGCCCACTGGGTGCGAGCTTCTCCGATTTTTCGTTTTCATCTGCCGTTTGTGCAGCTCATTGTTTGCACTCGAATATATCTACATCTTCCCTTGATAGTTTTTGTCACGACCGTGGATGTCGCACTGAGTGATGTCTGCTTCAAGACGGTCTGTGGTAGCACTAAAGATGTGCCTAATCTTTCGGAGAGCATTCGTGACAGATCCCACTAAAATAAGAGCAAGGATTCAACTTTGTACGACTATGGCGGCGTTGTAAGTAGAGCATATAAGAGTATTTCGGCAGGGAAATGACCTAGAAACTATTATCAAGTTGGAAAATTGATCATTCCGCTGTAAATGAAATATCTGAAATGATCATAATGGGGTATTGTCATGTTTGATAACTCATATGATGACGGAGATATCTTACTTTTTCTTTTTATTCTCGCGAAAGAGCATATTCCCTTTTCTATGCATGCTGATCTGCTCTGAACGGTGGAAGTCTTGCGAAGAGTGGCAGAGCACTGCATGATAGCTCTTCAACAATCTGCACAGCACTTATCATGTCAAACGAATACTGTTCTATGTAAAAATTATTAACTATGTTCTTCATTCTGGCCACACAGTGAGTGACATTTCAGCAGACCTTGTGATATGTTAGTAACGAAATTGCGCACTAGGTAGTATAGTATGGCTACGGCTACCGCATCATTCAGCACATTGCGCCGCCCCACTAAACTTCACCGTAACACAGAGATCCTAGCATTGGTAATGTCGAAGCTTTCAGCGGCTCTGACGCAGAAACTCCTAATTCGTCGCCTCAAGCTGCTTCGTAGATTTTCAAGAAGTTAAGAAGTTCGATAAGTTTCAAGATTCCGCAAGTAACGTTGAACGGTTCGAAGTTCTGTGCTCGTGAAACTCTTAAGTGTATCCACATTCCAGAGCCATAAAATCCTTACGAGAGCTAAGTGAGTGAATCGTCGTTTGTCCCCAGAAAAAGGACAAATATTAGCAAAAGGTTGCTGCTGACAGTGGTTCAGATGAAACTATCGCCTAGTGGCTTCAATGCGCTGTCGGACTGGAAATACACATTGGAAACCTATCTGCTAGCTTATTCCACGCGCTTTAAATAATTGCTAAGGACTTCACCACAGACATAACGGAACAACAGAACTATGTTCAAAACTGCTTGTAAATAAATGGACATGTACTTCACTGTTGAGGTTCCTGCGTCATCCTTTTTTCTTTTCACCTTTTATGAAGCCATGCTAGAAAAATATTTTCTCACCATTCTCAGCAATGAAATCCACACCACAATGATGTTAATCAACGAGTCAGCGCATGCGTGCAATGTAGTTTCATGCAATCTCTACTCAACATTGCGCGTAGCGCATCCAGAATAGAGCTTGGAAATATGCTCCGTTAGCGAGATTTTATATCCCTAATGGGATACACGGTTCTCGCCTGTATTATTATCCATTTTACCGGAGATATCTCATTATTGCACTTCGTAATACAGGACAACGAACTACACACCCTTCACCGACTGTGTATATTTGTGTTGCAAACAATGTCATGCAATGCATCGCTACTCGTTGCTACCTCTCATGCGCCATTTCTATCTTAAAGAGGAAATAAGCAAAGCTCCAATAGGATTCTCAAAGGAGTCAGCCGAGGACAACGAAGAATACAAGTTGCGATGCCATGACTTAACTAACCGACGCGTGGTAGGGTGTTTATGCGCTTATCATTTCAACATCGTAGAAACAGATATTTTTTTGAATTCTCGTTCTTACTTTCGAATATTTGGAGAGTCACACCACACCAGCAGAGCAGCGCTGCAATGACTATGCTAGTTTATCATCAATTTCTCGATGCCTAATCTTCACCACAGCCATCGAATATTTGGTCAACCTCTCCAAGCATCCAACGTATAAATACAAATACTCTATGCATTACAGCAGCGTCTAAATTATCAAATACTCACACTGTGCACTCAATGGAACGATCGATGCCACCAGCATAGGAATCACCACATGGAAATAACATTGAAAAGAAAAGGACTTCATTAGGTACTACCAGTTTACATAGTAACTGGATTTGAGTAAAATGGATCCGCCACTGAGGGTCTGTAGATATGAACATTATTGTTAAGGTAAAAAATTTCAGTTTCAGTAGCCAAATCCACGGAATATGCAAAAGACATGTTTCGTGCATTACCATCATTGGGCAAGCATTTCGCGTTAATTCGACAAATTTAAACCAGTCCATTTGAGATTGCAGACTTGACTCGATAGCAGTGATCTTTGAAGAATTAGTTTCTTCCGGAAAACAGTAAATCATCAAAAGCTTCATCATTTCAGTCGCACTTTGGTTCACGTGCATGCATTTCTATAATCGTCGCTGATGAGAAATCTGGCATACGAAAGTACACGGGCCCAATGATTATGAGCTATTTAACGCAGATCGATCCGGCTAACTTTCACGTATGCATTAAATATTCATCAAGTAAAACTTAACTCTTATGGGTGGTACTGATGACATTTGAACCTTCTAGAGTTTCTTTGTAGATCAGTGCCATCTTCCGATCACTCATCGTAATTTTGCGAGTTCGTCTCGAGAAGCCAGAACTCCATTCTGGAGTGTTAAGCAGCTCACGTCCTACAAATCACTAAGCACAAAAAATTTCGGTTAAAAATCATACAAAGAAACCTCGTTGCGTCCAGGTAAACATGCTGCAAGAACGGCAAATGCACATGTAATACTTTTTACACAACTGGTATAAAACTACAGAGCGCAGTGCAAATCCGTCCTCCGCCGTTCGGTACCGTCTAGGAGAGGTCGAAGCCAAAAAAACTGATTCTTTTTGCTCCAATGTGGCGACTGGTACTCTCATTATAAATCGGCTCTTTCCGAAGTCTAGGTCATGGATTTTTGTTGTTGGATCCTTCTTTACCGCTTCCGAAAATTTTGGCCCCGAAAAGAGGTCCTCCTTAGGCGGTGAAGATAGCAACGCACATTTCGTAAAACTGCAGTGTCGGAACTATGCGAATATGGTAGTTGATGATGTTTACCTTTCGCTTTCCGGTCTCACTAACAAATGATAACTGAAGACTTCGTTGTTTTGAGCATCGCACCACTATTTTACCAATGACTTGGTTATTTTCATACAGCTTTTCGCATCAAACTCTCGCAGTTACTGCAGTCACTATGGATAAAATGTATATATGGGTTAGCCTCAGAAGCTGCAAATTTTTTTCTAATATATTGTCTAAAGCCTTAAAAGAATGTTTGGGAAGAAGGTAGAAGAGTTCTAATGGTTTTGCAATGTTGTTCCGATTATAAAAGATGTAAAATTGTTTCCACGAGAGCACGATAGTTGCTAATACCTGTTCAAAATTGATTTCACCATGTGAAACTAAAGAACTGCTTCCACGCTACCTCCGATCACTGCTTTTTATTCGACACTAAAATAAACAGCAAACATATATTGGTACATAAAGCCGACGTTATCCATCCGAAAGGATGACCTACCCAAAAGCGGGTTTATCTACCCGAAAGCAGGGATAATCATGCATTAACAGACCCATCCAGAACAGCTAATGCCAATGTGGAAGTGAATTTTGTCATACAGTAATGTGATGCCCGCACACTTGGAGTAGAAATAGATACTGACCGCAGTGATAGCTCAGCAATACCAAAGTGCTGATAGTCGGAGAGGTCCGACTGAATTATATTTGCATTTTCACAGCACACAACCGATATACTGCATGCGTTGCAATCATTGCTGCGGTAAGCGGTAGTATTGCGCAATCTGCGATTTTAAACCAATTTCGGACTTTGTCATTTGCTCCAAGAAATTATGAATGGCCATTGGGTTCCACTGAGAATATAGGAGGCCGTCAACTTCCAACATAACTCTTTCGTTCTATGGTTACAGTTCATCGGCTAACAGTCTTGAACTACAAAGAAAATGCGTTCGCTTTTGGTATACAAATATCGCTTTATCAGAGAGATATTTATACAAATACAAGCTGTAATTTCCTCGTTTATCAAAAGTTCATCTCGGCTGAATAGAGCTGATTTGTGAATATATCAAATATGCTTCGCCTTGCAAATGCGCCTTTCGTGGCTACCGTTCAAACCGAATAGAACTGCTGAACGCTCTTTCTTTCACGTCCGGAACAGAGAGTATAAATGGGCAAAACAGTGAAAAAAACCCCAATATTATCGAGAGCAGCGCTAAAATTCGGGAACATCTGATCTTAGCGTCATCATTGCACATCGCCATATCGGAATTCTCTAACGATTCTCCGTTTGATTATGACCTGGATCTAGCGGTTAAATAATTTAGTTGGATTCATTTTTGTTTTCAAGCAATGAACGTAACAGCAGCGGGAATTTACTGCTGTTATCGTCACTGTTACTTACGGTCTGACCAAAAACACTACAGTTACATTTATACTGACAATTACCAGGAACAGAAGTATCACTACTATTAGCCGTCCACCCATACCCGTGTAATTTGGTGTCTAGTTTGAAGGTTTGACAGGAATTTATTCTGGTCGCCGAAAATTTATTCTGCGGCTTCGATAGTGTTTGCGGGAATCTGCTGACAGACTAGACCAGGAGCTGTCACCTGTCTTCCGATAAATGATTGATCTTTCGAGCGGTGACGAACCTCGAACCATGTCCGGACTCTTTTCTTGATATAGGAGAAGCAACGCAATGGAAATGATGGATTAAAACCTCGAAAATATAAGAGAGAAGTTGATTTTGAAGCCTGTCGAGATCCCGACTTCCCAAAATGGGTTTCCACAATAGCGGGTAACGGTTCGCAAGAGGTCATAGCGTAACTTTTACAGCAGTAAAAAGCAAAAACCTATGAGAAAGAGGTTCGATGTACAGAAATCAGTTTGTCTCATTCCTTTCCACTAATTTTTTCATATCCCACCGACAAGCTTGCATCCGTTTGCGTGTCCCTTTCTTGGCATTCTAAGAAATCATCGAAATATGAAAGACTATTTGCGTGCTCCGTTTATCTGGAGAATGATTTTATAAAATCGCAGATTCAATGATCCAAAAAACTCTCTATAAACGTCTGTGAATGTTCTCAAAAAAATAGTTGGTAAGAGTGATGAATTCTTACTTTTCCATATAAATTAATAAAACGTTGCCCAGTTGCTACTTAGTTGATGCAGTCTCATAGCTGAAAACAAAGCGCTATCATCGATGCAGTGAATATATTTTAGAAGTATCAGACATATAGCCCAGAATATACGCCTCAATCAACGATAGAATTTCCTGGAACAAGACGTCTTTGCTTTGTTACGCATCCTGATGCACCAAATGTGACTCCTCCCGAAAAAGAGTCATTTATTCCTGTAAGTAGTACATTTCCTAACGTAACTTTCAATTTCACTATGATAAAAGATAAGGTTAAATTTCGTGGCCTTAGACTTTCTTCCTAAATATGTTAATATGTTGAAATGAGGAGAAGAACGGAGTAAATTATTGCACTAGTTTTTCTTCTAACGAAAATAGATGAGAGCAAAAATACATGTGCTCAATTTTTCTTTTCAAGCAAATTATACCAGGCGACAAAATAAAGCGCCTAAAACTCTTTATTTTGTCTTCGAGTGTGTGCTTTGGCCGATTGCCTCATTTCTTCGTTAAAATAGAATTCGATTGAATTTATCTTAGCAACCGTTCATTTTCTTCTTATCATCTCGACTCAATACGATCGATTCACTGAAAGAGAATTATCGACAAGATATTAAATTTTGAGCGAAAAAACACAAAGAACTGATTGGCACCTAATAAAACGAACTAAGAATGCAGTGTATCAGGGATCGGTGGGAAAAGTCAGTGATCCATCCTCATGATGCTGCTTCATATGATCCATTTAAAAGATGTGATTAAAGTAGACTCCTATCACTGATAGTGAGAGAGCGAATAAATTTTTCATCGAATTTGAAATCGCTGGCCTCAGATATCTCACTTCACGAAATAAGAGTTAAAATGACCTTATTCAATATATTCCACTATCGGAGAACGTAAAAAAGAATGAGAAAAAGAGGAGGAAAGTAAAAGAAGCATAATAACAACAAAAATTCTTTTCATAGAGAACTAATATCATGAGGTAGAAAAATCCCCTACGGATGCATTAATTAAGGTTTCAGAAAAAGAGGCTCAGAACGATGAGAGAAATGAAAGCCATCGATAAGCGAATGAAAGTGATCATTTCAGGATATGAGCTGCCTTATCGAGGCAACGGCTAAATCCTATCGACGAATTTGTTGCTGCAATCCACTTTTGCAAGAATGCCCAACATCGCTATATACCAATGGAATTGCATGCGCAACTGGACAGGTTATTCAAAGAATAGGCACACATAGTTCATTTCCCTTTAAGCGTAAATTTGCTCGCATAGATCGAACGAATGAACTACGAAACTAGCAAAACGGTGAGTAGATTACAGATAATGCACTTCTTATATGTACAATCCGACATTGCCTATAACTGAGGCAATAAATACGAATAAGATCCTATTTCGAAAGTCTCTTTCTTCGCTCAGGATTAGCTGCCTATTACGACAATCTCCGTCACCTTGGAAGACATGAAAATGAAGTCGAATCCAAACAACTACAAGCTGAGTTACTTTTTCTCATTCTTTGAGTCAATGAAAAGATGCACCAAAATGGAATGATGTATGCCATATACTCTATTTTATGAAGTGATTTTGCATTTTTTAGAATTTTCATCTTTATTTTTAACGACCATTATAAGTGATGATCACTATAAGCTGTGCTCGACTTAGGAAATTTTATTCTGTTCACATTGCGTCTCCAGGAGGTGCAGTGGTGCGATGTAGACAGAAACAAACGGCGAACTGACGGCTTCTATGTTCTGCAATACCATCGTTAACGTCATGTGACAGTTTCTTCAATGCTTCGGCCAGCAAAGAATTTTCTGCACTCTGTGGAAGGGTCGTTTCATTTAGCGAAAATCCACCGGTCAAAAGAATATTTATGGCCACCTGAAAGGAAGCTATAACTCGTAAAGGCAGCTGAAAACAACGGCAAGCAAGCGAATCGGAGGAATTTTTTAAAAGCTGAGGAAGCTAAAAAGGTCGAAGGGATTAAAGCAAGGAATGCACAGCGAATCAACATATTTAAAGAGGAAATCAGCAAGGCGAATTCGGAGTTTGTTCAGTGCAAACAAGCGGAATGAGTGGGAACGTTCAAACGAGGTCGCTAGGAACGAACGCAAACGTGCGCTACCGGATAAAGCTACGTTACTGCTGCAAGCTGAAATTATATGGGTTGCTCGAAGCGAATATTGACTTTTAGCCACTTCGGCCTGACTACATACATGGCAGAAGTTTCAGTTGGGTGGTATAACTTCACGCTTTAGCTGCGCTCGTTGAATATAAGGGAGAACGTCAACATGAGGTCAGAGGTGTCCGACTTTTCTCAGTGAAATGTTGTTAGGTCTGCAAAGTTCCGATCACTTTCAATGAAGCCTTGATAGAGCCTTCACTGCTGCTGATCACAAAAGGAATTTTTTAGAGGGTGGTACAGCTTGCCTGGAAATACCTGCGCTCCTCTGACTGGTGCTTCTTTTTTTCTTCATGGACAATTTCGAAGCATGAGTATTCAGCTGTTCCGGTGCGATTCTGATGCCTTTTGAAAGGAAGCTTCGACTGTTGCTGCATCGCCCACACACTTTAAAGTTCGCTGCAACGGATTTTTAGAGAGCATTTACACCGCACATTTCCACCCTCTGTCGGAAGAGTCACTGTCTCGAAAATACATTGGAATCAGCCGCTGTCTACTACGGCCGCTGTCTTTCATGTTGCAGTCAGAAGACAGTTCAACTTCGTCACCTATAAGTGCTCCCAAATCTGAATATAATTGCTCTCAAACATGCGGGCACATCCACCTTCGATAAAGTCATCTCATTTGACTCGAAGTAGTTTCATTGGAAAACGTCGCGTGTTAATGAAAGAACGCATCAGCCGAATGAACCATAATAAAAGAGACAATAAGCCAATAACTTCACTATGAAAAATTCAAACGATATAGTGATCACTGTAATTTAGAACATTTCTGATGCGTTATTTGTGTTTAACGAACGAAGAACTAACAGGAAAAAAAATGGATCTCCCATCATACGAGTTGTGGTTTCACATGAGCTATAGATTTCATAACTTCATCCGCTTCCATTGTCCGAATTCCACTAGTTCCTCTTTACTGAGTTCAATTTTCTAATCAGTGGTGCTCAGACTTCATCAGCACTTTCCCTTCCCAATCTGCATCCCCGCTTATGTGGCTTCAAATGTCTCTTCACCATAAAGCTTCGATCAGATTTTCACTATTTCCGGTTATCTGCAAGGATTTGCGGAGTCTTCGACCAGCGGAGAGTTGCACGGCTCAAAGATGGAAGCAGTTCTCGTATACTGTCAAACTTCCATTCTTTTATCAAAAGAGCTTATAGGGCATCGACTCTAGCAAAGGAATTTGTGCGCAGCTTCTACGAAGAAAGCAATATGCTTTTGTGCCTATTGTGCGTATATATGCAAATCTTTGGATTCGCCGAGCGATTTGACATCTACTGCAGACTTTCCTCCCTCTCCTCTCAAGAACTAATGTTTTCTTATTAACCACAGATAAATTCGATCGAAATGTGGACAAAAGATGGCTACAGAGGTATGAGTCGGGCCAATATAGAGTCAACATCAGAATACTGCTATGCTCAGTACAAGTTCAAGCCACTGTACGATTTGCAAAATAATATGTAAGTTTAGGTGTGAAAGTATTTCGCAAATACAGTCTTTGAGGAAGCAACATTTCATAGCATTCTGAGCGGCTGTGCATTTCATAACACGGTATTTCAACAGGCTTAGGCTTAGGCTTAGGCTTTGGCTTACGGCTTTGGCTTACGCTTAGGCTTAGGCTTGTAGAAATTTTTTGCTCAGAATATATTATAGCGTTCGTTGGGGGCATCCTCTTATATTTCCACCAGAAACACTGCAAAATCCTTAGTAGTGGTGGATGGTTTATCAGGGGGACAAGCGCCTATCCGATTTTGGTTTATCAACATGGTGGATTGCGACTGGATGTGAATATGTTGTACACAACTGCAGCAATTCGATAAATTATCCTTGTACTAAAACAATGAGGATTTATTATCTTTTTCAGCTCATTTTTTTTTCCATCACATCATCCAAATGTGTTTACAGAGAAATCTTAATGGGTAACGCTGCTGGATGCACATATGCCGAAGGAATCGAAAGCAAACGTTTCTGTAAGAGAAAGACGACGACATGTCCTTCGTCGCTCTCGTATCCTCTCGAAGATGAAATGGTGATCAAGTGTTGCTGCAGCGGGAAAGATTTATGTAATCATGACAGCGAATTTTACAATGCGTTGTCGACTTTCTCTCAGCAGAGAATGGTATATTTGGTTTTGATATTAGGTTCTTGAATATGTTCTTGAATATGATGCTTCAGTGTGATTCTTTTCAGCAAATCAATTGTGCCCATGCGATCGATGACCTGCAAAATGAGCGCTCTTTGCTTGTCGGTCTCAAATGCTATAACTTAATCTCTCATTCAACAAATAACTGGACGCTATTTGGCGATCTCTATCGTCGGCTTATTACGACCTGTCATGACAACCTGTGCATATAGGGACCATAGACCATAGATCAGTGCAAGCTGCTATTGTCAGGATGCCATTATGTTGGCGTCTCCTTACTATTCTTACCTTATGAAGCTACTCCGTATCTTTTCGTGCGCAATGTTAGGTGGTTAATTTGACGTATTATAATGTTACGCTATAATTTTCATTATTACTAATAATCAAGACGTGCAATACAAATATATAAAAACACACATCTGCAAATAGGTTATTCTCCAACTTGACTTTCACAATTAGCATTCAGGAAGGAGCTATTTCTTGCTTACCTTGTTGAACGGCCTCATCACATATCTGATGATAGCATATATCATTTCCACGTTTATAAGTCATTAATCGCTCGCATATGCAACCATTCGCGTAGAGAATATTACGAACCTTCATGAAATTAGTTTTGTTCTGATGAAATAAGTCAAGGTGTCGTGTGGATGATAAATAACGAGAACACCTTAGCATCTTCCTCCTCGAAATTTTTTCCAATTGAGCAGAAACATTTACTGAATTGTTCATTGCTTTAAGTAAATCCCAATAGTTCTCTATGCCAAGAAACTTGCCAAGATTTCTCTTCATTTCAAGTCATTTAAAATGATCATAACGTTGGAGTGAAATGGATAAGCAACAGCACATACGCAACAAACTCACACCCCCATTGTCGCTGTGCTTTAGTTGGGCAACAATTGAGCGTAAGTGAGCAGCGTGGAAATTATTTTTCATAGAGATATCCGGCAAAAAGCCTCTTTTATTAAACCTTACAGATTATAACGACAACAGTCAATCGATTTGACGGACCGAATGTATGACAGCCGCTTCCCATCTGCAAGTGAACAGCTCAAATGAGGTACCATGGGGAAAGGATTCAGAGTGGGTGATCGATTTGACACAGAATAGTTATCATTAAAGGCAATGAGAGGAAACATAAAAGCGGGAAGAAGGGCACGAATACTGAGTTTCTTGCTCTCACTATTAACCCCCATGCGACCAAGACCAGCTTCAAAGAGTGGAGATTTTCTAAATAACTTGTTCAAGAGGGAGGAAGAATGGAATGAGAATGAAAGAGAGGATGATATGGTTCGTCTTCTTGTGCGGCTTGGAACAAAGCTAAGAGGAACACAGTCTGCAGGCTTAGTGGCTCTCACTATTAACCCCCATGCGACCAAGACCAGCTTCAAAGAGTGGAGATTTTCTAAATAACTTGTTCAAGAGGGAGGAAGAATGGAATGAGAATGAAAGAGAGGATGATATGGTTCGTCTTCTTGTGCGGCTTGGAACAAAGCTAAGAGGAACACAGTCTGCAGGCTTAGTGGCTCTCCACAAAACTTCAGTAAAATGGTTAGGCAAACCAAGATGAGAATTCGCAAACAAGTCCGAGGAAGCGAGAATCTTTCATCGAAGATTCTGCAGGTTGCGCGGTGTGTTCAATATAGGAATATATTGCTCAATACGTTTACCAGTTGGTAGTTCGTCGATACGGTGAGTGGTATCGCTAAACCCATATGGCGTCAGCTATTGCAGGAATGCATTTTCCATTGCTTGGGCCACACTGCACATGGAGAGGAGCTATGTTTTGGTCCGAAACATAAGCATTATTCCTCCTTTTCCGGATCAGCAGATGAGGACAGCCGTAATTCAGGGATTACCATTAGGTGGCCTACTAGACGATGAATTAGCATTTCAGGAACTAATATCCAAAATTGGCACAGCAAATTTCACCAAATGCCAGTTACTCAGAGAATGTTTTCATCAAATTCCGCTGTGCAGTGTACGATCCTATACAGCCAGATCATGTATTATATATATTATGCAGCGAAATGAAAGTGTATAAAAGAGAGCTGCTAGCTCAGCTGGAAGCAGTAAAAATAAAAAGTGAATTTTGGCCAAGAGCGATAAACTACGAAGTAGTGCATGAACAAAGTAATGCGAATATGGGAAGTTCTGAGTCAAATTGGGAACGGAAATGCACAAGGAATCAAAATCAGCATCTCCTTCAGACGGCGGAATGCTTCGGCGAGGCACAATATCTAAAAACCTTCGTGCCGGAGTTCTTCATAGATATCACCGAGGAGACAGGGCCTCTTTGCGCTGTTTACCACGACCTCGGGAAACGTCTATCCGCCAGCTTGCGTCTTTATGATAATATGGTGCTGTCAGATCCTAACGATAAGAAGTACGTATATCTTTTTGTTTCTTTGGCTCTACAGCCGTTCTATTAAATAACACCAAAGGTGTATCTTTTGGCCCGATGGTGCATATTACACTGTGGACGATAGGGGGCACGTATTCACAAATTACGGTTTCAATGATGTGAGTGATAGAAAATAACTACTTATAGTTCAACATATCAGTGAACGATACGATTTGTGTTTTTATGATGTATTATGACGAATGAAATACGGTATACGCCACGGAATCACTTTCGTCGTGTTTTTTAGTGACATTAATGGTTGTTTGGAGAGTCACTGACGTTGCCTTTGTAAACCTTTGAGGGTAAGAAAAGCTGCAAGAGGGAGACGAATAGGTTTGAAATAGGCTACAAAACGTTTCGTAGGGTATTTGAATCTCTTTGAAAGCTGCGATGGATGATCGCACCTGTTATCATTTCTCGTCTAAATCAATAGCAGTTAGCCTTATCAGTAGAATTATTTAAATTGCGACATAAGGCGCCTTCAGTAGTCAGCAATAACATCTACCAGTAGGGCTGACGAGAAAAGCCAAAATCGAATGGTCACTCACACAGTCCAAATCACCCACTAATGTTCACTAAAAGGAAATTATCCCATAAAGGACCTAATCTATGCATAATCAGCAAACGTTTGCCAGTAGGACATCAAATTGTCATAGCCTACAACAGCCAAAACGATTCACATAAGCACCCGTCAGCACCAAATTACGCATCAGTATAAAACTGCATATCATCCTTCACTATCACAAGCGTTACACAAAATACCCGTGTAATCTTTTCTTGTCTTCTTTGGTACCCTTTTTGTCGCCATTGGTCTCATTCTGCTTAGCTTCAAGTTATTAGCAAAGAGAATGATTGCAGACTTTATTGGTACGGTAGTAGCTGTAATATTATCGAAGTGATGATTTTACCAGAAGCGCTCAGTGCATGTGCTGATAACTTCTATGTGCCAGAAGAGATACTGCTTGGAAGACCTGTGATTATGTGCACATGCGACAGTCCGACTGACCTTGACTCGTGCGCTCTGGTTCTAATATATTTCTCAGTCGATAATGAAATAGTTTTCAGTTTATGGCATTAATTTACAAATATTGGAAAGACGGATGCCAGTAAGATAGTCAAAAACAAGATCGGCTTGCCTGATATAAGATTCACCTATAGTTCTGAGAATCAACTTCATTCATAAAGGCTTCGCTGACTGTTGCGATTGCATGCAAATAGTCAGCAATTCCGAGCGCCTATCCTAACGGCGTTATTCCAGCGAGCTCCCTTTGTTTATTGAGGTTTATCCTCACTGTTACCCTGAACCTTTAACTTTAATTAATACCTCTTAGCTAAACAAAAGATTTACTGGCAGGTGCCTTCAATTTTGACGTAAAATTACTGCACTGATCGTTGTGAAATCATATTTCTTCTTTTGCACACACTACAATGCGCCAAAGAAATGTGCCTTTTAACGTATAACCATTCTGCTGGACGCATTTTATTCTTGAAAAGCAGCAATACAACGCCTAACGCTTTGTAGAGTAAAGAATTCACCTCAACAATTGCAGTTTTCTCAAGTGCACATTTTACTGCATTTGTGGAGTTTTAATTTTATTTGTCATTTGCAAAGCTCGACTGATCATAGAACCGTTGTGTAAGGTGATGGTTCATCGAAAATTCATCAGAGATCCAAGAGTGAGGGGGTCGACCAAGGAATATTAGTGAACACTTTGTGCCTACTTTCATCCAATGTGAACAAGAAGCCAGAAGACAGGACAACATACGACTTTAAGCGATTGGAGCCAACCGTGCGATGCGCAAATGGATAAAGCGACAGCGCGACTCGAAAATATGCTTTCTACGCTGCACGAAGCAGCCGCTCGAGACAGTCCTACTCAAACTTCACCAATTATTCGTCCTCTGCCTCCATGCTATTATACTAAGACGCCACTAACGATAAAAGCATGGAAATATTGGAAAGATGAATATCATGGGAGTATCAAGAGAAAAAACTCCAGTAAGCCTTGGCTATACTCCTGAAATGCTCGGATTGTTCTTGAATGAGGGAGGAAAACGAGATGCAGTAATCACGACGAAGAGAGATCATTGTGTTTGCCAGACTTAAGTTCTATAATTCAGGCAATCTTCACTCATGCCCACTCATGCTTCTCGTTCGAAGAGGTCCATTAACCACTTTTTCCCATAGTTCTCCTCTCTATAGGCCACCAACAATAATAAAAACAAAATGAAAAAGTCGTTAGTATCAGCTATTTTCTCCGAAAAAAGATCTAACAGCTGACGAACTTATCATATAAACTTCAGCGGAAACATATTGGTGTTACGATAGTTTTGTTGTGATCGGCGATGGAATGACGTTGCTCAGCGGAGAGGTGAGCGACACTCTGTTATTCGATGTTAACACTTGGCCGTTTTTGAAATGATTTTAAGCTGCCTTACAATCTCGCAAAAATACACTCAGATACGAGGTGATGAGTGAGATGCATGCACAACGCTCTTCATAGCGGTCTTTGCTGCAAAGTCTGGATATTGATGGACGAATCGTAGGATGAGTTCATATGCGAATTTCTGAGTTACGACGATGTCGTCTCCGCTTATGTTTGTCGGTGTCTGTCTCAGACTACCAATTAAATAATAACTGAGGGGGACTGACTGAAATTTCGATAGACCCTCGCACGCACATCACGTCCACGCAAGTAATACTTTCATGCTTAAAGGTGTTCGGGAATGAGAGCAAAATGCGCACCATCTGCGCCACGTTCGTCAAAAAAGTAAAAGGAGTGCATTGTGATTTATTCGACAGCTTGCATGTATGCTGCTGCAAGAATAAGCGTATGTTTTCTTTTCATTGTATCATTACGTTTCAAATGTTCAAATGAGAAGCCGAAGAGAACCTATCGAATCATTTCAAGCGTTTCGATGAATTGAAAAGTACGCAGTCGCAGAGCATACGACAAAAGCCGACTTCCGTCTTTCGAGGGGCATTGTCCTCGTGAGCAGCGTTCCTAAATTCAATGTTTTCAAACCTGTGGTCAGTGTAAAAAAGACGTTTCTAAGCTCCCCAGCTGCTAGCCTCAGCAATATGTTAGTGCTAGACCTTTCTGACTGACCCACGCTACTCTTCCCGCCGCAGCACGTGGTGAGTACTCGCATAAATCACGCCCTTCCTTTGCTTGTTCACTATGAATAGTGTTGGTGTTAGTTCTCCCCCAGATACCCAATCGTTCGGTTGCAGGGAGATCAGAAGAAAGGTTGACTATCCCTGATGACGTTCGCAAACTGAGAGCTCACCTATCATAGCCATAACAAATTCCACTGGCAATGAGTCATGAAATAAAAAGCCTTGGTGTTCCAGTTGGGCATCCAACCAAAAATGACTCCATTTTTATTTACGACGTTAATCTCTAACCATGAAATCGCACTTCGTTGTATTTTGCTGCACGATAGCTTTTTGAAGGTGATTTAATGTTTAGTTGGCGAAGCATTTTCAAGTGCTGAAAACGCCACAGTGGCTGGCATTCTAATCACTCTGTGTGCATGAATTGAAATGTTTCAAACAAGATTACCCGTTGGAAATGGTTGCCATCAACCTCTAAAGCCAGCTGCAGTAGTACTGCCATCAAAAACTGCTTTAAAAAAGTAATAATCATTAAAAGTGCTAAGTGAAATGTCTTCATAAAAACCTGCTGGCTATCTCCCCCGGGTCTATCAAGTGAATCTGAGTAGCGGGGTTAGGGTCCCCTAGACAGTTTACAAGGATATCGCTGCCGTCTCTCAAACATATATATAAGCACTGAGGTATTGAATTAAATTCCTCAAGAAACCCGCCCAGTTTCGTCCGCGATCAATTATCTGCTCTTGCAAAATCTTTGGTCAACCACCTAAACTGACACGGGCGGTCGACAGCGAGGCACTCCTGCAAAGCAATACAGGGATTTCTATGGGAATCGGAAAAGTCTGCATCTTGAGAACACTCCATCCAAACGTTCCCAAGAGTTTTGATAGACGAGGGATTAAAGGTTGCAATGCATTGCCACACACGCACATCGCCACACGATTATGTCCCATCCATTATACGCCGGTTATCATATATTTATGCAGACGCACGGTTGGTCCAAGAATGAAAGAAAAACCTGAGTGGCTTGTCTCCCCTATTTAATGCATTCTTATGACGCATGACCTTTCGTCTTGTCACCATCCACCGATATATGACAATTTTATGTCGACAGGTGGCCCATAAGGACGTTCCATAAACGGCTACACCTAGTGAAATCCTTTATCAGGCCCGCAATCTGTATTAGATATCTGTATCAAAGGAGTTTTTGTAAATGTTCTACCTGAAAGGAGAATGTGTGGAGATGAGCGGAGGGAAGAGCCAGTAGCAGCAAATTAACCCGCCGATCTCTCAGACATCATTACCTTAAATATTTCATCGTTCATTTCATTCTTTGCTGTTCAGGTGAATCCAAGGAGCCATGCAATGGAAGCCGCAGTTTCGCTGACTATACTGACAGCGTCCTTTATAAGCTTTTTGGCGTACCCGCTAAAAAGATACTACCTGATAATGTTGTCAATGATACTACTAATCCACTGTAATTTCGTTGTGTGCAACAGTGCAAAGGTGGAGTAAAGTCTTCGGATGAACGAGACTGCATGAGAACATAACAAAGGATACGTCGAGATAAAAGAGATTGGAGAGGACGACAAGACAACGTCCAGCATCATAAGGCCTTTCCCCCTCCTTCGCAATGCATGACTCCCATCAAATCTGACTTTCTATTCCTCGTAAAGTCTCCTTCAGTGGGACATGATAAGTGGATCAGCGACGAGTATTTCGTTGCAAATCGTGTGTAACTTTAATAAAACTGATTACTCTCTTGAGAGTCAACTCGAGTCTACGACGACAGCAGATTGTCATTCAACCAGCAATGTGACACCACATATTTTGTTGCTCGAACACTCCAGCACGCAGTCCATAGACCTGCACTCTTCTCTCAGTCCACGTTCCTCGCCTTGAATCCATGACATTTTTATTTATACATCATTTATGCTCGACCTTAGCATCGATTACTCACTTTATCCGACATGTTCATCTGGATTCAACTAAGCCTTTCAAAGGCGCAATAACCTCACCTATTTAGATGAATCTAAGCACTGTATTAGCACCGAGCCTATTGTAAATGGATTCCGCTGCAACTAAGCCTTCCCCTCGCCCCGGCGGAAATGTCAAACACATACCGCTTAAGGTGACTGTATATCTCCTAACAGTAATGAGGGAGGACACCGCAACCTACGATTCACCGCGGTGAGAAACGGCAGATGAGGGCTGTCAGGTGACGAACCTCTACCCACTACGCTATTTTCTCGTCTAATACCTTTGATATGTTTTCGTTGTTGACAAACTCTCCACCTTCTCGTTGGACTAACGTGCTCGTTTTATAATAAACTACATGAAAGGTTTGGGCCTTCCAAATTTGCATACTGCAGCTAGCAAAGCTCATGCTTCTTTAGATAGCTCAAGATGGAGTAAGTTATAAACACTTCCCCTTGCCGAACCCTCTCCGATTTCCCTCCTCCAATTGGGATGATGATCAGTACGCACTATGGACCTCCCCTCTGCAAATGCACCCCTGCCCGAACTCCCCCCTCATATTTGAAAGCCAGCGCAGATATTCGTCTGTTCAGCCACACTTTCATCATCAACAGGATCTACAATTCGCGAGCTAAGACCTAAGAGATACATGCATGCGCGCGTACCTGCGTACCGGCATAACATCGCTATCCTATCACTAGTCATTGGCTTAAAAATGACAGACGTGCAGTGCACCCAGGATTCAACACACTTTGTAGTTTCGCATCACCGTGGCCGACCCTCTTTCACCTTGCATAAAGACGACCCAGTTGATCTAATCAAATGATCGAGCGGCAATTAGTAAGGCATAACGGTTTCTGAGATTAAGCGCTGTCACAGATATCCTGTCGTCTCAAATGTTCTCCAACTAGTTCCTGAGTCAAAAAGATTTCGGAGAACGGATTCGCACATCTTCGACTGACACTGTTGCAAGTCTTGAAAATGCATTCCATAGAAATATCATGACGACTTACATATTCAGAAGCCTCTTTAATGTTAAAATACAAATTAAATAAGCATGAATGACATCTCAACGGAATGTCTTACAACTGGAAAGAATGAATTTTATGTCCCATCATGTAGGAAAAAACTGAAACTTAAAGGCAACAGGGCAGAAATTCACTTCGGCAAAGGTGCGGCCAAACGTAGAGGCGAATAGAATCTCTTGTCATTAACTTGCAATCCGAGAAGACAATGCTGTCAAATCAGCGTTCACTCATTATTGTTCCAAATGCTCTTTGAATCAGTTTTTCGAAGTACGAAAACGAAAAAACTAAACACTTTTGGATCCATTCGACCCTTTTTTCCCGAGCAAAACCTTTGTATTACAAAGCAAAAATAACATAACTTATCATAAACTGCTGAATACATGCATCAGAAACGCAAAACACAACGTAATAATAAGGAAGCGGAGATACTCGCGAGACTCATCGAGACTGCACGGACAACTTACGCCAATACAAATCAAGCATGCCCTTTGCCCTTGCAAGGTAGTTTTACTATACACATAATTGAGCGGCCGATACCACTTGCTATACACCTTCACAACATCGAGCTTCATGAACACCGTCCCATCAAAGAAGCATATATCGCCTTCAAATTTTTGGTTGCCTCTCTGAAAACATAAACCAGAGTTCTTCCCATCCTGCTTTTTGAAAGCAAATTTCACTAAGCTGAGTTTGGTGCCCTAAAATTTGTAAAAATTCCCGAACTTCCAGCAAAGCTGCAAACTCTAGTGCTATATACCTCCGCGAATTGAATCATTTCATCCTCTTTCTTACCACTAAATTTTACAACATGATAAAATGGCAATGAGATGGTAAATTTCGGAGACGCCTCAGATTCACGACATAAAATTTTTAGAATTGGCCTTTCCACTGATGGGCGATCGTGAGACAGAAACATATAGGTTTTAAGTGAGAACATTTGATCTTTACTGCAAGGTTAACCATAAGACGCATCATCGCTCAATACTTAAGCAGAAACGCTCTAAAAGTGGATCTTATTTTCAACGACGAGATACGAGGGTTTACTTTATATTTCAGAAGGCAAGTAGTGTGTGCGTGACGCTATGACGAGACTTCTGATACTTTTCAGGGCTTTTGATGCGCATTGAGTGGAAGTTCTTGAACAAACCACCTAACGTACCCAACAAATATGGGTATATAAGTTTATTGCATCCTCACAATCAGCATTCCCTCTCCTTCAACCTCCGACGGTCCTGCAATCGAGGCTAAAGGCTTCACCAGAACGTATTTTTGAGATCACAATCGTAACACAGCAGGCTCACGCTTAGACCATTTCCACAAAGAAATCATCAATACTAGAGCTAACGAAGTCTCTTCTTCATCCCAAGTTCCCAGCACAACTATGGTCATATCAACAACGCGATTTCGATAAAAGTCGCTCATCGTAAGCGCAGTATTCAATAAATCAGAAAATGAGGCAACGAAGACTTTGTAAACGAAGTCTTTGAAAATCTACTGTCAGTGAACCTTCCACGAAGCATCGAATGACGAAATAAGCACCACTGCTTATATCACATTAAGATATCACTGCATAAGCGAACAATTCGGAGTTCAAACCTCGTATCAACGACGATGGAGACAATGGCTAATAAAACGCATCGAAAAGAGACTTCTGTTCGTGCGTAAGACTCGATGCACGAAGTAATGCGGAAGGCCTGAAATGAAATGAATTTTCACATGACCCTCACAAATATGGTAACAAAGCACAAAGAGTATATGCACGAGGAAACCTCAACGAGGTAAGTATAACAATCTGGATTCCGGTCGATCTGTTCGTTTACTAGGATGTGGAAATGAAGGAAACTTAGTAGGAAGTGAATTTGAAATTTCAGCGCTCTCGCTTTCTGACATTCATAAACCCTCAAATCAGTGTCAGAATTATTCAGAAGAACTGGATCTCTCGGTCTACGCGAAGGGACATAGTTGCCCAATGAGCACAAAAACGCTTCAAACTGTCTCCATAATGAGGCCTGCACACCGCCCTGGACGCTAGAATGGGACCATCCTAAAGGTTTACGCTATGTGCGCCATTTCCAACACTCATATATTGCACGCGTCGGAGAGCACAAACGGTTGCTAACCGCTTATTGCAGAAGTGGAGTACGAAGAAGTGCTACCTCATCATTACCGATAAACTGCGCCCAATAACCCAAATTAGTGATGTTCTTTTAATTACCACTGATCTTTGAAACAGCTCCTACATCTCTCCTCACCGTTTGTTAATCGAAGAAAAATGGAAAAAAAAAACGCTTATCCTCACCCACGCAATCCACCAATCCAATTATCACATCCTCCCCCCTTCTCGGGCTCTCTTTTCCTCAGCACACCGCTAAAAACAAGACTCCCATCAGAATGGTAACTAATGGAGAACGGTCAAGTAAAAAAGTTCTATTGATCACTTCCTCACCTCTTCAGCAGCATCAGAGCACATTCCGCCCAATTCAAGTCTCAACAAATGCAAAAATCCATGCATTTCCAGCATGCGGAATCGAAATTTGCTTGCGAGAAAGGCTGTTAGGATGTGAGGTCTTTTCTTCATCCGGACTATACAATCTCGCGAAATTTAATAAGGAGTAAAAGCGACCTTACATGACACAGTTATATAGAAGACTATCTGTCGTCTCGTTGCTACCGGACGAAAACGTTTCTTCAGAGTTTCCTGACTCACCACCTTTTGAGCTCGGTGGTCCGTTGAGTTTGTATGACAACTGTGCCTCAAATTTTTAATACTTGATGCAGGACAACAGTAGAATGAACGGATGCTGTGATTCACAGATCGTCAAACAACTGTGACAAAATTCTTTGCAATTTTCGCGACCCCCGCATGTCTATTCGAAGGAACTGACTGAGCGATCAACCTTCGAACTGCCATACCTCCAAAAAAAGCTTATAGCTTCAATAGGGCCACATTGGGCGAACCCACTATTTCATTAACTTAAAACATTTCAAGAAGTTGATCCCCACTGTCATTAGTGCAACTAAGAAACACCCCCCCCCCCCCCCCATGCAGGATATATGACATGAAGATTTCTGTTTATTGATCTGCAACGAATCAAAGGCTGGAAATTTTGACTTTGAACAAGTAAAGGCCTTTTAATGCTCATTCCCATCCTCCCTCACCCTCTTTCTTCCGCAATTTTTTCTTAGCTCACACTAACTTTAGAAATCCAGCTGCATATCACCTTTGCCAACTCGCAGCGAGTGAATACAGATGTGCGCTCACCTTTGACGGAGAAATAAAGCACCCATCATTCAGATTGGTGAGCAATGAAGCTTTGACTGATGGTTACATAGCCTACGTCAACAAAGAGAACTGGAAGCAAAAAATGGGCAAGCTCCGGAAGTTCCGAAACAGATCACGACCATGAATATTTGCTTAAACTAAATCCTTGATTTCTGGAATCTATTAACGTGTGTATTTCAAAATAAATTCCGTTTTAGTTGGCTAGAAGATGAACTACGGTGATTACTGACCCGATTACAGTACATCAGAGGCATCCTGCCATCAGCGAACAGAACTCCCCACCTTCCTTTCACGGATGGATCACCACATCTAACTCGTGCCACAGATTTCGCTACTAAGGTGTTCCTTCTTGTAAGACGACGACAAATTCGCATCCAGCATCAACACGGTATGACTCGATGAGTTAAGAAGCCACAGTAGACAGATTTCAATGACCGCATGCCTCTTCCTCCCTCCACCCTTAGCGGTGCAGGTTCTAAATGCTTGTTCCATCCCAATACTTAATTGACGCTATGTTTGGAAATGTGAATGACAACGATCGATGCAAGTTCCAAAATTTACTTGGTTCACTTGTATACGTTTTCTAGTCCGCCGGTTTCTCAATTAAGTCTTGCGTTTCGAAGCCTACTTCTATCCTCATTTGAAGCTTTCATTACATATATCGGCAATGTGTCGGTATATGCCATGTATGTGCCTTGGTTCTCGCCTACACAGCCAATCAATTCCATCAGCGACAAGTAAGCAATAAAAAAATCCCACCATTGCCTTCAGAATTTCATCCATGTTCTACGAAAAACTCGTCGTTTTCCAGCATAAGATGCGAAAAAAGAAAACCTACATAAAAACGATTCGATGTAAAACGAGAAACCAATTACAATAAAGTGAGAGGAAGAACTTCTGGGGGAAATTCACGAGAATTTCTTTAATGCCTCGCATCCTGATGAAATTGTGCAGATATTTGGGAAAGGTTTAAATGAGAGATACTTTCAGCACTCCTCCTTACCTTAAGATGCTTTCTGATTTAATACAAAACTACCCATCTCAAACGGACTATATGGACGATGAAGAGTGTCTGTCTGTTCTGTGGTTCGTGGCAGATACCATCCTCTCCTAGAAGGGAGTAGATCTCACCTATACAACCATGGCCACGAAGGATTCGTTAGAGGATAATACTCAAGATGAAAATAAGTCACTATTCTTCACTAGCTAACAAACGTGATGAGATGGTACCTCAGAAATGGTATCATCCATCTTGTGCAATAATCCTTCTTGCACCATAACGCTCCCACTTTGAGCACGCGAATAACGACTATCATATAGCGACTTTGGTGAAGACTTCACTTCTTTGTCGTAAGTGTTTGCAACTTTACATCCTAAACTCTTACATCCAACTCATAACGACATCAAAAATTTCGCAGCGATCTTTGTCGGATCCAGTTCTCTTCCCAACAGAAATGCCATCCGCATGATAAACATAGAGCATAAAAACGGAATGTCATTAGCATAATGCATTTTCGATCAAATGAATTTCTGGAGCACACTACCTGATATATCCATAAAAAACATTCTCACCAGTCTTAGTATTATGAAGACGTACATAAGAGTGATCTTTGATGACGATGATACGATAAAACTCACGAAAAACCGGTCTTAAAGACAGCTCGAATCACAAATATTTGTTGACAACCAAGATTCAAACTTCAAAAAAGATCGTCAATATTCAAAAACTTCGGCACTTTCACCTGGCAAGGGTCGAACGTAAGTGCAAAAGACTTCCACTACCTATGTGGCATATGTGTATAAGGGGATGGAGAGATCAGTGTCGACAATGACGCCCTACGACATACAGCCATCGAAATGCACTTAGTAGTGGATGCAGAAGTCATTGTATTCTGAGTACGTGAGAGACAGACCGTTTCAAACACTTCTCGAAAAAGAGATTTGCAACTGCGACATCTGTTTTGCATTTAATAACGAATGAAAATAACATCGAAGCGTAATCGAGGATCAAAACAAACCTTGCTCAAATGGCATCGATATATTCGCTTTACTGATGAAGGAAGATTTCAACGGCAGCACCCTCGCCGGCTTCACTCTCCCGCTGTCGAGCGATTCGTTGAGGGTTTGCCGTCGAAATAAGATACTTTCCACCTCGCTCATCACCTTCCAATTCATAGGCAACATGACCACTCTCTTCTCATCCTTAAATACCTTCTTTCACCTTCTCAGTCATATTCACTAACGAGCAATTATCAATAGCATCATGTGAGATGGTGGGTCCAAGCATTTAACCCATATCCCATCAGCGAAGTCTCAGAACGAAACGATGTCAACCAACAAATGCAATTCCTTCGACTAGTTCACCTTATTTAGACAGCAATCTCGCTTTGTTTGTTCCAGCTCCAAAATTTCGAACTCATTGTCTCTAAGAAATTTCCCACCTGAGGGGTAAGAAATTGACATCCTTCGCCGTCTGATTAACAGTTCATCAGAAATCCACATCGATAAGTGTTGTGTGTTTTGCGCCAAGAAACTATGTGTGCCAATATTTTTCCCGTTCTCTTTTGCGGAGGCAATTTTTTATCGGTTTGTTGCAAATATCAGCTCTTGCAACGATTCACCATGTGTTGCACAAAAATTTCAAGTAACAAATACTCTCGGCACATTAATCCACATCTCACGCAAGATGAATATAGGGTGCACTGTTTATGGATGGTTCCAGGCGTCCGACACTCCTCAAACAGTCCGTCAACTGGCGCAGAAAAATCTCCCCCAGCAGCTTCGCCCTACTAAACAAGTATCTTCCCAAGCAACCAATCACAGAGATAAATTCAACAATAAAGCAGCTTCAAAAGACTCACGCTCCATGCGAATATATGCCCAAATTTACCACAGAACTTGATCACTGGAATAAGTTAATTTCTGCATATCTGCCTTTCCTGTTCCGCATGATCTTGCAGTACAAAATCTCTCTCATACCATCGATTTTTAACAAGTACCGCGATAAAAAAGAATAAATCACGACGCTTCCAGCATCGGAACAAGGATCATTCGTCGTCAAGAGGACTCCATGATGATTTCGGCAAAAAATGAAATTCTATGGCAAATCAAATGGTATCTTCCAATATTTCAGCCGAAATACCGCCCATAAAATGAGGATTGCCTCATAGTCAACAAAATGAATGTCAGGCATTTTGAACGGACGACATTACTCACACATCTGCATGCTATACTGTTGTATTGTAGTTGAGGCAAAAAACTCCGCACGCCACCCAAACCACTTCCCTATTATGTATCTGCAAGAGAGTGCATGGCGCGCTGCACACGTATCTATCCATCAAACTTCAGAACGCGTTTAAGGACGCCACAGAATCAACATCTGCTTTCGCGTTTCCATTAAGAAACAAAAAACGAACCAATTGAAGACGAGGCTGAAGAAGAGGATGAACAGACGACGGGCGATGTAATTCACCGTCTGATCCTACAAAAAATTTTCAGTAATGAACACCTGAAAAGATAACAATAATTCGATAGGAAAACAGGAAGAACCTCCTAAAATCCTTCATAATCCGACATACCCTCCCACAGCTAAACCATTTTGTGGAACTTACTTCCGATATGTGAGAGACTTTCAAAACATTGTGATGCAAGGTGAAGCAGTCGTCAATTCAACGAAGAAGAGAGGAACCTTTTCTTTGTTCCATAATATCCGAACACAATTGGCGCATCCTTATGGGCACATTAACAAAACCTTCAAAATTAACATAAACACCACCTTACCATCATCCCACATGTGCAGTTACCTGCCATTATCGTTGCCGACCCGGAGAACTTCAAAATCCACCAAGTGAAGCACACCACACCAACCACCAGCGCCATATTTGGAAGTGACAATACGGACGAAGGCGTACGGCACGTGAGAATTATGCTCTGAGATCTAATGCTGATTGGCTAATCTCTAGCCACGCCCCCCCCCCCCCTCCCCCCCTCCTTGGGGAATGTTTGCAGGCCGAGAAGAAGGTCGATCAGAAAACGCAACAGGCGCGTTGCGAATTTTCAAAGAGGTTTAGGAGGATATGATAGGTTCATACAGAGTAGCTTAACATAGGTTTAGGTTATATTCCGACGGTTTAGACCTCTTTCACTTGTCGTCGCTCATTGATCTGTCCACTTATATCCGAGTACTTTTTGGACAAGCTGCTTCCTGATGGGTTGAATCCTTGAGTTTCTGCTGGTGGTGGGATCAGAATGACATGGAATATTTGGAAAGATGGGTAAAACTGGGACCGTTGCATCCGTCACATTCAGTCGTTTCGATTTTGCTCAAAACCGTTTGTTGAAAAGCGTTAAGGCGCAGCTATCGCCTACATGGTGACCAGCGGAACGTCGATCCTAACATTCTTGGGAGGTTCCCTCATATTTGTTATTTCTTTTATAGTTCTTCAGTTGCGTCGAAATAATGCGAGTGATATAATGCGGAATTGGCTACAAAAAAAGAGAAAAATGAAGATTTATTCAAAGACGATTCTTTAAGCCTCCATCTTTAATGTAAATTCTCCTCGAACTATTCTAGAGGAGTTTATAAAAGACGAAGAAAAGTGTGGTCTTGGCAATGTCTGAGACTTAGAGCGACTTGAGGGGTCGATCGGCGTGGTTGTCTTTTTGATTGACATCGTCACCGAAGAAAACCGCTGGAGCAAGGGATACGCATGAGCTCTGCAGCGGAGCCGGAGAAGGATCGCATGCCTTCAATCGGGGAGGTGGTGAAAGCGCAGCGGCAGAGCTATAGGATTATCGGCATCATTGGCGAGGGTGGATATGGCACGGTTTTCGAGGGCATCGACAATGACAGGTGAACTTTTGTTTTTTCTTTGATTAGCATAGAAAAAGAGACAAAACATTAAAGTGGCAAGCAAAGTTTGGAGTGATGATTCGGTCGACTCAAAGGCTATGCAGCAGGTTTTTGCCGTTTACTTAGTATCGGTGCCAGAGCTACAACCGCTCATTAGGAATGTTGAATTGCCCAAAGCAAGTATTTCATTTGTGTGTGCAATAGTGTTCTTTCAAAATCGTCTCATTTGCTTCAGTTGCAGACACGTGGCAATAAAGGCAGAGAAGTACACGAAGTCGATGCTGCACGTGGAAGTTAGTGCAATGAAGGCGGCAGCGAAGATGCATGCTGAGCATATTTGCGAACTCATCGATTATGTACGTATGAGAACTCTCGTCTGCATAGATATTTGAATGAACTCATTCGCTTTGTTGCTAAAAATCCCGATTTGAAGAGGGGAAATAGGATGGAATTAGGGAAAGTGAGAGAGAGGCCTTTCGCGTCGCTCTCATCAACGATCATTTTTCGAAGGCCAACAAAATGAAGAGAAAATGAGGCCCCAGGGATCCGGTCAGCCGCAGAACTTCACAAAAGACTTGTTTTTCTCTAATTCAGCCAAGGTTAAATTAACATCCAACCGACATAAAATACACAAAAATTCTCGTCATTCTTTTAATGTTTGCAACTTTTGTCCAAGTTGATAAGTTGGCATAAAAGGAGATGAGATCGGCCTTGGGTTTCCATGGCACCCACTGGCATCGGCTCATCCTGAACGTGAGGTCGACCTGATTCCGATAGTGCTCAAAGAATGCTCAAAGATCTCACAGTTATTTTAATGACTTTGAATAATTCATTTTGCTAATTAATAGCAATAGAACTTTGATGGGCTGATGTTCATAATTCCAGTTGTTTAATTAGTGGATTTTATTTCGGTGGAATTTTTTCAGCGGTTCATATCTTTCACGCGATATTAAACCGGGTAACTTCGCCGTTGGTCTACGTGAAACCGAACAACACAAGACGATATTTCTAAATGATTTTGGCCTTGCGAAGAAATATCTCGATAAGGTTTTCATTTATCTTATACGATGAATTGCTAGAATATTGAAGGTACTTGGCTGTGTGCTTCTGTTTGAGCGAATATATATCTCTACGCTATGCTTAATTCATTCCCCAAAAAGGTTTGAGAGAAATCACTGAAATTGAGGTGAGGTGAATCGGCGACAAAGGTTTTTTTAAATGAAGACAAAGGCTTGTGACAAGATGTTTGTAGACCGTTTACTGGAAATATAAAAATAACCCGAGTAAAGATGTTATATTCTGCAAAGGAATATCCTAAAAATTACTGTTAGAAAATATACTGGAAAAGAGGAAACCTCAGAAGCAAACAAACGAGGAACATTATAATTCGCTTTCATGAAATATATCGATGAGTCTATGAGAGTGATTGGTATCCCAACATTATTGAGTGACACTTAATGAAAATTTCATTTAATCCATCACTTTCGATACGAATAACGGAATCTTTCAAATCGAACATTTCAAACATTTCTCGCGTTAGGAATATTCCGAAATTTTGAATTCATTTATCGGCGTACAACGAACTTATTCGGTGCATGTAAGCGTTCGTTGTTAACTACTGAGGTCGAATGGTTCCTTGAATAGAATGGAGCAGGAGGAATCATCTTTATTTTTCATCATTTTTAGGGGTATTATCAGGTGATTTTACGAGTCTCACATCTTATATTATTTCAATTTTTTAGAAGTAAAGTATTGGAAATCACATCTTTTAACCTCCCAATTCCAATGTCTTGCTTGAATAGTGTTGTCTTGTTTAGTGAGTATTAATACTGAGGTTTTTCTAGAATGGAAAGCATTACGCTCCACGAGGAGAGGTCGGATGGCGTGGTACGACGAGGTATGGATCGCTTAGAGCTCATTTGCGTCTAGATCTCGGAAGACGTGACGATTTAGAATCGTGGTTATATATGCTCGTTGAAATCACAAAAGGATCCTTGCCATGGAGACGTGTTAAAGGTTTCATCTGCAAAGTTATACGTAGCTCGGACTGTTTCATATCGTCGTTAGAGGTTTAAGCAGATGCATTATTTGAGTGCTCATCACTAAATAATGAATTTCGAGGATCCACAATGCGCGCGATACCGCTTTGGGTGGAAAGGGTTTTGCGAATTCGATTTAAGGGGCATACCGTCTCTCCAAAAAGCAGCATGGAAATATGGGCTTCTTTTTACATACGCAGTAATTCAAAGATTATTAGCTGAAACGCGCAAGGTAATTTTTGGTAGTAAAGGTACTGTTACTGAGCAACGTGGAGAATAGAAGTGTATCTTTGAATAGACTTATATTCATAAAAAGCTGAGTTGCTTTAATTGTTTCAGAGCGAGTCGGTGTTCAAGTAGGCAAGCAAATGGCCAGGAAGGCAGGACGTGCTCAGTTCTTTCATAATTGTCCACGGCAGTATGACACTATACTTGTGTTGATCGATGCACTCAAGTTCGAAGACGATCCAAAATATGAGGATCTCTATCACAACCTTGAAGAGGTGAGAATCCTCATTCGCATATGTGATGACCAACTTTACTAGGAGGTCTATTCATAAGTACCATCTGAGAAATACCTTTTGCGCATTTTCCACCCACATAAACCATCATTTTCTATGCGTTTCTTCTTCTTATTAATTAACTGAGAACGATGCACTCACGCGAAGTCAGTTGCACGGAGACTTTTTAAGCTCCTTTGTTTTTAAGAACATAGAAATATTTCGACAATTTCTGCAGTCAACGCTCTCGGCAAAGATATTTCCGCTTCGCACCTCAAATCAAACAGTATTCACATTTTTCGGTCGTACAAACATCCATTAGCTCATGAAACGTCAAAATTACTTTCAAATCATCGCTCCGCTATTTTATCGCTCTCCAAACCTCATTCTCGAAAATTTTATCGCCAACATTCAACTAGGAAACGAATTTTACTTGCAGAACATATTTGTATGAACAGATTGGGTGGCTTCATTAAACAGGACTATGCCCTCTCTTTTATGTCACCTTTCCACTCAACTACTCATAAAACTGAGCGGTTAACGATTGACCACTGAATCTTGAAATATCTTCAGATCTTTAAAAGATAAGAATTCTTTTGGTGATGCATATGGTTACAAAATTTGATTTATGAGCTGTGCTCGAAACTGACCGTGTTAGTCGCTTCAAGCACTACTTCCACAAATCCTTCCAGCACTCTTAAATGCTACTCCTGGCGACTCTCATTCGCTGAGCTACTCTACGAAAAAACACCTGTGCCTTCCCGTCTAAAACACACTAAAATGTGCTTCAGGAGACAGAGTAAAGGAAATCTTTTTTCAATACATCAAACTTTTCATAGTGAAATAACTTCTGGGAGAATATCCCTGGTACCACAAAAGTCTACGAATGAAAATACAAGAAAAGGAGTAAAAAGGTGTATAAAAATACGAGTGGACACTCAGTTTTACAAGAAGCGTAAAGCCGACATCCTATGTGTCTCTTCTTCACCTCAGTATACAAACCAAGAAGCAATCGAAGCAAACCTTGATGTCTTGATGTTCTGCCATCCTTTTATTTGATCCCTCAACCTTTGCAACTTCTTTATCTCTGTTTTGAGATCATCCTATAATCAACAAAATGAAACTTTTTCATTGGTACAGAACAGTTAAAGTGTGCGGGAACTAAATCGCCAACAGTTTTTACCTAAATGTTATCCTCGAAAGAATATGAATAAACGATTTCGAATCCAAACAAATATAGAAGAATCTAAAATAAACAGATATTGAGAAATTCATCAAATTATGAAGCTTTCACTGAAACCTTCAATCAATGAGAGAGCGTATAAAAAGTTTATTGACGATTAAAGCCTAAAGTTAGCATCTCCCTTACGCCATCGGCCCCCCTCTCCCTCTTCTCTCAATCTGCAGAATGAGAGAAATATACGCGCAACAAGGTGAGCCGTTCACGCAGCGCACAACATCAACAGAGATAGACCGATACAGAAACGACGAAAAGCCTTTCTGAGGTTGTAGTTAGGTGCAACCTGAGATCTTATTGCCTGCTGAGTTGAGATTCATCGCTAACTATTATCTGAGGCCTCCAAGAGTCGAGTAAACATCTGACGGCTTTAACGAAATGGATTGATTACTGCGGAGAAAATGGATGTAAAAGATTAACGACTCCGATATGTGCACCGAAATTTCGACAAAAAGTAACTTTGAAATACGATCCCACTGCCGAATTAGCCATCTATTCACAACTAGAGAAGCATCGGGTAGTAATGAATGAAGACCGCTAGACATTAATGGTATACTTCATCAAGCACTTCTCTCTCCGTTACCCTCCACCTCTCCTTTTTTGCGATCGCTATTTCGTCACGGAGTAAAAATCATCACATGAAATCGCCTCGATAAACGTGAAAAGGAGCCAAACCTGAAACTTTTCGCGCTGATTGTCACTATTTGCTTCCTGCATCTTCGATATTGTCTCTTCGAACAGTTCGACCCCCTCTTCGATCTGAATCAACATCTCATCAACATTTCTTCACAGACTAACGCCAACATAATCAAAAACCACAACAGCCGTGATGTATCGATATGGAAGTGTAGAAAGCGTTGCAAACATAAAAGCTTCCCGCTTCTATCCATATATAAATATGAAATGTGCCGTTGAAGAAAAACCGGCAAGTTGTATGAGTTCGTTCAATCCAAAATTATATTACGCTTTAAAAATAAACGATAATTACCCTTTTGAAGCATTTGTCTATTTCGTTGAGAAGCTTCCGCTTTTCTACCATTGCACCAACTCAACTAAAAATTGATTGCAATACTCTCTTCTTTGATGCTGAAATACTCTCTCAGTGAAAACATTTATTGTAAAGGTGATTCCCTCCGATCTCTCAGAGTCGGAGAGCACTTCGAAAACACCGAGTAGGAACTGAAGGAGTGAAATGGCCTATTTTCGCCGTCTTTGCATTAACCTGCTTGACGCTAAGAAGCACTTCAACAGAAAACCCTCACTGATGTGACTGGTTAAAACGATATTAGCCTTAATCTTGACATTTCATGAAACGTGAAATTTTCAAAGTGACATATGGAAAACTACTTTATGGATGTGGAAAAATATCGCTGGATATCTTGGTACGGTGCTTCCCTGTCACTTATTACTATTACCATTACTACCACTATTACTATTATTATTACTATTGTCATCACCACCATAATTGTTATCATTACTGTTATTACCAACAAGGATTCCAATAAATACGAATGAAATAAATTGTTAAGATCAAGAACTTGCATATCGTTACCGAACTGCGTTACGGAGACATCGTTAAACGTACGCAAAAGCAAAAAAAGGAGAAAAAGTATGACCACGAGACGGAAACCGCAACCATTCTATGTGTGCGTATAGGTCGACTGATCGCATCACAACACTGCTAACGAACAATTGTGATATATCACCGCTGAATAAATAAGAATAAAGTGGAGAAAATAATATAAAGTGGGAAATATAGCGATGAAAGAGGGCCGCAAACGGAAGTAAATAACAGCAGATTAGTTCGTAATAAATAAAGTGTTAAAAACTCAAAAATACTGAGAAATTAGCGAGAAAATGAAAAGAGAAGTAAGAAGGACGACAAAAGAAAGCATAGATACAAAGGGCGGCGTTAGAGTGAGCATAAAAATCAAACATTCAAAAAACCTCACTACATTGCTCAACGCTGCCGAAGAAACGAGATCGTTGGTATCGTACAAGAGGTATGAGGAAAGGTCAGAACGCGGGAGCATCCAACCAAGGAAGTATAGACTTAAGCGAACTGCACACTGCCTTTATGGTCGTCAAGCGGCTCGTCTTGCGAGCAATGTTCCCTTTTCTATTCGACGTCCCTTGCTTTTACTCGTTCTTGCTGATCAACTTCTCTTGTTGTATACCTTAATATAAACTTGAATTCTTCGAAGATGCACTTCAGTTAGAGTCCTGCAACGAGTTTCTATTCATAGAGCACCTCAAAAAACATCAATGAAAACACGTTTTTTAAATAGCTAAAACGACGCTCTTTTGCATGACAATAGGTGACATATTCGTAGGAGTCTTCTACGAAGAATCCATCAGATAAAACAGAAATGATCTCTATAGCGAATAAATGAAAACAACCGTCAACGATGAGGTTATTTCATCGTTAAATGAAACGTTTCAGCTATGAGGCTGGCAAATTCGAAGACATTTTCCTATGAGATATATTTTCATCCAACAACGCAAACGAATTTCCCTATTCACCGCCAGAAAAGGTGAAAAATAGGACAACATATAAAAGAAGATGAAATAAATAGAAGCACCTCAATGACACTATATACTGATGCAGTGAGAGTGAACCGTGAAAAAGCCCTCGCAAATAAGAAGTACACTTTCTGAAGGTTTTCGCCGATAATATTTCACAGCTTAGAGAAAAGCGTCACGAAGAGCGCATAGATTAACGCAATTTGTGAACGATCGTTTGCAGAATAAAATCTCTGCACTCGCTTACGGAACGAATCCTTTTAGCGGAAATCAGCGACTGCACTACAACGAGGAAAAGTATTTTGTCACATCGATGGAACCATGCGTACAAATATGGACATTCAAACGTGGATATACGGAATGAACCCGGATAAACGGATCCCATTGGAAGAGGAGGCCTGGGAAAATGCTAAAATTACCAAAATCAAAAGACGTGCTCTGATTACGTCCAGAGGCATTCATCCAAAGGAGTCGAAGATTTTCTACACGACTTACTAAAAACAATACATAAAGTGGATAATTTTGCAAAAAAAAGAGAAGCCAAACTTTCTGCCACTACAGTGGACTACAATGTGTACCGTAGTACTCTTTAAAAAAGATTGCAGAAACTGCGAAGATATTGCACTGATTGAGGTTAGGACATCCCTATAAGCCCTGCCGTAAACCCTATCCGTTTGCTCCTTCTTCGCAGCGCTCTTTTTGCGCTCCACGAACATTTTACACCTCACGTGTTTACTTCCATTCCTTTATTACCTATTTTTGTAATGGGACATTTTCTACGCACGACGACTCTATAAACGGTCGCTGAATCGACCTTATGCTCGTTTAACATAACTTCCCTTGGGTCGATCTGTGGCATTATGATGCACGTAGAAGCCACTGTAGCCTGCGCAAAATGTGGTCTGTTTTTTCGAAGAAGCACAGCAAACATGAGAACCATAAAAGATGGTGCGATAAGTCTGCAGCGTCGAAAATCAGCTAGGCAAGCTATGACTGCATGCACGATCAGTGCCTCATTTCCCCATCTCTCACTCCACTCATTCTAAGCTAACTTCTCCATTACGAGCAAGTGCAATTCGAGATGTGCGCAAACTTGAAGGTTACACGTTCCAATGGATTATTTTAAAATGTTGGCCTAAAACACGTTATTTCTGCACAAATAATCCATGAGCCCTACTTATTTGAGAGTACGAATTCGGCAACAACAAACTCTGCGACGGTCGACGATTTTCTAAACCGAACTTCTTTCTCAGTGAACATCTTCTGCAGGATAACCATCACTTAAAATTCCTTAAAATATGCGAAATTGGTTTTATTCCAAGAGAGAGTGGATGTGCTCCAAAAATATGTTTGCATTTTCGAGTTTGCTGCATTGGGGAAAGGCAACACCTCACTGTTTTTACCCAAGGAATCAAAATTCGTGAGAGAGAATCACGGATTCTCACTAAAATAAGGAAAAGACCCTGGTGATGCACCGGTCTCCCACGATTATTAAAAATAGTAGGAGATTTCAACACAGCTTGATCTGGTCTGTGAGCGGGTGGTTTTCTTGATGGTGTCTGACGCAGTAGTCACCCACTTTCGGGCACACAGAGAGCAAAAAGAAGGGGCAAATGACGAGCAGGTGTGGTATTCGAATGAGGGGTTCAACTACACTGTATTGCTGCTTCTTATAGTGACTCTTTTAACAAGTGTTTCACACAACTCCCATAAGTTACTCTTGCCACGGTTTTCATCGAAAAATTTTCTTTGTTACCATAGTAGCTGGGCATAAGCTACGCGTGGGCAAATCTACATATATAAATTCATCTTCTCTGTAGTATGGTTGGATGAGGAGAGTTACTGTGATAAAATTTGATATATGGGACCTATATCTTGGAGCGATTCTAGACCCGGACTTAAAAAAGTAGCATCCGTCGTTCACATGTCCATGGACCTCGACTGCAATGTTCTGCTAAGGACACCTCATTTTTCAAAGATCGCCGGTCCCGATTTCACTTTTTTTTTCAAGCACAGTCCTGAAGACAAGCCATAAACTCATTCCTTTCATAACGATCGCTTTTTCAAGTGAGCGAAAGCACTTTGAGGAAGATATTAAAGCTGTGTGTGGAAATTTTAAAGCACTCGAATACGAGTATGAAGCTGTGCTCTCGATGTGGATTTATGACGCTGTTCTCTTAATAGGAATCTGCTATTCTCCTTACTGCCCACAAATAGCAACACTAATAAAAAGAAGCACGCCCTTATTTTCGCGTATTTCACACAGGTGACGCCGATTTCATTAACAAGATCGTGAGAAATGCGTTTCCCGTAAATCTTACTCGCACTCGTTTCATTCAGCTGAAGATAGACCCCTCCAGCTGCGTTGTAGCTATGAAAGCGCATATCATGCCGCCCTTTATATAAACTTGTACTTATTCTAATTCGGATGTGCCAAAGGGAAATGACGTTCGGATTATGGCTGACTAAAAACGCTTAATGCGGCCAAAATTAAAGTATGCCGTTAACTGGGAAATGCGTTCATTTAAGAACGTTAAATGGGCGGTACTACTGGCTAAGATGGCATGTGAGTCGGGACGCGTTGTATTACATGCGCTCCCTTTCAACCACTCGGATTGCATCCTTCATATTTGGAGTCCGCTCCTTCTTGGGGTCATTATATCTTATAGACCCGTCTTAGAGTCAAGTGCATGATCCCCTTGAATGATACTTTCCTCACCTCAGTTCCGCCTTTCTCTTTCTAGAAAAACAATGTGGCCATTCTAATACTGCTTCGAAACGTGTTTCCTTCAGAGCAGCTATGCGAGAAGAGGCGCCTCATTTCCAGCTTCTAAAAATACGCACAAAATTTCGTTCTCAAATGAGCTGTTCCAGGTGGGCACAAAATGACCCACTATTTCCACCAGAAACCCCCTAAATTTCACTTCAACGAATAAATATTACCACAAAAAGTTGCAAAGGACTCCACGAAGTTCTCCTCTCCAGCCATGCAATGAAACTTCAAATTTGAAGGACCTAGAAAAATACGCTACGGGGAAGTAGGTAAAGTCGGCAAATGTGCAACCTTTACTTCGGTTACAAGTGCGCCATCGTAAACGTAGAGAAATCGCAGCCCTCATTACTTGCACGAGAATCCACGGTTTAAAAGTGTCCACTTCTATAATATCACTAATTTCCAAGCGCAGGCACGAGCCGGAAAAGAACGGAAAAAAACTCTCATTTTCAACAACCTTAATGCTTATTATGGCAAACGCAGTCAGCAATCAACTGTGAGTGAGCACTGGCCGAAACGGACTCTAAGGAAAAATTCGCACATAAGCACCTGCAAATGGCATTCCTATAATGCAGTTATAAAGGAATTATTGAACAACGTGTAGGCGCACGTCAAAGAGCATTTCACTAACGCTGCGCTTCCACAACGACCGCTAACCGCTGAATGGAGCTGCAAAGACAAGATTCAACCGTCCCAACTCATCAACACCCAGCAAATCATATTTGCCTACAGGAAGTGCTCACGGGTGGCAAATCTCCACAAGCTGATTCATCTACAATTAACTGCTGTGAGCATTCCGGCAACTAAACCTTATTCTGCTTCAAATAAATGAAACACCCAAAACATCACCAACTTCCGACAACTCCCCATAGCACGCCTACATCGATCCGCAGCCTCCGCGCTTCTCGTAAATTATTTCGGCAGGTGATGAAGAAAAACTCGCAACGTTCGGATTACTGTGAAGCTCATCCTGCGAACTATCGCTGCATGAATCACGCGGACCGTAGAATGCAATATTGTTCAAATGGCGAACAAAGCATTCTGAACTTCCTCGGACGGAATCGGAATCCGGTTCCTCGATTTCTCGAATCTTGCAATCGGGAGTTCCAAGGAGGGACGAGTCGAAGGTGTAATTGCGTACATTAATGCACATCAGAAATGTCTCACAATTCTAGCCGTAGAGTTCGTCATATTCTATATGTATAGCAAGAAGCCTAAGCACTTTATTGATAGGAGTGCTGGCTAGCAGTTCTCAAGGTTATTTTCAAGAAATTAAGTAGGTTTTACTTATATTAGGTGGTGTTCTAGGAACGTTTAATCAGGCACCACACAAACAATCTCATGGTCACTTCGTTGACCCTTCTGTGCTCCCATCTTCCTTCTGTTATACCTCCCCTTTCTTCTCTCCTATCGTTGCTGAAGAAACCACCCTCCACAGAAACCACCCTGGGTGTGGGTGTGGGGAGGTGTGGGGATGTGTGGGTGTGGGTGTGAGTGTGGGGAGGTGTGGGGATGTGTGGGTGTGTGGGTGTGGGGAGGTGTGGGTGTGGGTGGGTGTAGGTGTGGTGTGGGGAGGTGTGGGTGTGGGTGTGGGGAGGTGTGGGTGCGGGGGGGTGTGGGTTTGGGGCAGGTCTGCAGTTGGTCGGGGACTGAGGGGGAGTAGGTGCAGGCTCATAAACGTAGTGGAACGTTCCACGCGAGATTGTCACATGAGAACGATTTTACGAATGGAGAAAAAAGTCGACAGATTGTTGTTCGATTGTTCATACATACACGTGTACACACATTCATATCACTACCGTCATCCAATAAACGTCGTCCCCCACCCGCACCCCTCAAACCCCCCACACCCGCACCGCCATCCCAAACCCACACCCCCCACCCACACTCCCCACACCCACACTCACACTCACACCTCCCCACACCACACTCACGCCTCCCCACACTCACACTCACGCCTCCCCACACTCACACTCACACTCACACCTCCCCACACTCACACTCACACCTCCCCACACTCACACTCACACCTCCTCACACTCACACTCACACTCACACCTCCTCACACTCACACTCACACCTCCTCACACTCACACTCACACTCACACCTCCCCACACTCGCACTCACACTCACACCTCCCCACACTCACACTCACACTCACACTCACACTCACACTCACACCCCACTCACACCACACTCACACTCACACTCACACTCACACTCACACCCCCGCACACTCACACTCACACTCACACCCCCGCACACTCACACTCACACTCACACTCACACTCACACTCACACCCCCGCACACTCACACTCACACTCACACTCACACCCCCGCACACTCACACTCAAACTCAAACTCACACTCACACCCACACCCCCGCACACTCACACTCACACTCACACTCACACTCACACTCACACCCCTCACACTCACACCCCCGCACACTCACACACACTCACACTCACACTCCCGCACACTCACACTCACACTCACACTCACACCCCCGCACACTCACACTCACACTCACACTCACACTCACACTCACACTCACACTCACACCCCCGCACACTCACACTCACACTCACACTCACACTCACACTCACACTCACACTCACACTCACACTCACACCCCCGCACACTCACACACCCCGCACACTCACACCCCCGCACACTCACACCCCCGCACACTCACACTCACACCCCCGCACACTCACACTCACACCCCCGCACACTCACACTCACACTCACGCCCCCGCACACTCACACTCACACTCACGCCCCCCGCACACTCACACTCACACTCACACTCACACCCCCGCACACTCACACTCACACCCCCGCACACTCACACTCACACCCCCGCACACTCACACTCACACTCACCCCCCGCACACTCACACTCACACTCACACCCCCGCACACTCACACTCACACCCCCGCACACTCACACTCACACCCCCGCACACCACACTCCCCCTCTCCCCACTTCCACTGCTCCCAACACATCCACACCCCCACCCACCGATTCTCCGTTCTCACCGATTCCAGCAGCTCTTTACCACTGCAGATGCAATGCCATGGACGCTGGGTTCGCGTTGACCTCAACAGAGAAACAAAGGGAAATCCCTTATCTCATAGTGCTAAATGCAGTCGCCACATATCTTTCGTTGGTCAATGTGCACATAAAATTAGGAGGTCATTTTCAGCGCTACTGATCATTTCCACCAAGGGAGCATCTGCTCTTTGGCAATATCGTAAGAAGATTGTATAAGGCGCATTAGTCGAGCAGTCATTTTCTACCACAAAATTTTCCCCTTTCCATATTTGTTTGGCTATTCCATAGCGATTACGACTTCATCTTCCGGAAATATTTAAAACCGCGAGAGTGAAACTTTTAGAATTCCATGACGTTTTGTATCGGCAGCTGGTTCTCTATAACCATAAAGCAGTGCCGCTGGTAGAATACCGATGTGTATGGGCAGCTATTATCGTCAATTTCATCATTTCGGTTGAATTTTTGTTTCGTTAAAGAGAATAAAAAATATGGCAACTGATTTTTCAAGATGACTGAAGTTGGTTTTTGAGGATCGTATCAAGCTAGAGGAGGATTGAAAGACGTGTTTAGTTGTCATCAATCGAATATCATTCTCTATATGGCGACTAAAATGCAGAGGAAGCTGTCGGCCCTTTCAGAATCTTAAAATAACGACCATCTATTAAAGCTAGAGGTGGGAAGCGGTGTGATAAAATAAGCCGCAAATGAATGTATATTTAAGGTGGAGAGCAATAAAAATAATTGCTGATTGTGAATGGGAGCAAGGCGATCAGTAAAACGAGTGGAATTCGTCTGTCTCATTCAAATGTGGCGTGCGCATTGGGCCCTATCTCATATATACGATGTGAATTAGATCGTTTGGGTGCAGTGTGCGTCACACTCACGAAGATTCGCTTAGTGCTTCGAGCACGTCGGATAGCAGCTGCGCACCCTCAATAACGGCTTCGTGCTCACTCCACGAACTTTTTTTGATATTATATTCGTTGTATTATTCGGCTTCACCTTTAAAAAAAGCATCTCTTCGTAGCCCACCTACTATACGCCTTTTCTCTCACCTTTTTAGTGCTTCTCATCCTCGACATTCAATCGTTTACGATGTTTCTCCGTATCGCTGTTTGCATTTTCTATTTATCTGCACTCGATTTACAATTTCTTAGGCTTTTTGCAAAAATATCTCACATGGAAACACATATGTTTGCACGCTTAAACTTCCAAAATGCAAACCTGGAAAGTAACTGTTACAAATGTGATGGCTATACTCTATGAACTAGGTGACCGTGCACTTTTTATTACATCTCATTTTATCACTCATGTAGAAATTAAAATACGTAACTAGTTAATTAATTAATTAATTTCAATCAGCAGAGCGTTCATTGCGAATTAACGCCTCTACATATCGCTTTCATCTGCCATGACTCTATGCCTCTTTGATTCACTTGTCTCCCGTGCTCTTCTGGTCGGCGTCGGATGCTGGCAAGCAGATTCGTCATTGTTCCTCTTATGACCTCGGGAGTATATTCCGCCATCCTCGTCTGAATGGGGGGCTGGGCTAGTTGACTTCATTGAGCAGGACCAACAAGTCTGCTCTGAGTTAACTTGCAACCGACCACTCAGCAGACAGCGCAGAACGATGAACTAATCACTTCATAGTGTCAGGAAATTTGATAGCTGAATGAATTGAGGGTTTCCTTTGCTCGACGGGTTGGATAGCCTTTCCAACTTGACAAGGGGATGACTGGTACATATTATTGTGATCGGAGAGTGCGACTTAGAAAGCTGTATTTTGTGGTATTATTCCGAGTACGCACCTTCATTTGCTTGCATTTAAAAAGAAATTCCACATTCTATAATGAAAACTTGAGCCGTAACAAGCCAAAGGCATTATGCCATTTTCTCTTGCGACATATCTAAGTGATGAAAAGAAACTAGAAGTTCGGACTGATGGAAGCAACTTGGCCAGGTGATTTGTCAAGGTGCGGTGCACAGTAAACATCAGTTGATTATGCAAATACGCTGAAAACATTACACAAGCACACAAATGCAAGTATACTTCAACGACGGAGCGAATCTTCATAGCTGAGGAGTTCTCTTTGCTGAGAAGTCGAAATTTAGGCGAACCGAATTTGCACCTATCATTGTATTCAACTGTTTTTAGACTTCACGTGCTAAATTCATTCCACGAAAGCCATAGACTGTGAAGAACTCTCCGTATCGAGACATTCCCATTGCATCTGGGTACATCAAATCGTTTTTCATGCATTCAAAAGTCAATTTTCAAGTTTGCGATACTCAACGCACGACGATCCCTTTCTGAATTCTTCGAGGCGCAGTTCTGAACCACTCTTCACGTCAGCTTACTACTACTATACAATTTGCGTTTATTTATTGCATTCATATGAACGTAGTTCATCGGTACGCTTCCAGTCGATCTCTACGAGTCTGAAACTTCGTTCGGCGTTCATCTTAATATCGCCTAATAATACAGTGCAATTTAATAAATCACTCTGTGATATTCGTTTGTTCGTTGAGGGGAAAGTGCTGCAAAGAATAATTACACTCATTAGTTATGTATCGATTGCAGCCAGCTTGCGGTTGTTCTTTGATCTTCGATTATCGCCGAGTTCCGTTGGTTTGCTTCAGAAGTGATACATCGTTACCAAGACGGTTCGACTTTTCCCCTTCCCATTTATTCGCTACTCCACAGTCGCTGTTAAAGTAATGAGCAGTTAAAGTCAAAAAGTTGCATTTGAAATTCTATCTGAATTTTGTTGCATAACCGCTGCCTTCTCGAGTCCTCACTTATGTCATCCATCTTTCTTTCTAACCAATTAGCTACGTTTTTAGTTTTTCTTAATCATAACCTCCTTTCCTAATTCAATGGCTAACAGTTGGAATCTTCTTCCAGTTATCGTCCTCTCCCCTCCCCCACTGCGGACCTAGCGGCAACCGTTTTGAGTCTTAGATAGCATACTGTATACCAAACAAACTAAGGATGACTTGTTGACTGGTTAACATTTAAACATGAAAATTGCCCCCAAAATTCCAATGTGGTGTTTATTCAGGATTTTCCCTTCGCGGGGAAATATCGACTCATTTCAAGTCAGAACTCAAACACAAACGCATCGTAACTGAGCACTCAAAAAGCGAGCTATTGCAACGGTGACATTATAAAAATGGTCGGCGTTCGAATGGCCCACTGATTGATGAGTAATTAATTAGTCGTTGCAATAAAATTTAGGAATCGATTACAATCTCGTTCTTCGTCCACATTTTCTGAAATATTGCTGACTGCTTGAAAGCATTTCATATTTTAAGACAATAAAGAGAGAAAATAATGGAAACACTTAAAATTTTTGATTGGAAGCTTTGTCTATCGATTCACTCTTATCTTATCATATCACTTCGATTGCTTCTGTGGATTAAAATTCGTTTTCCTACCTAAACGACAGTGGATAAAATTCATCTTAAAAGAAGAATTCTGCACTGATATTTTCTTCGCTGAAGTCGCTGATTTTCTTCTAAAATTCCGCTTAAATTTCTCCACAGGCTCTCCAAAGCTCGGAACTTTCACCAAACGATGCTTTTGGATCTATCGTAAATAACATCACTGATTATCAATACGGTTAAAATTTCGTCACTTTCTTCTTTCTACGCACAGTCTTTAACTGCTGACAGGAGTGCATGGAGGAGGTAGTTGAAACATGGGAGGGGGAAATTGTCCTTTGGCCGACAACAATTTCTCATAAAATTAGGGATTTCATATGGAAGAAGGGAAACTACTTTTTTAAAGCTTAAAGTTTCTTCTTATTGGTCAGTTGCCATTGTATTCCTTAAAACGCAATCTTCTTTCTGTCGATATGATTGTCCTGAAATTTCATCATATTGAAGCGAAATATTCGCGAAAAGATTAAAAGGTCGACGGGTTTCCCACACTGTTTCTGCTGCTTAATTTTTCTCCAGCAATATTCTTTCAGCTAAACGAACATTTCGTTCATAAAATTATTCACCAAACTATAGAATATGAGGTTAATAGCAAACAGAGGAATCCCTTCTAAATGGATATAGAACTCTTAGTGTATTATATTCATCGTTATTGGCTGTTAAAACAATGATATTTGGAGTCTTTTAACATCAAACAAAGTGAATGTTTTAGTAAATGTTTACTGATTATTACTTCAATTAGTAGAGGATACTCTTATGTCTCATATTCGTTATTTTTCGATATCGACGTTCAGTGATTTCTTTTCTCGATGTTTTTCGTCACATTTTGGGCATTAGAGATCTATTCCTCAAATTAATTGCTCGAACTGTAAGTTCTATTAAATTATTCACATTTTATTCTGCACCAATCTATCACAAAATTTTCACTTCATTCTTCATTAGCGCTTAACGATATCAAATCAAATATCGTGCAGGTGTGTCGCGATGTATATCATGAAATTTGCCCTATGACCTCTATGGTAGATGAGTGATGCAGTCGGAATGAGCTCCTTTTTTCCGGTAAATGCTATCGTGATTTTAGAGATTTGGCCGCAAGTTACACATCTGTCGATGTCGTTTAGTTGATTCATTTCATAATTCTATTTTAGTGTTCATCTTATTGATATTTAATGTTTATTGATATCAGGTACCGACTCTTCCTTCATATTTCTAAATAGGCGCATGTCTTCTAGACGTATGTTTCATATTTAACACAAGTCTGCATTAAGAATAGTTGGATTTGCTCTAACTTGTTGGTCGACAGTCGACAAAAACGCATCCTCTCAGGTTTGGCTGTAAGGTTTTATCAGAACTTTCGCTCTCAAGGTTAGCAGCCGACAAGAATGATGACTTGGACTTGATGCAAAATTGTTTCATGAATCCACTCATCTGCGATGAAAAAGCAAAATTGTATAAATTGTTCTCTAACTGAGGAACTTTCATGCCGACTACCCTTTCTGGAGGCACAAAGTAGCTAACTGCTAGCCATCACCAGCTCTCACTTTCCCTTACGTCTCCCAAAAAATCGACATATTCGCTAGGCTTATTACTTTCAACAATCGATCATCGTCGCCGGGAGGACAAGTTTGTGCGCACTCTAATCGACGTTTAAGTGTCAGTTGTTAATACTTCTGGCAAGACACTTTCAGTGTTTCGGAAGGCACTTTACATACACAAATCTTTCATCTGATGAGAGCTTTTGCTTGTTTGCCTAAATATCTGATGAACTCATCTTTTGCACTGAATTTCTTCCGGCCATCAAGCAGACTTTTTCTTTGAAAGAAACAGTGGAAGTGAAATGTTGCAAAAGGCACAAATCGTGCAGGCTTTTCGATAGATATCATAACTCATCTTAGGCTTAGGCTGAAATTTTTTCCCTTTCTCAATTAGCCAAACGTCGCCAAATAATCGCAGAATTGTTCCTCAGCCGCATTATTCACTGCAAATTCAGTTCCATATTAGAAAGCGCTTGACTTCGCGGAGATACTTTGAAATGTTAAGAATATTACCATACCACTTTTATATCATTTTACTTGTGATTTTTGGAGTACAGAATACATAAAAGATATATAATTCCTATCAATGCTACAAATGAAATTCCACGGTCCCATAATTTCGACAATAGAATATTGAATTTAAATTAGACTATAACTTCAATGGGCATCAATTAAATCCCAACTCAGATTCAACAACATCTTCAACAGATAGCCTTCGAACATTTCAAAGCTAAATTATTTATGAAGGTATTGGTCGGTGGTGAAAAGTGAGGAAACAAACGACATAAAGTATACCTTCTGCAAATCTATCAATCAGACCAAATTCACTTGAAAATGCTAGCAATCTAGTGCGTTCCCCTAAGAAACTGAGAGCGTCTACAAATTTTTGGCCGAAGGAGGGTTTTTAACTGTTTCAGACAACTTAACTGCAAGCTTGTGGCATAATAATTATTGGCACCTCAGAATACTCATAATTCCTCGAAAAGTGGAGAATCGAATCAGAGAAAAATAGGCATTATGCGGAATACATTCGAAAAATTAGCATTTGATTTCAGCAGCTAAACTTCCTTTTATATCTGTTGCAGTTTTTATTAAAATATTAGTTCTTCAATGAAGGGCAAACAACAGATGGAACTCGAACGCCGATGAGACGGAAAGACGGACCAACACGCATCCAAACGGATACGACCATTTATTTCATCGAATTTTTTGATGCAGAAACTTGCAGATAAATACTCCAATACACTTCAGACAACATTTCAACATGTTTAAGCCGACGTTCGCCATTGGGCATGAGCTCAACAAAATGGTGCCGACGAGACGTCACGTGAGGCATTTTCACGTCACGTGAAGCACCTTCACGTCACGAGAAGCACTTTCATGACCGCGCAACAGAGCTCATGCGGCGTGCGTACATGCAGCGCACTCTACTCAACGTTTCATCATCGTCACCATGATTCACGCTGGTTTCCTCCTCGATCAACGACTTGTTGTTGTATATGTCACCGCTTTTTTCGCACTTATCAACGCCTTGATAGATTCGCTATGTTTTTTTACGTCAGGTGTAGTGTAGATAGGCGAAACACATCCTCATATCCTCTGAAAGGTGTGGCGATAAAGGCGCCATCTGCGCGCCGAAAGCGCCGCTTTTCTCACAAACGTGCGGCACTTCTCTTCACGCGAAGATGCTGCGCGTTTGTGTGAGAAGGAAAACGCTGCAAAAAGTTCTACTGGAAAGACGACTGATGACCATTTCAGTGACCACCGATAGCACGTGGTGTCCTTATTTCGTCCCCACAAAGTAGTCCTCGTTGCGTTCAGTGATGTGGTCAGCGAAGAAATTCTCAGGATACTTAACCATTAGCTTGATTGAAGAATTGCGCTCACGCACCCTGCATGAAATTTTTACGCTTCGGGTAGGGAGCGTTGAATTACTTTCGCCCCCCACTGATTATTCTATAAAACAAAGCACTCAATTTGGTTACTGCTAAAGAGTCATACCACATTCAACAGATCTCGTATACTTCGTTTCTGAGTGATGTGACACTTTCTTTTCCTACACCACTTCCTACGGGATACCTCAGCCCATTTCTTTTACTAATTCCATGGAGTTTCTCCCAGTGAGGTGCTGCGTTCTTTGCTACTTTCTTATAGATTGAAGTCACATCTGTTTTACACAACCGCTGAGAAATGTGTAGAGGATATGTGGTGGTTTCATTGCAGTTATGCGCAAAACGCTGCATTTGGCTTTAGATATAGGCACATGGCCAATGTGTGCCTATATCACACCGCCTTTGTGCATCGACTAGGGCATGGACACGTGTGAATGAAAAGGGTTTTCAGAGTTGTAATTCCGCAGTCGGTTCTCACAAAAATTATTAGAGGAAAGAAAGATTCTAGCGGGAAAAGTGGAACTTTGATGTGAAACGTGGGAAATAATATCGAGCGAAGTAATTTTGCCTTGGTTCGATGGCCAGTTCCCATAGAATTTGGTCAGAAAACATAACCTCACCAACTGCCTCTTTAGTAAATAGCTTTCATCTTTAGTAACATCTTAGTAACCTTAGGTTGAAAGTTAGACCAGCTATATTCTCATATCATATTTAACGTTTCAATAATAGTAAGTGCTTTCATCATAATAAAATTTCACTTTCTAGAGGCGAGTTCGTGAGAAGAGCAGTTGTCGCCCAATTCGAAATACTAATTCTCGCGAAAAGTGGTGTTTATAGAATTTGTGGAAATTGTGTTGACTGTGTTTATCCGTGGACTAATAGAGTCTTGTGGTCGTAAGCTGTACATTTCCGCATATGAGATCAGAAAATAACTATTACAGCGCAAACAGTGTTACTTATGGACGAAAAAATCACTGAAATTGAGTCTTTTCCGATAGTGATTTTCAACAATTTCGTAGCATCGACACTGCATCGGTTACTAAACAAATATCCCGTACATATAAATTGCATCCAATGAATGTGGTGAATTGTGCGATACAATAATATTTCACTGGAAATTATATTTCTGAGTTGTCCTCTTTAATTTCTTATCATTTGCAGTTTTCATATGTTACCATATGAATGATATTGAGAGCACGACTTTGCTGTTATACTATTAATGCTTTAATTATCACGAAGTTCGCGTTTGTTATGTAGAATTCTTAAGCATAAAAGAGAACATAAGAACTCCTCGATGAGAGGACGTTCATTCACAAATGACATCATTGTCGCGAAGTGAACTCATTCGGCAAGTGGCATTATTTAACGCAGAACCAGAAAATGCTTTTTTACCGCTGTTATTTTCCAAATTTCGGACTCATTGTCTTTTTTTTCTCGAGCTTTGATTAATCACTGCATCATACATATGGTTAATCACTGCGTTATGTATAAATGAGCCAAACTTCCTACTTTGTTGGGGTATTAATTTGTGAGGTGTTATGGTTGCGGGTGCGGAGCTTGTTGTGGAATAGGGGAGAGGAGTACGTAGAAGGAACTGCCGCTTACGCATACATTTTGAGTATAGAATGGGGTTCAAATAAAGGCTCTCCTCGAGATCATCACTGCCTTATGAGCTAATAACTATTTTCCTGCATATATTATCAATTCTCATAAATTTCTCTATGCATCGCACATTCGTTGAGTTAAATTGTCGTGCTTAAGATGAAGTTGTGTCGGCAATTGCTCACATATTATTGAACTGTTCGATGACTGTCCTGTTCGATTGATTATATCAGTGATGCGGTACTTCTTATCATTGCTATATATCTATAAACCATCTGCAGAGTGCAACGACGGAAGGTTAGTCATAGGAAGTTTATTTTAAATGAGCGAATATATAAAAATAAATCAAATGACTAAAGGAGTTGCAAGTTGGCCAAGCAGCCGGTCAGTTGCTTCTCTGAGGCACTTTTTGTGTTTTTTATGCCGCAGTGTGCACAATCCACCCATCTCACTGTCACAAGAAGCTGCTCAGTGTGCAGCTGCCGTTCAAGAAACCCAAATTTTGATGTAATCGTTTAGTGGCGCCTCTCGACGTTCAGAAATTAAGTGCTAATTTGATTGTTTATTTTCGATTCGTATCGCGCATTAATTTCCTTCCCCATTTCGCTCTTATTTGTATTGTCATTTTTTGATAATTTGTTCACCAGGTAAGGATAATAATAGCAGTGATAATGATGGTGACAGTGGTACAACAGTGATGACGACAATAAATTATCACTATTAATTAAAATGTTTTCGTTGTAATTGTTGTCCACTTACTGGTCATTTCGTGGAATTTTTGCTGGTAGTGAGATAGATGTCGATAGAGCTGCACACGATTCACTTACGAATTGCTCAAATCTTTTTGTTACTAAATTCCATTCTACCAGTTAATGGCTGGTGGAAGGTAAAGGACGAACTTAACAGTCAAATGCCCAACTTTTGACCAATTTCTACTCATTCTTCTTTTCTTTATCCCTCTCTTGCTGCTCCTTGAATGATGTCTACTAAACACCTTAATTTCAGAGCTGTTACTTTTCGGAATTGAACCCCTAGAGTTCTAGGCTCTAAAACCCCTAGAGCAGATTCAAAAAGTCATATCACTAATAATGAGAGAAAGATGGAAGCGGAGTAGATCCCAAGCTTTGAGTGCTGTTGCAGGTGAAATTCGTCTTGTGATGCCAAACTTTGAGCTAAGTTTTATCACATCCGCTCACCTGCTGTAGCAGTACTGTCACTTGCACCAAAAAACGTGAGAAAACATTCACTCCGAAGGTCATTAGTGAGAATGGTGGCAGTGATGCGGATGCAAACAAATTGATAACGTCGTCGTCGAATTAACCTAAATTGCTTTTGATTCTCCTTTAATGCCTCTGAACCCTCAAAGAAATCCTAACGGGAAAGGAGAAATAGCGCCACCATCCAGTCCGAGCTTATTTTACTGGATGAGAGTAAAGGGGTCAGAGAGTAAGGATAGTTACTCCTTTATAGTTCCCCTCCGTCATCTTAGATGCCCTGGAAAGGAAATTTTTTAACCTTCTGCGAGATTTTTTTGCTGTTTTCGCCTTTTTCCTGGGACAGCAGACAAAACACCTTTCACAGGGATCATATTTTTTATATCTATGCTTTTCTTCTTCACTTATGTTTTTCTTTTTTTCAACAATATCTTGAAATAAAACAAATACACTCACTGAAATGAGCGTAGACTATTCTCTATGCAATTTATGCTAAGATTATTAAAAATGCACCGAATCGGCCATCCTTGTTTTATTTTTATATCCTCAATTTTCCATTCAGCTCTTTTTCTACCGCAAGCAAAGTGGAGGGAAAGAGAGAAGATTAGAGAAAAGCAAAAGATGAAAACGAGACGAAAATTCGATACTTTGGATGGATGGATTGCCAAAGAAGGCAAACGTGCGAGTACTTTTTCGAATGGGGAGAAGAATTATTTAATGCTCTCCAATGCCTTTATAACTTATCATTTTTAGAAATGCGATAGTTTCGTTCAATGTTGTGCAAGTGTCCGTTATTTTTTGCTTGATTGCTGCAGTAAATATTTGAAAATTCTGGAATATAAACTAAGCAATCCTTAATTTTCCATTCTGAGCTCTTGACGCTCTTTTTCTAACGGCAGGGAAAGTTGATGAAGCTGCTGGATATAACCACATCCACTGTTGAGCATTCTAACAGGGTATAATGGCAAAAAATTGGGCGAAATGACTAAAACTTGGATTAGCACACTCCAAATTGAACTTTTTCTCGCCAACAAATTTGGCAATTTCCAACATTCGACAAATTATCGAGTTGAAAATGGCGTTGCAGCCAGCACAAGCGAGGATTTGCTCAGAAAGCGATAAATTCGCTATGTATCACCAATTTGTAGACCTATAGATTTCTTGCGTCCACCACTGCGTCCCACGTTCTGCTGTCATGTTTAATGCTCTGTTGAATGTCACCTAGTTTCCGGCATTCATCGTATTATCGGTAATGCGTGATTGGGCTATATATTTCTGAGACGACAATTTTCAAATGTCTAGCAGTGAGAAGGAATGCGGAAAGGATTCGCGAATCGTTTTATTTAAATCGCACGATTCCAAAGTTCTCTTCAAAAAGACACTTTCGAGCTGTTGGTTTAAATCATTGAAATAGCAATTCTTGTCTGATAAAACATCAAGGGAGAGAGGATTAAAAGGGAGGAGAAGATGGATAAGGTTTTGAAGAACCGATCAAACAGTCAGGCGATAATTCTATGTGAAATACTGAGATGTACCTTCCCAATTTTGAAATGCTTCGCCACTCAGTATTTTCCAATTTGAAGGTGGCAATTTTTAACTGAAATTCTTTCTTCGGCAGAGTGCCAGAGGTCATTCCTAAGTTTGCAAAAACGCGAACTGAGGCTAGGTAAGTTATGACTAATTTGTATCATATTATCTGGTATGATATAAATTGGCTGTAATTTATTTCCCTCTTAGAGGAAGCGGGAGAGGGTTAGAAGTTATTTCTTAAACGTGACTAGGAAATCGTTAGAAATATCAGCTTAAAACATTCAGACATCAAATTCTTGTATATGAGTGAAACGCTGAAGATTAAAACTCTCGATATTGCAGCGATGTAGCAGTTTGCTGTCGGTATGATGCGATTTTCGTTGCCTCTATTCTAACGCATTCCATTAGGCTATCAAATCTCTAAATAGCGTTTCAGAGTGGTACTTCACCTTCAAATAACACTAATGGAGAATAGTAGCGTCCATATGCAGTGGATTGCCGTCGACGCCACAATTTTCGTGCGTCGGTCTATACTGAATCACTCATACGCTTTGTGCGCATATGCCGGCCGTTTCTCTCTTTATTGCTAAAGAAAGACGCACTTCATCTTATAGTATTTCTGATTCTGCTAATAGACTTTCTTTTTTCAATATATTTTATACTTTTAGCCCTGATTGTAATGGATTTTTCATATTTTCGAAAAGACATTCACTCATTTTCGATTCATCCGAAACAGATGAAATAGTTTCATTTGACGCAACCTCCGCAGCTGTCACGTGCTTCGGATGCTAGTTTCTCAGAGAATCGAACGAGGGTTCTAAATCTCGCAAACTTAAAGGCTTTTCGAAGAACCAAAAATTAGAAAGGGATTTTTTCGAGCTTAAGAAAGACGCCTTTGTTCATACTATACAATCAGAATCCATGAGCCAGGGATTTCAGTTATTCTGGATGAAAACCATAAGGATGTTAATTTTGTTCTATAAAAGTGAAGTTGAGCAGTAGTAAAAATGTTCGATTTCCACATCGGCGTAACTAATTCATCCACCGGCAGCTGACCTTTGAACTGCGATGATCGCAAAATTTCAAGATTGCAGTACACTTCTATAGCTGTCTTCAATGAGAATTATTGTATCAAATGATCTGCGTGCCAGTATCATTTCTTCTCAGAATGAATTATCGCTGTTAAGCTGCGTCTGAGGTCATCGACCATCAGATATTACATTACCTTTCGCAGTGTGTAAATTTCACGATCCGAAGTCCACAAATAATTTTATTGTCGGTTTCTTTTACTGTTAAATGTAGTTAATGAGGGAATGATATAATGGCTGTTGAGCGTACTTCTGGAGCATCACTCTTTAATGCTGTAATGGCTCCCAAACGGTTTTTTCCTTGGGTTCCATTTCCAGGTCTTTGGGACGTCAACAGGAGCAGGATCGGAATGTCATGAAATGAAAATGGCACTGTAACGAACCGAATTGAACGTTAATTGTTCTTTTTCGTCGTTTAAATCGTTGACGTCGCTTACCATCCCTTCATTAATATATTAATGGGAATAGGGAAACATTTTCATATAATTTCGAATACCATAATCACATCAACTTGAAAATCGATCCTGTGCCTCTTTTTTATGGGAAATTAGTTGAAGTGCACATAATTTTTTTCTAGACGCGAGCGTCATCCAACGCCAATATGATTAAAAGGTAATGAAAAATTCGGAGCTAAATTTCTTACCTATTTAGTCGAAGAAGGGAAGTTGGTTGCCTGGTGGGGCCTGTTTAATCATGTGGAGATGCGAGAGGAACAGAAGCTGGAGATCACTTTGCACTAGCACCCACCTTCCAGGGTATTAATCTATCAGGACTCGTTAACTCAACTTTCCCGATCAGTGCTCAAAGCGTTTCTATCTGATGACGGGTTCAATGCCATTCTTTGAATTGTGAAATAAAAGAAAGCTGAAATATACGACTACAACCATTTGTAGATATGACTTCATTTGGTGCCTCGCTCAGTATGTTTTTCGCATTTTCTTTCCTCATCTCATGACTTTATGACATTACCTAATAATTTTAGTTATTGTGGTTTTTTTGTCAGGAATGTACTGAACAAAGTAAAATGGAACTTTATCAAACGAATTTTACTTACGTTCAGCAATTGGATGTGCCGATGCGGCCGTGCTCACGCAAGTGAATATTATACAGAGAGAATGCGAAGTTGACAGCAATTCAATACACGAATAAAAGATAACTGCACGTGGTGGAGGATCACTTATAGGCGCTCAAACGGGAGCTCTCCTGAGCTCCATACGAGGGGCCTGTCCCTCGTTCTCACCGCGGTCCGATCTACGGGAGCTTTCGCCGATCTGCCTCGCTCCGCCTTCCATTTCCGCTAATGCATGCAACGTGCCCTTTATCCCATCGACCATTTTCGGTGATGAATGTAACATGCCCTTTTTCCCATTGACCATTTTCGGTACTGTATGCAGCATGCCCTTTTCCCCATTGAAACGTTTAGTTTTTATCCCTCGGATTCCGCTGGGTGTATCATCGTTTGCATTAGGTTCCTTATCGTTTCTGATCGTTATAGGCGCCGCTGAGACGGTTAGTCCTTTTTTGCTACATGTTGACTGCAATGAGCCGCGATGACGCATCTCGCGTTTCGCGACACTTCCGCGGCCCTTGACGTTGGTGGGAGGCATCCATATCGGCTCAAAGCTGCGTATTTCCATTGGAGGCTCAGTCCCTTGGGGCGAGGCTAGGCTCGGGCTTCGTTCCTGGCGTCGATACCGTACACAGAAGCATCGTGCCGCGCACAGCAGATACTCTGGATAGAGAAATATTACTGCGGCTGCGCACCCAACTGCTAGTACAGCCGCGATCGCTCCTCCAACGATCCATCGCCAACGGAAGGCGATGTCCTCTAGTTCTCTTGCGAGCGCTGTGGACGACTTTTGGAATGCATCACTGGCCGCTTCGATGATTTCTTCCGCGTCGTCTCTTATGGCGTCGGCCGTAGACTTCCCCTGTTCTTCTGTGGATCTTTCCCAGGCTTGTGAGTTCTTGTCGATCATTCCCAGCACCCACTGAAGCCTTTCTTCGGAAATATCTGCAAATGGTGGCGCGTCGAAGATTGGTTCCCTTTCTTCGGTTACTAGCGCCCATTCTTCAGTGATTTCGCGGTCCTGCTTCATCTTGATTTCTCTGCAACTAAGTTCTTCTGACACTGCTTTGATTTTGCGCGACCTCGGATGCACGAATAAGATCTTTTCCTTGTATCGTACCGGGAGATCTCGATAGCACTTGCCTTGGACTTCGTGATTCGCGAAAACTTGAGGAACTTCCAGCTTTTTGCACGGGAACACTTTCAACAGGTCTCCGATATTTTCTGCGGCGACATCCATCCGTCTGAGGAGTACTCGCGCTGCAGTAGTTGGATCCGTTCTGCTGAGAGCTCCAATGAGCCAAAGCATACGATTATGCTGTTCGCAAATTCTGTGTCGAATCTCTTGAGTTATTCGTTGTTCCCGTTCACTGAGGCTATTCCATAAAAACTGCAGCTTAACATTCACTGAGGTGTCACCCTTCTTGTTGATTTCTTCTGGCCATTCTTCAACGAACAATATTCTTTTACTGAGGATTCCGTTTGATGTCTCTCTGGGAGGTTGCTCCTCGGGGCTGAATTCTATTACTACTCCGTTTTTCATTACTTCGGCTCTCCGAAACTTGCACACAGCGTCAAGGCTCGTATCATTCTGCGTCTTCTTGCTTCTGACGAATACCGCTTGCATTGTTGGAATCGTGACAAACCGATGTGATACTTGAGCGTTCGCCTTCCCCAGCGTTCTGTATGGACACCGATCAGCCAATTCGGATGGATCCCACAGAATTGTTTCCGTGGCTGTGATGCATTTTCCCAGAGTTTTATTGCATCCTGATGTGCGACTTAAACCGTCGTAGAACTTGATTACTCCTTGCTCCATACGATAATTAGTGGTTGTATGACATCGCGTTCCGATCCAGCCGTAGCTATATTCAGTCGGCTGTTTAGACGACCATCGGTTTGCGTCGATTTGTTCGAGTCGGATGCCGTTGAGCTGTTGCGACCGCCTCATCTCCATGCATTGTGATGCCGTCATGTTCTGGACCGTTGTTTCATCACGGTAACTGCTAGACTCCATCGAAGGAAGCACTTCGTGCAGACGGTGCGCAGTACCTTCGCACAGAAGGTAGCGTTTGCCGTAATGAACGCTCTGTTCAATACTTCTACGATTTGCGAGGAGCTGTGCGTTTCCTCACGGACCTCTTTGCAATTTAGTTTGTCTGGTATCTTCACGTATAAGCCGTGGCCATATTTTGCGCATACGTGAAACTGTAAGTTCGTCGGGGCGCTGCTCGTCAGTGCAAAAGTGGCGAATAGTATCACTAGCACGATTGATAGCGCGTGCGCATACCTTGTCCTCTGGGTTTCGGGCTTGGTTCTGGTTTCTTCCTCTTCCTCTGTTTCTTCTGCCTGCAGATTCTGGTCTGCCGGGTGATTCATAAATTCTTTGCTTTTTGTTGTCGGCAGCGCCTCCCTTTCTTCTTTCCATGGCCAACTACAATAGTAGCGCCCATCTTTGAAGGTAATGCTCGTTAGCAGTCTGGTTGACGTAGCAGACTTGCACAAAAGGCTTACATGAGCGGCCGTTTCGCTCGGAAGTGAATATTATGCGGCGCATGTTTTACTGTTTGTTGGATAATGCAAATTGCAACGTGGATTATTCTAATTTATGGGAATCGTCTATGCGTATCTTCCGTCAGCACCTGTGCTGTTTTTTTCACCTCTTTTGCAAAAAAATTTATCTCTTTTGCAAAGAAGACGATGTAGAATCCAATCCGACAAGAACGATAATCAGAACGATAATCAAACGTCATTCCATTTGACCCAATGCTTCCGCATTGGGTCAAGTGGAATGACGTTAGATCGATAGGTCGAGATCTTTGGTTCGGAGTCCGTCTGCATCGGTTAGTATGTATGGTTCCATTGAGCATAAAACCGCTTGTTATGATGGAAGTTTGGTTTAAACTTTAGTTGCGCTATCTGGAAGAGTTTGGATATTTGCCGAAACCGAGTGGTGCTGCAGCGATGTTAAGCAAAACGGTTGTCGAAGAAGCCATACGCGAACTGCAGCTTTATGGCAATGTACCTGTGACGGGTAAAATCGATGCAGCAACTCGAGAATTAATGTCGCCAAAGGTTTGCTTGAAATCATAGCTAATCATTCACTCAAATCTCTCGTCGCTCGGCCCTTTAGGCCTCCACTCAAATTTTAGAATTGAATCCATTAAAGGTAGCACGCGTCTTTTTTGACTCCAGCACGTCAACAGGTACAGCCGTGGTATAGCGTTGAAAGTTTTTATTAATTATCTGCCAGAAGTCCCAAAGATAACAACTAAATCTGCGGTATTCTTTATCAGCTTTGGAACAGATGAAATGGTTTCTTGGAGAAAACATAACTGATATTGGAGCGTTGTTGGGGAAGCAAAGTAGAAGGGACTTTAATTCTTGATTGTGGATTTCGTGTGAATAAAGTGTGTGCTTCTAAAGATTCATTTATTTTCCACTCTCTGCCTGTTAAAAATATCTTCTCGTTATATTATTTTGTGCATGTAGATGCACAAAATAACACATTATGGAGGTGGTGCATATGGTGAGCCGTACGTTCTTTAGATATCACAACAAAGTGTGAGCACAAAAATAAGTTGCAAGAGGGGCTGAATCAATTCAAAAGCTTTTTGGTCGAACTTCTCAATTTGAAGGCTGTGTAAGCGTAGAATACTATAATGTTTTACCCTGTCGTACATAGTTTAGTGGGTTATACATAAGCTCTTTTACTCAGTGGGCGTTTGTTTTTCAATGTGATAAAACACTTTACGAATTCTCCGTACAAAGCTGTTCGTAAGTAGATCAAATTTGTATTATTTTATTAACTTAGTGTTTATATATTGTGTGTTGTTAGTGGCAGTTGCCAAATAGCGGAATTGTGTCAAGAAAGGCTAAGCAAGCTCCACCCATCTTTTCGATGTACTTCGCCTAATGTTGAAGTTTTTGCCCTCGTTTAAAGTAATTACGCATATTTTACTTCGTTTTACTCAACTGCAATGGTTCATTTCCTTACATATTCCAATCTTAGCTTTTCATATTTGTTAGTATCATATATAGTGATTACTTTGTTATGGAGGGATTTGTTTTGTGCAGTAATTTTGCCAGACGACTAATGATAAATAGTAATCTATGGAATATGAAACCACAGGGGCCATCTCGATTGATGTTTCATCTGCTGGCAACGTGCAATACTGGAAAGTTGAACATTTTCACACCACTAGTGTGGCACATCACGAAACAGTCGATTTCCACCACATTATGCAGGCGCAAATTTGTTGTACTTTTCAATTGTTCTTCGTTATTTGCGTTATGTTGGCACACTTTAGATTTTATCGTTTCAGCTCTTATCACAGACATTTAATATATTCGAAGGAAAATATTGCTGTTATTGCGCAGAGATTTCGAAATTACTGCGATAAAAGGAGCGATGAGAAAACAAAAACGAATATCGTCGTCGCTGAATACTAAAATCAACCCAAATTCTATAGGTGCGGTCTACCAGATCGACAAAGGAAACTGCATCGTATGGCGACATCGGAAACGTTACGCGTTAATGGGCCCTATCTGGGATAAAAAACTACCCACTTATAGGTGAGTAATCCTAATTCCATCTTATTTGCATCTTTAAAGTTCGTCCGCACGAGAAGAAAAAATCCTTGCTGAGAAGAGTTGGTGGTGATGTCTATAACTTTGATTGCCCGACCATGCGCTTTTTGGATTTCTTCACAAAACTCGCTCGTAAGTGCAGAATTCCCATCTGTCATAAACAAAAGTTCTTGCATAGTGCGCAAAAATATTATATGAGAAAGCAGTCGGGAAGCTACTGTCTTTTAAAATAATGCGAGTAGATGATCGACAGACCGTTGATTAAAGCAAACGACCGATTGCTAAGCGAAATGTGGTACTTTCAGTCGATAGTTTCTATAGCTAAAGTCGTTAGACAAAGTGCCTCACTGAACTTCATTGTGTCTATGGAGAACTTTTAAGAGGACAACATAAAAGTATAACATAAAATTCCTATGTTTGGCTGAATTCCCGAAGGAAGGTTGTTGAGGGGTTAGAGAACATTGTTGCATTTCTTCAGTTAAGGCAGTGATTGAAGCGAATTTTGTTCATAACAGGTCTCATCATTCAACCTCTCCTCCCTCCCTCCCCCCCCCCCCCCTCCCCCCATTCCCATCACGTTTTCCGTATAATAAAGCATTCTGTTCGAAAAGCTTGTGGCCGATTTTTGAGATTCTAATTTTAACCTTTGAAAGTATTATTTTTTCATACTGATTTCATAAAGTATTATTTTCTGTCTCCCATTTTCTCATTTTGCTAAGGGAAGTTGCCATTTTCCTCAGCGTTTGAATCGACTAACGAATGTAAAACGATTTTCTCTCAATGCAGACTATTCGAGTAGCATTTGCGACCAATGAATATGAAAGTCGATGTTTTTTTTTCATTTTATTACTTCATTTTTACATGGAAAATCTATTGTTGTAATTTTGAACAATGCTGATTTATTATTTAATATATTGATGTAGGAAATGTGCATATATGAAGGAAATTTATCAGAAAGCTATCGCATTTTGTTGCGAAAATTGTACAACTCTGATTCTTTCTACGCTTTCTGATTTTCGTTCATTGCTTAGAGCGACAAAAATTCACCACTTCTGGGAAGTTTTTCCCCTTTTTGGTAGTTTATTGAGTGATGAATGTAATCATTACAAGCAAAACTAATAACTTGAGCACATTTCCCTATTGATACAGTCTTACAGTTATTCTAAAAAGATGCAACGCAACATGTGACTATAAAGAGGCAAGGCAGTGTAAGTATAAAAGGTTGAGCTAATGCGAGTATAAAAACGTTTCGGTGCTCGGCGCTCTAAAAGGTTCTTTAAATTATTTTGAGTAGTAAGACGAGGATTATATTTGCACTGCGGATAAACCTGAGGCGACTGTAAGAAGGAAACAAACTATCGCCTATCGCTAACAAAGTACGCCTAAACCGTGTACGCTGGGCTGCGTTCATTTGCGAACGGATAAGTGCCTTCACATTGGTCCAATATTCTCGTGAAAAAGCACTGGTGAACAGCTGGCACGCAGCTGCCACGTTTGCGGGTGTGGTCATGCCTCATTCGTGTGAGCGAACGACCGCCCCCTCACCGACATTACCACATCCTTGTACTCAGAGTGGTATCAAATTAGGTAGCACAGGAAAAACGTTAACAGTCGAATATTCAACACAGAATTCATCAAGTATGAATTGAATTATCACAAATTCTACTTAGGTGGGAAGTATTTTGAGGAGCTTTGAGGAAAACGGCATCAGTTAAGCGAAATGAACTATCCCCATAGATAGCCGAGATGAATCAGAGTTATTAGATGGAAATAGATAATCGAAATAATAGTTAACAGCTACGGAAATAGTTAATGACTAAATTGAATGCAGAACTTTTCTTCCCGAAATCCGTCACGAAACATACCATTTGCAGTAATCAATTAACTGGGTCATTCTTCTTGCATTTCGTAAGTCAGTTAGAGGGAACGTCATAAGCAATATGAATTGAGTGCTTTTCAGTGAATATGCTTTCTGATTTATTGGATACGAATGGAAATAACTGCAAAATTCGAGTTCGTAAATTGAGAATTAAAAGACAGAAGATAACTTAATAAATTATTATAAGTGGTTTGTTTCGATAACAAATAAATTGAGTTCGTACGTAACGTAAATTCGGAAGCAACCGGAGCAGTCCAAAAGGAGTTCCTATGTGAATCAGATGTATTTATTAGTTATTATCAGTTTATGTGTATTCCACGAAGTCCGTGTATATTCCTCAACGAATCTTCATTAAATTTCGGAAATAATCATATGTTAAGAAGTCTCTAACGACAAGATATTGTTGATACTTGTAGATAATTGCCAAATATCGATTAGCCGAGTATGAAGAGTGATTAAGAGTTCCAAAAGAGCATAATAGAGCAGTTAGCTTCAAGCTGCAGGGAAAAGTTGGTCGCGACGGATTCCTCTTGTCGTTAGTCGAAGTCGGTTGTGATTTGCATACGGAAATTTGCCACCAGAAACCTTCTAAATGAGCGATAAATTCGATAATGAGGGTCGTTTTTATTACGCATACTGTGCCGGCGTGCACACGCTCTTGCATAATTATATAGGTATTTATGTCTGTTTAACTTTCGATTAGTTTCATTTCGGCGGTCAGTGAAACTCGGGGGTCACAAAATATGTGAGTACAGCTTACATGGTTGGCGTTCGATTATGTCAGTTGTTAAGCTGTTTTTTGAACGCTGAAACAATTCAACGCGTTAACGACAGTTGGCGAAAAATTCGCTCGCATTTTACAATGGGTCGGATCGGAAAAAAAAGAGTCGCTCTCATGCGAGCTCCTTTGATATATTTTTCACCTTCTTGGTGCTCACCTCGAGATACCTGCGGATCTTTGCATCTCTCGCAAAACGAGCGAGGATCGTTGAATGGTATCAAGACATCTGCGCGAGATTGTTCTTCCCGAGGGGATGCCGAAGGGGGTTCAGAGCACTAGCTAGCGCTGGGAGACAGTTGCTGTGTGCGGCATCCCAATGCAGCAGCGCTAATGTTCTGGCGGTTACCGGGGGTCGGAGGCGGTACGCAGAACAAGAGTTCACGAATCGGTTGCTTCTGTTGTGCGTCTGCTGTGGGCGCTTCCTTTCGTATGTCGAGCCCCACACATTTACACACTAAATGCCTTACTCATTCGCTCTTGTGTCTAGCATACGGGAGGGCAGCAGACGCCTCGGAATCATAGACAACTCAGTGCAGCCATCTTCTGCTCGAGGGCACTTAGCTCGCTCGGTTGGTTGTTGGATGTTTCCGCTGTTCATCACAACCTCCTTGACTGAGTTGAAAGCCCTCATGCTGACGAAGGGATCTTCATCTCATACGTTCCGCCTACCGTACTCCTCGGTAATCTCTAACTACTGCAGCACTTCTGGTCAGCTCTCTTTCCCATAACGGCGCTTTACTGCTTCATTTTGTTAATGCAATTGCGTTTTCTTGGTCAGTTCGCTATAGTTGCGCCAGTAAGGTAGCTTTCGTCAGCGAATGGGTTTTCTGTTCCCACCTGTTAAATCTGAAATTCCCGATCTTGGACTTGACTATATATTTGAATACGTTACTTCCGGATAATAAGGAGTGAATTCTCGACTTGACTTCAGCGTGGTGTTCCAACAAATTACTGAAAACATGCTAAGGAATGTAAGCTTCATTATAGGAAATCTCTGTAAGCCATAAGTTACTAGTAAATTTTAGAGTATCTGTGTGCACAACTCTAAACTGAAGTTAACTATATTGCCACACATTTGTATATTGTTGCCGAAATATAGCTGCCCATTGATATCCAACAGAAAAAAGTATTTTTCTCGTTGCAAATGTAAGGCGAACAATCGTTTCTCTTGAAGGTATCCATTTTGCCCGCCTCTGAAATGAACACCTCTCATTTTGCTAAGATCGCCCATCCTGTTCTAGTTGAGTTCATTCAAGAGAGAGCCTTTAATCCCATTCGGTTTCAGTACCTCTCTCGCTCTCATCGATGAACGTCGACCGATGTAGGTCTGACTCGTTCGTTGACTGTTGAGTATGGAACCTGCAGATAGTAACTTGTAAGAATTGCCCCTCTCTGCTAAGGGAGAACTATTTGTTATTGAGTTTTTCCCCGTCACTATCTTTTCGACGTATTTTATAAGGATAGAATGCAGCAATGGACACACCACCCATTTCAGATATTTCTCTGATAGTCATAAATAACCTCTTCTCATATTTAGGCGTGTTCTTTGTATTTTCCGCTACGTATTTCGGTGGTTCGATATTGCAAAAATATGGTGTTTTTGAATGAAACGTATCAGTAGATTAAGTACATTTTTCCACAACAAATAATAGAAAACTCTTTTCGTTTCTGTTCTTCGTTTTAATCGTATTTATAACACCCTCTATCGTTGTACCCGTTCGATATTACTAGAATAGTCGAGTGGAAAGTTTAACTGTTTAGTTGTCGGAAAGAAGTCGAGAGAGTTGCAGCAATCAAAAATTATTTCTTTAGATGGTCTGTCAGGAAGTCGGTACATAAAAGTTGGCGACTTCCAGTAGGAAATCGAAAGTGGGCAACAAGGGGTCAAGGAAAACCTCTTGTGTTTTAAGGCAATTGAGCTCTTTAGCTCCTTGGCAAACATTCGTCCATCTGCCATTGAAAATCTGCTCAAAGTTGCTTAGTTTACAATTTGCCACGAGGATCGTTAGAGTTAAGCATACCGAGTGGGTTGTGAAGCAGACAATTAGAAACTGATCGTTCGAATTTTGTTGCAATAATCAGTGGTCTCATGGTTTGGCACCTGATGAAGAATAGTAGAATGATTTATGGTGGAATGGGTGGGGATATTTCAGGTCTTACGAACTTCGTGACTAACGAAGCAGTTCATGATGTCTGCCAAAGTGATAAGACTTTCTTTGAGATAGTGAATCACAACAGCGTTGAACGGAGAACTATGCGTGCAGACTTCGTCTGCAGTGCTACGTATCCGTTCTGCTAAGATGATTGATCCTCGCTCTGATCCTCGATCCTGATTGATCCTCAACCGCATCCGCTCTCTCCTCACATCTCCCCGTCCCACCACTCCTCTAACCCTGTGCCCAGCAAATAGGTCCAAATCATAGTTGTAGAACAATGCGAGTACGACAGAATGCCGCAGAATCGCGTCTACTTTGTATTTTGAAATGACGATATCGACTGTAGATGAATAAATAGGATGAAATGAAGAAAAATCCTTTGAATGGGGTGGATTTTGGTTGAGTGGTTCACTCAAAGTGGTAAAAACCTCGGTTTGTTGGTTGTTTTTTGAGAAGTAGTTGTAAGAGCTGCTGATGTTGAATCATAGAAAACCTGCAGCATAACGGCAAAATGAAACATTATCGAGCTGTATAGATGGATTTAGCTCTGCCGAAGTTAATTAGAATGCGGTGAATGTTACGATCGTTAGTTGGATGGCGAAGCATATTCAGCCGAGAATGAGTGCGGAATGTTAAAGAGGTACGAAGTTGATCGTAATAACGTTTGTGTTGACCAGGCGGCGTAGGTTATGGGGTTTAATGGTCGAACGAGGTTTAGGGTGAGGTGAGATTACGCTGTGAGGGTGATAGCAACAGCTGTTTGCAGCGCAATGCGCGTTGTGATAAACGCCAGTAAAAGGGTAGATGTGTTAAAGAAAGCCAGGATTACTCCAAAATAATGCCGTCACTGCGTTATTGTTGTCAGATGCTGCGCCGAATACATTGAAATAGTCTAAGAGAAGTCCCAAAAATTATTTGAACATTGCAATACAGGAAATATTTGCGTGGCACCAAACGTTGGAAGAGCGGATCACATCCTTAAATGCAGAATAGGGATTTTGAAGAATTTGGGAACTTGTCATTTTTATTGTTTTATTGTTTCTGTTGTATGGTCGGAAAGAACATCGCACGTGACGGGAAAAAAGCCTGATATGTTAGTGAATAATTGTGAATGTATCATCTCAGTTTATTATGTTTCAAATGAAAGATAATAGAGCTTTTCATATTATATCAAAATGAAGAAGAAATACTTTGTATCAAATTGGATGATTTCCGAGGTGAATCTGGCATAAGGTGTTTCTTCCCTAGAAGGCTTGACGGATCTCGCGAAAAGGCTGAATATCAGTGAAACATTTCGAAGCGGAAAAATTCTTGCCACTGTTGTAAACGCCTCTATTTAAAGCGTAGATAATCCCTCACGGAGTATGCCGTACGTTGGAGATGTTCGACGCGAAGTCAGCGAAGCAATTGACGCCTGGCAAAGAGCTTCAGCTCCGTCTGAAGGAGGTTCGTAGTGAGGCGGATGCTGATATTCGAATACGCTTTGCTGTTGGTGGCCATGGCGACCCGTACTTTTTTGACGGTACAGGAAGGATTCTAGCGCATGCTTTTCCACCAGGTGAAGGACTGGGCGGTGATGTGCATCTGGACGACGATGAACGTTAAACAAACGCCCTTACAGGAGACCCGCATTCACAGCGTTCGCTTTTTTTTCCCACTATGTTAAATTGCGTATTCATGATGGAGGAATTTTTCGACTGATTTGCCTCAACCACCCTACCAGCAAACTTTTTTCTTGGAATCTTTTCATATAGGCGCAAGGGGTGAGTGAATTCTCCATTAATTTTAGTCAGATGCGGCCTTGATTTTCTTGCCGACCGCTGACTTGTTTTTCCTCAAAGTGCACATCGTATCATGTGAGAAATTGGAAAAAGAAAATGCACCACGAAGTGCAAACAAATGCACCACACTATCGAGAAAAGCGTTACCCACATTGCTGTTAAGTTTTTTGGTGGAATAGCCAGTTGGTATGACGTTAAAGTAATTTAAAGGTAATACAGTACACAGGCCCTTAAGAGGTTTAAAAGAATATCACCTTTGGTCGTATGACTAAAAATGAAATGTTTTTTAGAAGTGAGCTTGAGGTCAATAGTGATGCATGAAATCGGACACAGCTTTGGTTTGTTACATTCTCAGCAAGAGGACAGCATCATGTATTCGTTCTATCAGTACGATCTAGCTCCGGAACTCTCTTACGACGACGTCCTTGCCGTTCAATCGATCTACGGTCTGTATCGTTCGTTGATGCTTTACTTGTTTCAAACAATATGCAGTTCAAAGCATACAGAATGCTTCGTGATATATTGTTAATGTACCGTGACGTATACACAGAAGCGAACTGTCTGTATTCATTAGGTTTATATTCGCTTGCTCAACTATTCAGAGCTTATCTAGTTCTGCATCAAGATTCCCGTCCTTCACTTACCTTCGCAAGTTCAGGTTCAAGGTTGTATATCCCACCAAAAGAGCCGAAAAAATTCAACCATAAAAATTCAACCGTCCTTTTCGCGGATTTGATACATACTGATCCCCCCCCCCCCCAAAAAAAAACGGGCAGAAGATCCACATTTTCTAAGCTCAACAGTTCGAGTAAGCGCTTTTGAAATATAAAACCGTTAAAAAAAAGAATTTCAGATGAATTCAACGAGACGGAATGATAGAGAAAACGCATAGAGATGCATCATGTGGTGAAACTGTTTGATAAGTGAAGGCATATGTACTTCCACTCGAGATATCAATTACCAAAGAAAAGCAGTAATAAATGAACTGGTCCCCAGTGATCACTCATGCCGTCGCGACTGCTAAAAATTGGCAATTCGCTCATTTTTCTAATCGAAGGTTGCAATAATGCTTCATATTAAATGTTCTGATAATAAATAACAACAAGAAAACCACTTAATCTTACCAACAATCACTGCTGAAACGCATTCTGAAACTTCCATAAGAAGTAAGTGATCACCAACAAAGCACAAGCAAGCGTTTACCAAGGGTTGACGAGTCACGAGTATTTTCGGACGACGCTAATATATTGCTTCGGTCCTCGTCAGGAACGGGAGCTTTCGGTGGTGGTTTCGGAATATTTGCTGTCGCCGTTACTGAAATAGCACACGTGTGTATTTAAGCGCAATAACGTTGTAATTTTCTGTCATTAACAGAAGGGCTCAACAACTTCAAAAAAAAAAACCTCACAATTCATCAATCATGAATCAAAGAAAAACGAGCGCATTTACATAAGTGAGAGCAAGCTGCATCGAATGACCTTCGACACTCAAAACCACCCAAGTGCCCCTTCTCGGTTTCACTGAATATCTTCAATTCCCTGAATAAGCTCAAGAACGGAAGGAGAGGAGAAAATTCTTAAGGGAAGAAAATGCTCTTTAACGTCTAATACACTGCCGACGCTCTTTAATATTTTCCTTAATTACATTGCTACAACCGTCGCCTAAATGAGATGGCCAATCGATTTTAGCATAGTGCGAATAAAAATATCCTTTAAAAAAATGGCATTTCGATTTGCAGTAATCGCGTCCTATAAATGAGGCGGCGAAGCGAAATCACAGTTTCGAAGCTTTCCTTCTGAGACATTAAGTATTGCGTTCGTTAAACGAGGAGCTCTTAGTGTTTGTGGCAGTGTTCACTATACAGGATGAGTGGCGCAGACCACCGTCCTCAAAAAATTCGTGAAAAGATTTCCACATCCATCCCCCGATGTTCGGAGGAGCAAGATGAGGGAATTTTTCGAGATGTTCGAGATATTTCAGGAATCCACCTCATTAAGATTCTCAAAAGTTAACCGAATGCACGTAATGAACCTCAACTGAAACGTTTCTGCTGGATCAATTTTCCTTAAAGTTACTGCTCCTTGCAAGTGAGTGACAACGAATGGAAAGTGGAAGGGTTGCGCCCACTGATGACAGCTACGTTGTTGAATGCAGTTGGCCGCCTGTAGCAGTCGAAAGTCTGTTGCCATGCCCACTAATCAAAGACTGCAGACGGTGCTGACAGCAGTTTTCGACAGCCGACTGTTACAGGATTTTGTGGGACGAGAAGGACGTTGAAGTACGCCATCAAAAACTAATCTACTTTACTGCATGCTGATTAACCTCAGGTATTCACAGGGAATTGGCTACAAATAGACGAAATCTATCTCTTAGAGAGGGAGGCTCTTTTCAGTGTTGACTCAAGCAAGCTAAAGGGGTTTCTACGCATTCTGCAAATTTCGCAAATCTGTAAATTCAACGTTCATCTACTTAGCATTGCAATTCGTGTGCTTTTGAATTTTAATTATATCGAGACTACCTCTTCAAGACAGATTAAGTGACCGTAAGAGCGGGAGAGAGAAGGAGAGGGAGCGGATGGGAGAGTGATGGAGAAAGAGGGAGAAAGAACGAAAGCGCAAAGGGGAGGGAGGTGAGGGAGAATGCCAGCAAAATGAACTGATGAAACAATAAATAAAAAAAGAACAGAAATTGCAAGGCTGCATGGTGTGGACGATGAAATCGTATCAGTATGACAAAAATGAGGCGAATGCGCCCTGTTGCCCTCATGAGCAGTGGGGAGCTGCAAGCTTTCATGATAATGGCTGCAGTAGCAAGGAACAACGATCATCGTTCTTTCTCAAACAGGAACCCCCACTTCATGAGAGATAACAGCGAGAATGTTGCTTCTGTATTCTCCTAAATAAAGATCATCAACATTCGTTCAATTCCATCTATTTCCAACAATCATTCGCCTTCTATGGTGCGAATTAATGAGAATTTAGCATGATTCGATGGCGAGCGATCAGCAAATATATGAGATAAATGGGGAAGACGACCAACCTGGAACCCATTCGAAAATTTTTATTTGCGTATCCTTCAGGATAATCCATTTCTTCTCCCTGAAACACTCTTTAGTGACGGGAGAAGCAGTTTTCACTGAAGGAAACAACGGGCGGCGCCTTGAAAAGACTATGAGGGCGCGCAGTATCACGATAATAGCCTCCCCAATAGACAGTGTTCATAAGTGGCATTTGCAGACGGCGTGAAAGCTCATTAAGGAAAAAATTGATGAAAGAAACTTCTGATAGATATGGAATCGGCATATATGAAGGGATCAGTGTTCATATGGATATTTCGTGAAGCACATTTTATACGGCGAGTTGATATTTTAGTACATATCGATATGTGTGCGTATAGATATTTGAACGTCTAATTAAGAAATGATTAGAAGCAAGAGAATAGCGACAACGAACCACTTGCGCACTTTGTCCACCGAATTAATCACCCACCCTCTTGAGCTCATCCTTGGCGCGGTTCCGCGTCTCGGCGCGTTGATTGCGAGAGTACATAAACGAGACCAGTTTCGACTATCATTCCTCGGCAATGATCATCCGCTGGGCGCGTATCCACTTCGCTTCGAGCCTCGCACACTCTCTACTCATTCTCGCAGCTCGCCAACTCATCTCTCTTATGCTTATTACTTCACAACTATAGTGTAAAATAGTGGAAGAAACGTGCTATATTGGAAAGAATCGTCTCAGTTGCAATGAAGCTGTCACTAATTATTCCTTAACGTCGCCAACTATATCTCTTTCCCACTAAGTAGGGAACCATTTCCAAAACAACGTTGCACGATAGCAGAGAAGGCACAGCCTGGTGTATTTCTCTCGGCACACATCATCTCTCGTTAGCCGCTACCGTTGCTGCCTATGCTTTCGACCAAAGTCCTCTAGATTTTCCAGAATTGGGGTGGGACCCTGAGAGAACTAAAAAATACCTTACTCCCCTCCCTCCTCCAAAAAACCATGAAAAACGACCGTGAATATCGACCGCCTACTACACAAGCAATAAACGGTTCAACTGAGCACTCACGCGACGCGGCAGCTCTCTGGCTCAGTGCTAATTGATCTCCTCGCACCCATTTTGCCTTTCAGATGGCATCCCTAGGTTCAATTCACCAGTCTTCATGCAACTGCGACGGTTTGTTCGTAGGGATGGGGTTTTTCATTACCTCAGCGAACACTCAGGTACGCAGGAGTAACGTTGCAGTGGGTAATCTCCGAGTACCGTACAGGTGGAATAGAGCCCCCCCCCCCTCATTTACCGTAACCATACCATGCAGCTGCTATCGGCCTCTTTGGCCGAAACAGAATGAATTACAGATGGTATGTGAAGAAACACTCCAGGTCCCACTGCAGAAAGCATTCTATCGGTCAGAGGTGGTGATCTCTTGGCTTAGGTTTTACTGCACGCTGCACCACACTCCTCCTAATTGTGCAGAGGTAAGTTACAAAGCAACGAAGCATATAATACACTTTCAGTAGCGTCAGAATAGCCTCAGCAGTGTGCCCTTGCTAGCACCGCAGCCCCACAACAACCCAGCCCATTGTTGTGTAACGTTTGTCGATCAGTTAACTCGAAAATTCATCGCTTAACGATCGTTGAGCTGTTTTTCTCAGAAGTTCTCAGCTTACGTTGGCCCCTCGTTGAAGTGGACGAGGGGTTAGTCGACCATTGCACACTCCACTCTAAGTTAATTACAAAGTTACTGTCAAAGTTGCGAGTAAAATACTTTCAAGTTGCTTCCTCGGTTCATCTTCTATCTTTCATAGTTGGTACACTTCACCGTGCCGAGATTCATTCAGCCGCATTCGGGTAAAGTGTTCGTGCACCGTGCTCTTCACTTCCATTATTATTGCAGCAGTGTGGCGGCGAAACGACGCCGACGAGGGCTGAGCTTCCTTGAGTGGGCAGCGAATTTAGACCGAAGCGAAGCTGACACGAAAATATGCGTTTGGCAGAGAGTTGGGTTCTGCTTTATTGCCTCGAACGGTCTATGGGGAGGGAGGTGAGCAAGAGCAGATGAGCCGGCATCTTCCATATGTCGGTTGCGTTGAGAGGATTTTCGTTCGCCATATAAGGCTGCAAATGGAGGGGAGAGTTCGGCTAAGCTATAAAACAGATGTAGAAGTGACGAACATAGATTTAACACCAGTTCAGCAAATCGCTTAGCTGAGTGAATATATGGGGATTGAAGCAGAGTTTGACAAGTCAGGCGAAAGTAGAATTTATCATATAAGGAAGTAGAATTCATCTTTGGTAAAAGAGCAGATTTGCTTATCGATCTTGACCTAGCCGTTCTTTTTCATGTCGCTGGTCGCATTGACGTTTGCTCCATCTCTTCTCAGAGCTATGTTGTCATCGATTTTGCACTCTTCCACTTAACAATTATTGCCGTGGCGGTTATAATGTTTTCAGGTGACTGCAAAAGATGAAACCGTCAGCGAGTGCGGAGGATGTGAAAGGCAGAGGGAGGGGTCCACCGCAGACGAGTTCCGTTGCTGTGTCGTTGCATCCACTTGTAATTATGAACATATCCGAGCATTGGACAAGAATGTGGGCACAGAGTGCCGATGGGAAACCTATTCAGGTGCTCACTCATTTTCTTCTCGTAAAGCTTCGCTTCATCGCGTTTGCCTCTGTGTACTTATGAAACAGCCATCTTCACAGAATATCCGCGTTTTGTGCGGTGGTCGATGTCTTTCACAGTACAAATGGTGGAATTTGTAGGCAGTTCGACATTCGAATATGTTCGGACCACTCAAGTTTTTGCTTACCAACATTTCTGAGTTGTAAGGTTATCACCTTGAGAAGGGAGTAAAAGTGGGGGGAGGGGGAGGGGAGAAGTGATATGCGGTTTAAGAGGCGGTAGAAGATCGCTATCTTGCTTATTCAACAAGCAGGGGGGGGGGGGGTGGGAGGGGAGGGGGGGGGAGCTGATTGCCAACACTGCTCGGTCATTTTTTGCTCAGGTGCTTTCAGCATCTACAGTTTGATTCCAGCTCGATAAGAATATCTGTCTGATTCAGCACCGATCGTGATATATCTGATTATTATAGGTGTTTGGTGCGGTGTTGGGTAGACAGATAGGTCGGCATGTGGAGCTCATAAATAGTTTCGAAGTAAAGTGCAGTATTGGTGACGATGGACGTGCATTTGTCGACGAGGAGTTCTTCAGGAGTCGGGAAGCTCAGTGTGAGTGTTGTTCCATTTCATACTCAGCAAGTAACGCATTTTGCTCTGACTCCCTTCCTAAGGAATCTTGTTGTGCTAACTTCCTTCTACGATGGGCTTTTTGACAACGAATAAACACAACTATTCCTGAAATTTATTGCTAGCAGTCTGAATTAGTCTTTCGTCGAATTGTTCATCCGTCTTTCCGATCACCAATCATTCACCGTTCAGGTCCGTTACAATGCTATATTCGTCGGCAATATTTAAAATTCTACAGTTTTATCGTTCGCCGCAAACATTTTATTTTCTTCCCCAATCCCCTCCATCTGCTGTTCGAAGACTTTATCAGTGTCGGTCATTCATTAGAGAAAACGTTTTTCACATTCATTCTCCTTATTTTTTCTTGCGGTACAGCGTTTTTCAGAATGAATTTTACTGCTCTTTTAACAGAGAAGACTATATTTTTCGCCTTCATTCCAAAGCCATTCATCCAACCTAAAGCACACTAAAAGTTCGCTGCCAAGTTCTCCTAATTGTCTTTACTCTACGACTTTCGAAGGACATTCGCAAGCAGTAATAGTTCATGATGATTCTTTCTACCATAAAAGGTCATATTATATACAACGGAAGTTTTTATTCGTCTGAATAGAAACAGAGACATATTTCTAGGTATAGAATTTTATTCATAAATATATTGGTAGTGAGGCGGCTTCCTTTAGATCGCGAAGTTTTTCCGGAACTCGGTTTCCTCGGTTGGTACACAACTGATGGCAATGTGCCAACTGAGGGCGACCTGATTGTGCATAAACAGTTCTGTCGTCTTCATGACTCACCAATTATGATCAAACTTGATCCTGCAGCGGCTAACACCGACAAGGTTAGCTCTCACAATTCCTTTTCATTATGTTATTCACATGTGTGTTTGATTTTTTCGTTTCTGCACTTGTAAAGTACTAAAATTCCAGAATTACCATCCGTTTTCTGGTGAGTTGAAAGAATCCTTGTCTCAGAGAGTCGAGTTTCTCTATCACTTTATGCAGATGGGGTATCAGCCCGACTGAAATCACCCGCTAACAACGGTTGCTAAACAAGTTAATATCGATTTCGCATAGGAATGGGTTATTCTGTGATGTGATGAGATCGGCGAATAGTAGTTTTTTCGTTTGGTGAAAAAAGTCCCATTAGCGCTGGCTAGTAAATGGTTTTGAGGCCTCTGGATGTTCGAACCGATTTGTTTCAAACATCGGGATAGTGTGGATGAAGAGCAAAATATTAAGAATAGAATGAAGAGGAGCATTCGCAGCGTATTTTCTTATATTGGAGAGGTGGTGTTGAGCATCTTTTCGTGATCGCCATAATTCACGATCCGCTTTCCATCATCGATTTAAATCTTGGAGTGTTGCTATTTGTTGGTTCCTTATCCACACGGTGTTTTATTTCTTCCATCGACTCCGGAAGTGCCCGTTTACCAATGATTTCATCTACTCATATTGTGCTCTACTTGTAGTTATAGATGTGGTACAGTTTCCAAGTAGAGTACCAAAAGTATACTTTTTGATGCAATGGCGTCGTTACCTCTTTACCCCTCATCCGTGTGATGTGCTTTAAATCAGTATATCTCACCTCCTATTTATGGCTGTCATAACTAAGTCGATTTTATTATTGGAAACATATCGAATCGATATTTCTTTTTAGGTATTTGCACTCTTTGTGAGTACCGACACCTTCATCTTTTTGCATTTCAAATGGAATCATCTCAGTGGTTTTCATAGTAAAATATTTTATTTGAAAGGGCACAACTGTGCGAAATGCTATGATGCATCACTTTAATAGAACGTCATTAATTTGCTATAGAATAGGACTTTCTCTCTCTTCTCTCGCTATGAAAGTTTATGATTAGACGATATGATAGAAGTAAGGACGGTTATTTATATTTTTAGTTGCCGTTGACGGTATTCGAATCACTGGTGGATGCGTCGGATGAGTCTTCAATGCAGTGGCATCAGATACCGTGGTGTTTGGCCAGTGAAGAGGCTGAACGTATCGGCATTGAGCACGTTGCGCAAATGTCCACATATGCGAGCAGTTCGAAATCACAACTTAGCAAGCAAATCTCTGCACAGCTCGGTGCAGTTGCTATGCTTCATTCAAAGCTCAAACTCATTCACGATTATCTCAGTGTAGTTGTTTGCCACTTTTTCTTCTTTTTTTTTCATTTTTAATTCCACGTTGAGCAATCCGAAAATGTTTTCAAGGGGAGGGGGGATATATGGATTCAAGAAAGTCAGTAAATGGATATCGGTCCCTAAGTTGACGTTTTCATTTTAATGCCTTCTATCTCGTCATTCAGCTTTTGCTTTCATCTTTCAATTGAATTATCTTCTTGAGGATTTTATTTGAATTTTACCGATCGAAGATTATTTACACTCTGTTATACTTTGCATTATGCTTTGTATACTCTTTTATTTGCGTTTCAATTAAGATTATTTTTGTTTCTTCGTTCTTGGAAATTGAAGATGGAATATCGTAAAATCGATGGAAGAGAAGGTCGCAGGTTTGTGACTGTCGTTATGTCTGTATCACTAAGGGATACCACAGACGCGAACTCTTACGCACATTCATTGGCAACTAGAACGCTAAGTGATCTGGTCGGGCACTGCTTCTAGTCTAAAGCTAACAAATTTTGATAGTTCCGTTTTGTGACTACCACTCCAGATGATATATGTGAATCATTTGCACCTTTAATTGAAACTGCTCTGTTCGCCGATCGGTCGCTCATCTTATGAAAAGTGCGTCCGAGTGGAGGTATTGAAGCTGTGTTAGCAGCGGCAGTTTTGGACAGTTTTTAAGTGAAGTTTCATTCTAGGCGGTTTCATTCTAGGCGGTGCACTCGGGTGAGTTGCGAAAAAACGAGGCAATTGCACGTGAAGTTTCCCAAGTATGTCAACGATTACCTGTGATCGACTCAAAGCGCTTCATCGATGAATACTCCGAGGTGAGATGGACTGCTTTAATTAGTCGATCTCTCTCCGATGTCATTCACGTGAGCGATTAGCTCGACCCGAGTTTAACTATTTTTATGAGATCACTGACAAATGCATACGGGATGAGTTTTCGTGTCGGGGTGGGAAAGCAAACTTCCGTACGATGCGACGAATATTTTTCTTGCTTTCAATTTTTTAAACTCGTATTAGCCATCAAACCTTTTCTGAGTTGAAGGAAGGTGCCATCGTTCCTCCGCTTGACTGAGTATAAGTTACAACGGTCCTCGTCGCGCCGTTTTTCTGGACAAAAGCTATGATCGCGTCGGTTCGCTGCGCTTATCATCTTATTTGAATAGAGAGGAAGATATAGTCCGCCTTGCATCTTCGCCATTTTTGCATTATTTGTCGCTTTTGGCTATGATCGCCTCATTCTTTTTAAAGCAAAAAAGAACAGGAAACAAAACATTGTTCAGTACTCATTTAGGTATTATTGCCTTTAATCGCAGCTGAAGAATCTCTGCAAAAAGTCTTATGGCCACATTGTCCCACTCTCAGATGGTTGAGGGAGCTAACAGATGATTTGTTTGCTGTCTCTTCTCGCCGAAGTGTCTAGCTCATTTGCGCTGAGTCTCATAATTACGAGTATTTAAAAATCAACAGCCATCTAACGAATATCACTCTCACTATCTCAGGTTGTATGCGTGCCTCAGTTTCGAACGTTTACTGAAAGCAGACCGTTGCGACCGCTTTTCGCTAAAGTTCTTCAAAGGCTATTTGAAAAGTCTCAACCGGTGATCCGTATTGTTTGTATGTGAAATTGCTTGAGGCAGTGAGATCCGAAATTGCCTTGCTAATTGAGAGTGGCGATTCATAAGACAATAAATAATGTTAGCGTTCTCTTTATTTCAGCTCTGCAGTGAAATGAAATTGACTGCCTATGTCGGAGCTGTAACGAAGATCTGCGGCTCGTTAAATGATGTGAGTAGTCGTTCTTTTGGAGGTTTTTTGCCCGTTGTTGTTGTTGTTTATTTACTCGTCTATTTGCTCATTTTAGCGACAAATGCATTATGACAGATTCGTGTTTGTCTTTACCGATGTGAGTGTCTGTCAGTTTGCGTGATAGTCTCAAATCTTATGTTATCGATATTCTAGATGCTTATAGGTATGCGAATTTATGGGTACCCAAGGTGAGTATAGAATGTGCACGTTAGTTTTTCTTCTTAGATTAGCCGAGAATGAAGTAGCAGTGAATTATGGGATCGGTTGATTGCCTATCATGGAGCATTTCTGAACGCGGCCGCGTATATCGCGTCAGTTTTTTTCGCCTCACTTGGATGTGTGTGTTAGTGGGTGATATATATTTGGTGGATGTGTAGAGATGTTTCGATAAATGTTTTTTTGATTGCTGAATAAATTCTTTCGCTATCTGTGAACCAAAAACTCCCTCCGTTGGGTTCCGAGTGATGTCGGAAACGGCGTTTCGAATAGTTTGGCGAGCATCGTTGTTTGGAAGAGCACCAAGACTTCGCATAGAAAGGTAGTTCCTGAGCTTCTTAAAAAATGGCTCGGATGAGAAATCGTCTCAATTTATCGTATTGCTTTACTCATAAGCCCCAAGATTTTTACCTCCGAAACTCTCCCTCATAGATAAATATTCTCGAGAGGAATTTAGGGGAAATGAGACGGATGAGAGAGTATTTACAGACGGGATAATCCTATTTCTATTATGCAGAGTTGTTTAATGTTGTGCTGATTAAATTTCAGCTGATAACAAAGATGAATGTAATCTCGACTGATCGTTTTGCATTTGGTGCTGCTTGTGGATTAAAACGACCTCCTCGTCACTTCCCTTTGTGATCAACATTTCTTTGTTTTCAACCTTGCTGGTATTGTTTTAAAATTATATGGAAATACACGAAGAGCTATGAAAGGCTTTGTTGCACCTTAGTTGTTTCAGTGCCAAGCGGGAGAGGAGTTTATTGTTGTCGTTGAAGAAATTTGAAGATGTGGATGTCGTCTCGCGTTTTCTCTTTCCTTCTCCGTATCCATAGAAGTGGGCTAAGAATTTCTTAATATGGGAGGGTGGGGGGGGGGGGGGGGGGGGGTGGCTAGTTTTTGCCTGCTTATCACGTTCATTGAAATTTTGTGGAGCGTAAAAATGTCCCATAGGTCATATCATCTGAAGTTTTGGATAGTTACGTCATTGAGTAGAATACAGTGTTTGGCCTAATAAGTGATTTTTGTTTGCAGCAGTGCGCACAACGGATTTTAATAGTTCTTTCTGCTGCATTCATCAAAATGTTCATTGTTCGACACCATTGTTATCCGCCAAACGTTTAGAGTGCTGTTGATCAAATGTCCATGTGCATGGCATTTCGTCGATCCAGCCCTTTAGTAAAGTGGCCGACGACGAAGTTGGGAGTGGGGTTGAGGGGGGAGGGAAGATGCATTCTAACTGGATCTGGACGCGATGTTTCGTAGCTTAACATATTATTATTGAAGTTGTTTTAGTGCTGTGAATGCTGTATTTTTAACAGGATTTGTCCTCTTCTACACACTTCTACTAATAAAATGGCATCGCCTAGTTGTTGTAGAAATTCCTCCATGGTTGCTGTGCGGATTCTGAGTATCGCCGGTTTCGTTTTGGATATTATGGATGCTACAAAATATTAAGTTACTGATAAACGTTGTTTTAGAGGGCTTTTCACGGCCAGAATTGAATGGATGATGGAATGGATGATCGCTATGAAACATTTATGTAGGTGAGGGAGGCAGGAGGGAGGGGTAATGATAGCGTGAATTGCAGTATAGATAACACAGAAGAGGCCGAAGATCGCTTGGAATCATTTAAGGGAGTGAATCATAAAGTCTTTGCAATATATTCGCAGTAAAGTACAGCCGGTGATTGATTTGTCGATAGCCGAAGTGATTGATGAGGTTGACCTTCGAAAGTGAAGGAACAAAGAGCTTGTGGGTGCAATTGGGATATAAATGTAACGTCGTTTGTACTAATTTTCAATATTTTGAGACGTAAGAATATGCTTGATACAAAAGTCTCGTTACGGCCTCACAACACTAAAAACAATTCATGTTGGTCGATTATCCGGTGTCGGCGTATTATCACAACATTCAAAACTAAGCGTGGTGGAAGGGTAGACGGATAATCGATGCAGATTGTAATCGATAATCGATGCAAAACTAGTTTCACCTTATTTAGACAGCAATCTCGCTTTGTTTGTTCCAGCTCCAAAATTTCGAACTCATTGTCTCTAAGAAATTTCCCACCTGAGGGGTAAGAAATTGACATCCTTCGCCGTCTGATTAACAGTTCATCAGAAATCCACATCGATATGTGTTGTGTGTTTTGCGCCAAGAAACTATGTGTGCCAATATTTTCCCGTTCTCTTTTGCGGAGGCAATTTTTTATCGGTTTGTTGCAAATATCAGCTCTTGCAAGGATTCACCATGTGTTGCACAAAAATTTCAAGTAACAAATACTCTCGGCACATTAATCCACATCTCACGCAAGATGAATATAGGGTGCACTGTTTATGGATGGTTCCAGGCGTCCGACACTCCTCAAACAGTCCGTCATGTGGCGCAGAAAAATCTCCCCCAGCAGGTTCGCCCTACTAAACAAGTATCTTCCCAAGCAACCAATCACAGAGATAAATTCAACAATAAAGCAGCTTCAAAAGACTCACGCTCCATGCGAATATATGCCCAAATTTACCACAGAACTTGATCACTGGAATAAGTTAATTTCTGCATATCTGCCTTTCCTGTTCCGCATGATCTTGCAGTACAAAATCTCTCTCATACCATCGATTTTTAACAAGTACCGCGATAAAAAAGAATAAATCACGACGCTTCCAGCATCGGAACAAGGATCATTCGTCGTCAAGAGGACTCCATGATGATTTCGGCAAAAAATGAAATTCTATGGCAAATCAAATGGTATCTTCCAATATTTCAGCCGCAATACCGCCCATAAAATGAGGATTGCCTCATAGTCAACAAAATGAATGTCAGGCATTTTGAACGGACGACATTACTCACACATCTGCATGCTATACTGTTGTATTGTAGTTGAGGCAAAAAACTCCGCACGCCACCCAAACCACTTCCCTATTATGTATCTGCAAGAGAGTGCATGGCGCCTGCATGCCGCTGCACACGTATCTATCCATCAAACTTCAGAACGCGTTTAAGGACGCCACAGAATCAACATCTGCTTTCGCGTTTCCATTAAGAAACAAAAAACGAACCAATTGAAGACGAGGCTGAAGAAGAGGATGAACAGACGACGGGCGATGTAATTCACCGTCTGATCCTACAAAAAATTTTCAGTAATGAACACCTGAAAAGATAACAATAATTCGATAGGAAAACAGGAAGAACCTCCTAAAATCCTTCATAATCCGACATACCCTCCCACAGCTAAACCATTTTGTGGAACTTACTTCCGATATGTGAGAGACTTTCAAAACATTGTGATGCAAGGTGAAGCAGTCGTCAATTCAACGAAGAAGAGAGGAACCTTTTCTTTGTTCCATAATATCCGAACACAATTGGCGCATCCTTATGGGCACATTAACAAAACCTTCAAAATTAACATAAACACCACCTTACCATCATCCCACATGTGAAGTTACCTGCCATTATCGTTGCCGACCCGGAGAACTTCAAAATCCACCAAGTGAAGCACACCACACCAACCACCAGCGCCATATTTGGAAGTGACAATACGGACGAAGGCGTACGGCACGTGAGAATTATGCTCTGAGATCTAATGCTGATTGGCTAATCTCTAGCCACGCCCCCCCCCCTCCCCCCCTCCTTGGGGAATGTTTGCAGGCCGAGCAGAAGGTCGATCAGAAAACGCAACAGGCGCGTTGCGAATTTTCAAAGAGGTTTAGGAGGATATGATAGGTTCATACAGAGTAGCTTAACATAGGTTTAGGTTATATTCCGACGGTTTAGACCTCTTTCACTTGTCGTCGCTCATTGATCTGTCCACTTATATCCGAGTACTTTTTGGGCAAGCTGCTTCCTGATGGGTTGAATCCTTGAGTTTCTGCTGGTGGTGGGATCAGAATGACATGGAATATTTGGAAAGATGGGTAAAACTGGGACCGTTGCATCCGTCACATTCAGTCGTTTCGATTTTGCTCAAAACCGTTTGTTGAAAAGCGTTAAGGCGCAGCTATCGCCTACATGGTGACCAGCGGAACGTCGATCCTAACATTCTTGGGAGGTTCCCTCATATTTGTTATTTCTTTTATAGTTCTTCAGTTGCGTCGAAATAATGCGAGTGATATAATGCGGAATTGGCTACAAAAAAAGAGAAAAATGAAGATTTATTCAAAGACGATTCTTTAAGCCTCCATCTTTAATGTAAATTCTCCTCGAACTATTCTAGAGGAGTTTATAAAAGACGAAGAAAAGTGTGGTCTTGGCAATGTCTGAGACTTAGAGCGACTTGAGGGGTCGATCGGCGTGGTTGTCTTTTTGATTGACATCGTCACCGAAGAAAACCGCTGGAGCAAGGGATACGCATGAGCTCTACAGCGGAGCCGGAGAAGGATCGCATGCCTTCAATCGGGGAGGTGGTGAAAGCGCAGCGGCAGAGCTATAGGATTATCGGCATCATTGGCGAGGGTGGATATGGCACGGTTTTCGAAGGCATCGACAATGACAGGTGAACTTTTGTTTTTTGTTTGATTAGCATAGAAAAAGAGACAAAACATTAAAGTGGCAAGCAAAGTTTGGAGTGATGATTCGGTCGACTCAAAGGCTATGCAGCAGGTTTTTGCCGTTTACTTAGTATCGGTGCCAGAGCTACAACCGCTCATTAGGAATGTTGAATTGCCCAAAGCAAGTATTTCATTTGTGTGTGCAATAGTGTTCTTTCAAAATCGTCTCATTTGCTTCAGTTGCAGACACGTGGCAATAAAGGCAGAGAAGTACACGAAGTCGATGCTGCACGTGGAAGTTAGTGCAATGAAGGCGGCAGCGAAGATGCACGCTGAGCATATTTGCGAACTCATCGATTATGTACGTATGAGAACTCTCGTCTGCATAGATATTTGAATGAACTCATTCGCTTTGTTGCTAAAAATCCCGATTTGAAGAGTGGAAATAGGATGGAATTAGGGAAAGTGAGAGAGAGGCCTTTCGCGTCGCTCTCATCAACGATCATTTTTCGAAGGCCAACAAAATGAAGAGAAAATGAGGCCCCAGGGATCCGGTCAGCCGCAGAACTTCACAAAAGACTTGTTTTTCTCTAATTCAGCCAAGGTTAAATTAACATCCAACCGACATAAAATACACAAAAATTCTCGTCATTCTTTTAATGTTTGCAACTTTTGTCCAAGTTGATAAGTTGGCATAAAAGGAGATGAGATCGGCCTTGGGTTTCCATGGCACCCACTGGCATCGGCTCATCCTGAACGTGAGGTCGACCTGATTCCGATAGTCGACCATGGCGCTCGCATTGCTGCAGGGATTTTTAAAAAGCTGTGTAGATTTCTAAAAAGTTCCCGCGCTTCAGATCGTTCCAAGGACATAAGACCTCCCTATCACTTTGGGATGTTGCTCATCATATCGCCTAGTATTAATGCCCCCTGTTTTTTGGTGTTATAGCAATTTATGTTTTACATCTGTACTGGTTTACTTGTTACAACTTTCCTTGCTGATAAATCACCCTTATCCGTAACTTATAAATTGCTAGTCGATCAAAAAGTAGCCAAAATCTGAGGCCGTTCGTTCGCACTTCAGCGACAAAGATTGGACAACCTCCACTCGGCTTCGCCGCCACGGACATCTTTCTTCCATCAGAAAGTCGGGACTTATTTCACATGAACTCATTTCAGTGCAGGTTTTTATAGTGCTGCAGAGTTATCCGCTGAGCAAAAGAAGGAATGAGGTCAATAAGTTGAAGTCATCTCAGATTATTTTCCCGTTGGTGTTGTTCGTTTTTATTTGTAATTTCACTCCAGTTCCTCAGTGCAATCGCCTCTCAAGAACTTTTACTCATTTCGACATTACAGGGCACAGAAAAGCCATACTTTATATTCGTTGTGATGACTTTATTGGGAAAAGATCTTCATAGGCTAAGAAACGAGCAATTGGATCGACGATTCTCATTGAGCACATCGATACGGGTCGGTATACAAACGCTGAAGGCGATCGAAGAGCTACATCGGTGCCTTGTTTGAAGTTCTTTTCATTTAATGAGTTCAGCAGACTTTGAGTTCTCTTGTTAAGACCAACCTTCCGATCCTATATCCGTGCTGTAGTCTCTCGATTATAACCGACAGTTAGTTACCTCTCAGTTAAGCCATCAAACAGCGAACGAGGTCGTTGTTGATACGAACATTTTTTTTCTATATGAGAAAAGCTCTATTGACCGACACTTTTTAAGGTTTAATTTGCCTATTGACTTCAAAAAATGCTCAAAGATCTCACAGTTATTTTAATGACTTTGAATAATTCATTTTGCTAATTAATAGCAACAGAACTTTGATGGGCTGGTGTTCATAATTCCAATTGTTTAATTAGTGGATTTTATTTCGGTGGAATTTTTTCAGCGGTTCATATCTTTCACGCGATATTAAACCGGGTAACTTCGCCGTTGGTCTACGTGAAACCGAACAACACAAGACGATATTTCTATATGATTTTGGCCTTGCGAAGAAATATCTCGATAAGGTTTTCATTTATCTTATACGATGAATTGCTAGAATATTGAAGGTACTTGGCTGTGTGCTTCTGTTTGAGCGAATATATATCTCTACGCTATGCTTGATTCATTCCCCAAAAAGGTTTGAGAGAAATCACTGAAATTGAGGTGAGCTGAATCGGCGACAAAGGTTTTTTTAAATGAAGACAAAGGCTTGTGACAAGATGTTTGTAGACCGTTTACTGGAAATATAAAAATAACCCGAGTAAAGATGTTATATTCTGCAAAGGAATATCCTAAAAATTACTGTTAGAAAATATACTGGAAAAGAGGAAACCTCAGAAGCAAACAAACGAGGAACATTATAATTCGCTTTCATGAAATATATCGATGAGTCTATGAGAGTGATTGGTATCCCAACATTATTGAGTGACACTTAATGAAATTTTCATTTAATCCATCACTTTCGATACGAATAACGGGAATCTTTCAAATCGAACATTTCAAACATTTCTCGCGTTAGGAATATTCCGAAATTTTGAATTCATTTATCGGCGTACAACGAACTTATTCGGTGCATGTAAGCGTTCGTTGTTAACTAGTGAGGTCGAATGGTTCCTTGAATAGAATGGAGCAGGAGGAATCATCTTTATTTTTCATCATTTTTAGGGGTATTATCAAGTGATTTTACGAGTCTCACATCTTATATTATTTCAATTTTTTAGAAGTAAAGTATTGGAAATCACATCTTTTAACCTCCCAATTCCAATGTCTTGCTTGAATAGTGTTGTCTTGTTTAGTGAGTATTAATACTGAGGTTTTTCTAGAATGGAAAGCATTACGCTCCACGAGGAGAGGTCGGATGGCGTGGTACGACGAGGTATGGATCGCTTAGAGCTCATTTGCGTCTAGATCTAGGAAGACGTGACGATTTAGAATCGTGGTTATATATGCTCGTTGAAATCACAAAAGGATCCTTGCCATGGAGACGTGTTAAAGGTTTCATCTGCAAAGTTATACGTAGCTCGGACTGTTTCATATCGTCGTTAGAGGTTTAAGCAGATGCATTATTTGAGTGCTCATCACTAAATAATGAATTTCGAGGATCCACAATGCGCGCGATACCGCTTTGGGTGGAAAGGGTTTTGCGAATTCGATTTAAGGGGCATACCGTCTCTCCAAAAAGCAGCATGGAAATATGGGCTTCTTTTTACATACGCAGTAATTCAAAGATTATTAGCTGAAACGCGCAAGGTAATTTTTGGTAGTAAAGGTACTGTTACTGAGCAACGTGGAGAATAGAAGTGTATCTTTGAATAGACTTATATTCATAAACAGCTGAGTTGCTTTAATTGTTTCAGAGCGAGTCGGTGTTCAAGTAGGCAAGCAAATGGCCAGGAAGGCAGGACGTGCTCAGTTCTTTCATAATTGTCCACGGCAGTATGACACTATACTTGTGTTGATCGATGCACTCAAGTTCGAAGACGATCCAAAATATGAGGATCTCTATCACAACCTTGAAGAGGTGAGAATCCTCATTCGCATATGTGATGACCAACTTTACTAGGAGGTCTATTCATAAGTACCATCTGAGAAATACCTTTTGCGCATTTTCCACTCACATAAACCATCATTTTCTATGCGTTTCTTCTTCTTATTAATTAACTGAGAACGATGCACTCACGCGAAGTCAGTTGCACGGAGACTTTTTAAGCTCCTTTTCCGGCCAATAAAAAATGTCGATATTCATAAATGGGGTGACTTTATTTTGAAGGAATTTCCATCGACTCATAGAAATTCTTCTATATAAATATGAAAATGGTATGAGAATCGATGAGTTCAACGCATATTCAGCAGTGACGCAAACGTGACGAGGATTTCATTCCCGATAGGAGCAAGCTACTCTTCATATTCGTGCGAGAGAAGAGGGACTGAACTTTTTTCAGCTTCTTGAAAGGGAACGAAGCCACTTTTCCTTGTTTCAAAGTCCATTCCATTTGCTTATATTTTAGAGTTGGAGATGCGTTGATGACGAATAACCCAAATTCCTTTCTATCGGTAACAGGGCGAAGATGCCGTTCCACAATCTGAATTCCTCTGAACGGAAATTGATTTCAGAAATCTTGAGCGGTTATCGAACATTTTGCCGAAAGTTAGTTCTCGTTGTGAGGAAAAAACAGGAGAAAGTTGAAACCAAATTTTGGCTTCCGAGCGAAAATCGGTCACTCGTTCATCATCGCTCCTTGAGTCGCTCACATATGGATTTGAAGATGTTTTAAGATGGGTGCCAGCCGCAGTAAATTTGCAGATTCGTAAAGAAAACGGTATTCGGATGCACTCTAAATTCGACTGGGAAGCAGATGCCACGTCAACACGTTCGACTACACTTAGCATGTCGCCACCTTCGAATGCTTCTCAACATGCTCACAAAGAAGATCTTCTTAAGCGAACAGATGCAGATCACGCTGAAGCTAAGGACACCGTAGTCCATGAAACGAAGGCTGAGCGATAATGCATCGTTCATTATTCACATTAGTTTTTTTGGTTTGCGAATTTCATTTAGAGGAGTGCTGCAATGCTGTGCCTAACCTATTAGAGGGGAAATTCCAAATTTAAGTGGCGATCACAACCTTCATAGGAAATGCAAATTCAGGAGGATGAGGACATGGGAAATCATCTTCGAATGCAAAAGTGTTCTAAAATGATGATAACTGAATGATGGTAAGTAACTCTCTGGGAAAAGTCATGTCATCATTTATTGATTTAGTTCTTTTTATGTCAATCCCAGTTGACCTAAAGATCCGTCAAGAACGTTGGCATATCAAACTGTTTTGGCAGTATTTCGATTGGGTAAGATTTCTGTCGCTTCAAGTTCACTTTATGGTCTCCTCAGTGGTGTCATGGGAGCATAGTTTATCTTCCATATATCCGCATAGTTTTAGCATTTATAGTGTTTATAAGAGAGGTGTTCTAACACATTGCTACTTGTGCTGTGTGATTCTCGTTTTCGATTTCAATTTTTCATGTTGTATTGTTTTTATGTTTTTTTTTTTGGTCACGCTCTGTTCTTTGCTTTTTTTTGCAATATTCTCTTCGGAGATCTTTCTGGTCTGTTGAGAGATGGTCCATGTGTTTACACAGGCAAGACATTCTGCGTTACCGATACGATGGTACGGCGGTTACTATGGCTTAATTTCTGTGAAGGATGCGTCGAGTCACAGAGCAGTCTTTGCATAGGCGGTGTCGATGAGTAAATCATGTAGCGGCGATGCATTTGAGAGCTAGAAGGGGGGAGGGAGCAAGGTGGGGAAGCAGTTGTTTTCACCAGTTTTCATGTCCGCTCCCTCCCCTTTAGCAGGGTTTAATCCATTTTAACATTACGGCCTTCTCATTTACATTTCTTTCCTTCCTTTGTCCCCGACCCCGCAGCATATGAACTCTTGTGTCAGCCATCGCTGCATTTTGGAGATCGTTGAAGAGTAAAAAAGATGTGAATAAGAAGCGCCGTTGGATTGTGTGGCACCTGAGTCGATTTTTCAGAGTGGTGTGAAAGCTGTTAAATTCATGCTGGAGGGTTAGTTATTATGAATTGGTTACAACTGCAAATAACAACCTGTGATTACCCGGATGGAATATAGAGCCTAGCGAGGGAAGGGGCCTTAAATGCGGTTGATTATAGAATTTGGAGACAGGTGGCACCTCACCGCCGAATTATGTGTCCGAGAAGGGAAATTACGAATTATATGTGCGAAACTTAGCCGAAGCAGTAGAAACCCGGATGGATTTTTCTTTGTATCAGCAATAGTTGTTGAACAACGCGTGCTTTGTGCTGTTTGCTTGTGACGGCGGTCAAGGCATCTCTCGTCTATGAAGTTTCTTGTGCTTTTCGCTATGTTTAATTCTGTCTTTGAGCAGTTTCCTCTGTAGTGGTTGAATTTGTTGCTGGAAATAAATCAGCACCTCTGTCGATGTATCCACAATTATATAGCTTTGAATTTAAGGATTGATTCCTAGCTTGTCAGAATGTCAGATTTATCTGTGATGGAAAACTGCTGAGAGGAGCAGTTTCGCTGGATAAAGTTTGAATGATGATGAGCATATCATTTGCAACCTGTAGATAATTATTTCGCTCAAGTTTACGTATCACTGTGAACTGAACGACCGTGCCTCACTTGAAGGATGAACAGTGATGGGTGGCTCCGGAGTCAGTTCCAAAGTCGCCCACCACTGTTCATTACTTACATATCAACGTGCTTTTTCCTCGTCATGGGGTGTTTTCTGCATTTCGTCGGCAGTGCGCGACTGTTCCATTGACCTTTTTGAGGTATGCGAGCAAATTTTTCAAAGGGATCTAGTTTCCGGGTTACCATTAGAGCTTTTCATCAAATTTTATTAGCTTCACTTCATCGTGGCTAAAGATCGGAAACTAAAAGACTATCCAGCAACGCAATCGTCCGTCCATCTTCACGGTGTGTCCTATATCGTAGGGAGCAGAAGTGGTGCTCATAGCGATCCAGGGTTTCACACGGTGCTCCGGTTTCAGGGAATTCTTATGCATCTCGGGAATTCTTGACCGAATGAAAATTACATAGTGCAGTCGTGCTTTCTGAAGGATACAAATTGAAATTGAAGAGCGAAGACAGAATCGCTTTGGTCCTACCAGTTCAGCGTCCTCAAACCCATAGTTTCCGCCGTACTAAAAGAATCGGCTGTAATATCAGACGTTAAATGTGCATCTGTGGAACTATCACATTCCCTTCTCCTATAGGTACTTCTATCGTTGGGATATTGTCCCCACTGGTGGCGTTGCATTACGAGAGAAGGAGGCTTGAGCAAAAACAATCACCAGAGTGAAACCGTTCGCTGTAGGTCAATCGTACCCGGTATATGGAATAGCGATGGGGCGTGCAGAGAAGTCTTATAATTTGGTGTGAGGAATCACATCCTCCTGGCGATGGAAGGATTTCCTGCGCCTTGGATACCCTTTTTTCCTTTGCCTTTAATGGGAATACATGTGTGTATAGGCCGACATAGTTGAGAGCCCCTAAACTTGTCTTTCATTCAAATTCCGACTCGGTCTGCGTACAAACTGCGAACTCAGGTTCAAAGAATTATTGCGCATCAAATGAAAGTGGGTGGGGAATTCCGATCTTCGTTGCTTCCCACTGCTTGCCAGTCTTGGCTGCTCATTGCGGTGACTTTTAACTTTTGTTGTTATTGTCTTTGATTGTTTATAGGAAATGCTATGTTGTAATTTAAGTAATCTATGAGCGGGGAATTCGTAATCCAATAAAGAAAAGACGATCAGATTTTGTGATCCTCAACACCAATTCTGAGATATTCTCTTGTGATGATCATCTTCGATAAGCGCATTAGAAGAGTGGCAAATGAGACGTATAGGATATCCTTCGGATATAGGAAATCCACTAATTTTTCTCATCTAAATATGGCACGCTTTTTTGATGGGAATTTGATTGTCTATGGCATTTGCAAGTGAATTTGATGGAATGATGTCGGAAAACGGCGCTTTTGTCCGAAGCGTCGAAAAATTACCTCAGTTTTATTTTGCTTTATTACCTTTTCGTCCCCAGTAATATCATATTGTTAATTCTGTCATTGTAGTCGGTTTTGATGAATGGAACAAATCCTTTCAAGCGTCTATTTAAGACTCCTCGAAAGTGCCTAACTCTGGAAGAATCTTCGTTGAGGCTCCGTATTAGTCAACTGGAAACATGATTTTCTAATGGGATCTGGAATCATTTCGTGAATCTAGCCCCTTAGGTATCGAAATTATGACGCAATCATAGAGTCCACCGAAAAGGATATCGATTATGTAAAAGTTTCACGAAATACGAATCTCGAAGAGGATTCTCATGCTTCTATTCGTGGAACTTTTCGGGGGGTTCTCCATTTTGCACCGCTAATAGCGGACTTTTAATCGTTGTCCACTCTCCCATTGAAATAATCGAATCGGCTTATGGGCGATTGTGCTTCACTTTACGCAGACAAATGTATCACTTGATAAAGAGGGAATTAACACGAAGGGTCTATGAATATTAGCAATTGATGGGACAGATGAGAGAAAGAGATCATGCAGTTTGAGATAGTGCGAGAAGCCGTTTCCCGTTGCAAGCTTTGCAGTAAATGTGCTCACCAAGTGGGTAACACCTGCAAATAAACTTTCGAAGGTACTTTTGTTGCCAATTTGCGTGGACCAACTTTGTCGCCAAATAATCTAATGAAGTGAAGTAGGAACGCAATATGACGACAGAATCCTCCGAATATGGCCACTTAATCGAAACTTGAATATTGAAGGCATTTTATGCAGTATAAATCTCGCAGTAACCATCTCATTGATAGAGCGGGGATATTGACTGAGATTGCTGTGATCGGCGTTGAAGAGAAGGGTAGGTAGAGAGGGGATATTGACTGAGATTGCTGTAATCGGCGTTGAAGAGAAGGGTTGGTAGAGAGGGGATAATCCATTTGACATTTCGAATATCTCCCAATTTCGAAAAGCTGTCATCCCACAACAGTGAATCTTCATTTCTCCATTCAGAGTACAAATGGTGTTCATAAGATCTCTTTTGAATCTGGCGATTTTTTTTCATCCTCACAAGAGGTATATTGGTTAAAGTGAGTGGGATAATTGGGCCTCTGACCTGTGGGCTGGAAGAATTCGTTTTGAAGAACAATCGCGCTGGAAAACTTCATTGCAAGAAATAAAAGAGAATCTGGGGTAGGCAAGTTTGGTAGAAATTTGAGAGTGGATTAAGAGATGAGCCAAGAAATTTGAGAAGGTTGCTCAAGTGTCATGTGCATTTTGTTTTCTTAATAGCAGTCAGAAGAGCTCTGTTTTCGAAGATCAAGATCCCAGGAAAAATAAGTACGACACAGAAATTCCCTAACTGGATATTCCCGTAAAAGGGCAGTTTAGTTCCAACTTCATTTCCAGTGCAGTTGTTTAGTCTCAGTCGTAGGAAATACGAGATGCGCATGCTAGTGCAGGTTCTCTGATAAGTTTCTCTCATATTTTTTGCATTATCTTATCGCCACAGCGCTAGTTAAAAAATAGAGAATCATGCATTATTTGTGTATGTGGGAGGGGGTCGTCGAAGAACGCCGATTCTCTCTGCAGCTATGCGCATCTTTGTTCTTCGAAGCAAACAAACGTAATGATCTTCACAGGGGAATATTTTACTATATGAGGAAATTTAGTCAAACATGGAAGGCCGACTTTTATCAGTCATACCATCGTTTGCTAATATTTTTTTAAATTGCAGAATTTTGCTATATTCGATAATTTCAGGAGCGATTCATTTCTCTCAACACGAATGATGCATGATGGCAAAACGGAATGTATGGAAGCGCAACGCAAGCCACTCTTGTGAAAATGACGGTTCCAGTGGAGCGAGTCTTTAACTAACTTATTGCAACCATATTTGATACCAGTAATACCAAGATGCTATACAGATACGCTACGACGATTTATGCCCCAACAGAAGATAGTATAATGATAATACTTTTTGGTCTTATTGTTGTAGTTCACCTGCTATTAACTGCAGTGGAAATCTGAACTTAATGGATTTCGTTTTTTTTTCTCGTCTATCCTGAAAAATGGATGCTGAGAAAGTAGAGACCTCGTATTCGTATTATTCATATCAGTCAAATCTTTTGCAGAAATTGAATTACGAAACTCGAGCCCTGATTTTCGAGTGCCCAATGTTCAAAACACGTTCATATAGGGTAGGAGCTCCTAAGACGATCGAGTCGGTCTCAGAATTTGATTGCTGTGGTTCGTTTTCACTCCGCAACAGGGTACCCTCAATGACATTTTCCACTCGTTTATGCAACGATTTTTGGTTTCTTCGAAAATTGCGGTTAAAGCACAAAAACAATAACCCATATTCCTCTTGAAATGAATGAAATGAAGCATAACCATGATTATTCTGAATTAGTTCGCTAGTGCATCGTCCCAGGCAAGCAGGTGAATTCATTTGTAGGACAAGAAGGGAATATTGCATCTTCTTCCCCGCTATGGACACCGAAAGTAATGGCTTGCACGTTGGAAAAGAAAACACGAGGCTCACCCTAACGCGTCGATGTTAGCGCTCAAAGTCATATTACAATCTTCACAACGGTAGCAGTTGACGTGGAAGCTTTTGTTCATTGCCACAATTCTCACAGATTCTTTCTCTCCTTTCTCTGGCACAATGGGTTGCGAACAAACCGCACAACGTGGGGCAAACTTTCTGCAATAGACTTCGGCTTACGAAAATGAACTGCCTCCAAAAGATCGTCGAGAGGCGTCGAAAAAAAAAGAAATTGGGGGAAGGGATGGGGGGGGGGGGGCGTTAGGTGGAAGAAACGATATGTTGGTGGGTGCATCACAAAGTAAGAGTTTTTCTTCAGAAAGTTTTGTGATTCATGCCTGACAAAACTAGGGCTAAAGCAAGCTCGATATGAGAATTAATAGCCTTGTTTCAACGCTGATCTGTACTTCATGTATGGTCTGTACCTGATCTGTACTTCGTGCGAGTGTTTCCAAACTGAATGTGGTAGATACCCAAACTGGGAACCATCATCGGGTTGCCAGAAATATCTTCCTGATTTTCTGCTTTTGAAGTTAATCTAAATTTAAAGTTAATAAAAGAATTATTCGCCTAGGTTTCGCTCTCCAATAGGTCGCAAGTTTCTATTGGACCCAATTGCTGCTCTGCATAATATCTCATCATTTAATGCAGTGCTCGTATCCTGTTGCTCTAAATGTTCAACAGAGGAACATCTCATTGATGTCACATTTGCCTATGTTTATCAACAGTTTGAAGTAGCTCTTCTCAGCTATTGCAAAATGCTTTGGTATATTCACTGTGGAGCATTTGTGAGCGCTTTATTTCCGTCAGGAAACTTGTTGAACGCAGGAGCGATCATAGGGGAAAGTTTTTGAGTATAACTTTGAAATTTTTCGGCCAGAAGTTGTTTCGCATGTTAGTTCCTGCATATTGCATATTCGTAAATTAGTCTGAGTGGTATACGAAAGGAGTTACTTTGTGCAAATATACCTAGATGGGGATGACATTCGATTCCGCATAACTGAAACGTGTCAATGTTCGGAAGTCGTCTAAGATACTTGAGAGGCTATTAAAAGACATACTCATAGAAGCAAGCGACACAGTAGGTTTGGTTAGATGAGTCGGCAGTGAAGGGTACCCCATCGAGGCATCTTCTGCATCTAGAGCAAGTGAAACAAACTGGATGATAGATGCGACCTAATGCACGCAGCATCCTTCCCGTAACCGCATTCCCACAACATTCACAGCGGTCTACTGTGCCCTGAAGATCGCTTGTCTGTAGAACTTACCGAATCCAAGTAATTCATTGCAAAAATACGCATTTCAAATGTCTTTTCTTCTTCCATCCTTTCTGAACTGCATCGATTGTTACAGTGGAGAAGAGTTAACAGCAAGTTTCTCTTCTAGTCATTCACCTCCGAGCACTTGTTTTTTCTTTCTCCTTTTTTTGGTGATTTGTAGTGGAAACGCATCTTTTGAAGTAGACCTGAAGCGGGACGTTAGTGGCAGAAAAAGATCTTCGTACTCTCCCTCTCAGCCTCCACCCTCTTTCCTCTCGTCGGGAATGTTTTTTGGAGCGGTCGTATCAGGAACTGTTTTTATGCGCAAGGATCGCGATATTGTCACTGCTAAATGAGTAAAGTGCCGAGGCGATGCAAATTTTTTACTGAAGACCGTACCATTTCTTCCTAGGTGCAGACCTGTTCACCTCTAGTAGTTATAAGTAGGGCATCAGTGAAGCTGCAGTTGCTGAGCTCGAGCTGTACAATATGCGTCCCACTATGAGCTGACTTAACTCTCTTGCCCAACGTCCGCTCCAGAAATTATGAGTATTTAAACACAGCGAGCAAATTATGCAGTAAATGAAGTACTTGGCGATACCTTTCTCGATCTTCTGCTTACGTATTTCTTTAAGTACAGTCATAACTTATTGGTGCAGAATGTTATATGCTTTTTTCATTCTAAAGATTACCAAAAACTTTAGCGTTTCGGTAACGTTTATACGACGAATAGACTACTGTAAAGGTAGAAAATAGGAAATGACTTGTTGAGTACACTCGTCGATTGCTGCTTTCATGGGGGTTGTTTCCCAACTTCAATCGCCTTAGGCAGTGATCATGAAAGACCTCGAAAACAAACTCTGTAATCCTGCTCGCATAGCACTTTTCCATTGGCCTTATAGAAGGAATTTCCAACAAGCTGTCTACCGCACTGTTTGCAAGTGAAGCACGCAACATGGAAAGTTTGACCGAGTGCCGCACAACCGGGTCGTTCATTTGTGATATTTTCACCGCATTTGTTGCAGTTATCTGGGAAAATTACTTCAAATTTAATCATATCTCTACTGTTAAACTCAACAGTTTAATGCTTCAATAGTACCTCTATGTGTCATTCAGAAATAATCGGTGGGTTATTCACAACATAACAAAGACGCTAAAACCACACCCTCCTCCTCTAGTGAGTCAATGCATTTTGACTGAGTTGCGCCCTTTAAGACTTGCCATATTTAACGATGGAGATATCTAGAAGTTCCGTTGGAGCATTTATGAGACCACCAAAAAGGTTATTTCAAGAAAAGAAGAAAAGAGAGGAAAAGTGGACAATACAGAGCACCGACTATCTTAGCGGTTCACCTGCTGTCATATCGAAAATCTCAGCACTCACAGAAATGACCGTTCTTCAAACTCCGCATTATAATAGTGATGCAGAATTTTTTACAGATATATAGGAGTATATCTTAAATTTGCATAGGGCAGATTACAGATCCGAAATATGCTGGTTATTTGTCAAAAAGCCATCAGCATACTCCAGATATTCTGTTTACTGGCGCGTCGAACAACTGCTCGAGTAAGTCGTCTTGATTTACGGACACCAAGCGAGAGGGGGGTCGTGGAGGTATCGATCAGAAGAAAGGTGAAGAAAGGCGACGACGCAGATAGGAAAGTTCGGCGACTACGAAGATAATACGAAGTGAGGGGGAACTGGCGAGTGCGGTGTTCGTCATTGCTCACCTCTGCTTCATTGGAGTTCTGACAGTAAAATTTTTCAGCAGGAATATCACGCCTAGGTCAGATGGGGTGATCTTACATTTTGTGAGTGGTGCTGGCCATCCGCGATCACCAGAATAAGACCTCGTGAACAATATTTGGAAACTTCGAAGTCCAGAACTCTTAGTTTCGGGATCTCCCGGCTGAAAGATTTAGGAGCAAAACTAGTGGGTCCACGAAGTTCGAAAACCCTGACCTTTGCGACCTTCTATGAAACTTGATGTACCTCGCGCTCGAAGCGCCTCCAGTGGAAGATGTAAGGGACCACAATAATGTTGAAATTCGACGCGATGAAATTCGAGGATAGGCGAAATATGAGATTTGAAAAATTATGGGCTTTGTTTTCTGTGGTGTTACTAAGAAAAGTCGAGCGCTTCGCAAATCGGACTGTTCCAGAGGAACACAGGGCATCCCAGTGTGACTCGGGGGCTAGGAAGATTTTCTCCGCAGCCAATAATACTATCAAGTGAGATGTTTTCGAGTGCTTTTTTATGGAAATGCGGGGAATTGCTCCTAAACACTCCGGTCTACGGTGCTTATCGCGAGCACTGACGAGGAATAGAGAGAAATTCCCTCACTTTTGATTACCCACCACTAAGCCATTTTTTTTCATATCGAGCATCGAGCACTGTGGTGCACACGCTCGTGCGAAGGCCACGCCGTTGGTGTGATTGAGTGTTGGTGATAGTAACTCTCGTTATCTCCGTCGCTTTCGGGGTTCGGCAACAGAAATCCCACAGAGATATGATTCGATGATTTCGGACCATGGGAGAATCCACGACTCTAAAAAAACTAACTCTGTGGGAGATTTTCTGAACGTCACCTCTGTTCCCGTCCCACTGATGCGTGCAGTCGATCGCTTAGATGGGGTGAGAGCCTACACCCGTACGAAGCGCAGCGATGTGGCTGAAGAAAAAACGAGACTTAATGGCTAGTAAAAATGGAATCCTGGCAGAAGTGTGCTGCTTGTTTTCGGCTGCATAATTTATAAAGGAGAATGTTGGAGGGATAAATGCTCGCAAAACTTCGTCCCTGTATACAAGCAAGCCACAAAATATGCCAGCCTTCCGCTGTTTTCTCGCTGCATTTGCTCGGTTGGCGTTTCTCACCTACTGCGTTCCATGGGCTGTTTCCCCTCCGGAAAAGTGAACTGATTGAACCACACACCACTCGCATGATCTCTCTCCCGCATCTTTTCTTTGTTAATACTGACTGCCGGCTTGGCAGTGGCAGTTTGGGTGAGCAGTGAGGTGCTCATCATGAAACGCCGTATATTCGTAGCAGCTGCAAGCAGGAGTGTGTAATTAACTCGTCTCACACATTGAACAATTATAATCCAATAATGAAACTCTTCAGACACGTTTCGGCGGGGGCTAAATGCACAATTTAGTCAATCTGTGTTTCGGGTCTTTTCGTCTGTTGCTCTTTTGCTGCCTCCGTATCAGATTTTGCGGTTCCCTCTTCACCAGCAGTTCGTTCCTTTGCAGTACCACCACTGTTTGCCGATGATGTGCCAGAACTCTGTTGTTGACTTTCGACTTTGATGCACTGGCTGCTCGGGTTTTCCTTTTCCTCGTCTTCTTCATTTTCATTATCCTCTTCTCCTTCTCCGCCTTCGACCGCTCCGTCACCCTCGTCCTCCTCTTGCTCTTCCTCCTCGTCGCCGCCCTCTTCCTGTCCACCACCTGAAAACTCGTCTAAGTTCAGCTTGCGCCCATTGCAGCCTACTAGATGTTCTAAATATGGAAACATAAAGAAACCAGAAAGAGAAATAGCAGGCGATCGAAACAAATTCTCACCTCCTTTCTGCTGACTTTTGATTTTACGCATGGCTGATCGCGATTTAGTTGGTGACATTTGAATCTAGCCGTTTCCTACTATGAAAAGTCGTTCGATTTATTGTGAAATTAGATGATGGCATATTCTCCAAGGACCATGAGGTGGTAGTATCGACACTAGCCGATACATTTATTTGTACGAATGATCGCGTGCATCATATTTTTCAGCATCGACCGGTAACGGATGCGTCGCCAATCTGATCTAGGTCACAGAGGCGACGATGCGCGCCAAAAGACGGTAGAGGGTCATGAGTCCTTAGAAAATCCTGCTCTATCTGTGGACGGTGGCACCAGTAATATTTGTACTACCAATGCTGTTATTGCTAGCAACTTACTGCTTTTAGTGGTTACTACGAGTTGCTGCCGTCCCCGCTAGCAATAAGTACTACAGTTACGAGCAGTACTGCTTGCCGTTACCAGTACAGCCTATTTTTGCCAGAATATATATGTATATTCTGGAGAAGAAAAAAGAAATTGGAGGATTGGAGTGAGCTTTGACAAGCTACGCAGACGGGGAAAATAATGTGTATGTCGTTGAAAAGTAGCTGGGAAAACGAAAGTTTGCAAGCCGAATCTAAACCTGCTTTCCACTCACAACATTCAATTCTTTCATTTGGTCTTCCCCCCTCTTTCCGATATGAGTCGCACGTTAATTTCCCTTTTTTTGCATGTCGGTTGATCCTTAGGAGTCTTAGTCGCATTGCGTTGTTCCGTTGTGCCAATCACGAATACAAACCTGCTTCATCTTTCAGATGATTCAACATCCGTCCGGTAAGGTATCCAGCACCAGCAGATGCAACTCCAACTGCAGCAGTGGTCGCTGCAGCAAGTGCTACCTCTTTCGCAAACTTGCCCACGACGCCTTTCTTTGGCTTCCCAACTTCTTTCGATGCATTCTTCTTTGATTTTGAAGCACTTTTTTTTACTAGTTTTTTCGCTTCTTTAGCCAGCAAACTTAGTGGGTGGGTTTTTTTTGCTGCAGTACCGTCTCCCGCATTATTTTCCTTCTCATCCTTTGCATTAGAATCGGCTTCCATCATTTTCTTTGTTTCGGAGTCCGGTTTCATTGGTGCGGCTGCCACCTTGCTTGCTGCAGTTCCATGCTGATTCGATACTTTTCCTGTTTCATTTTTCTCCTCAATTTTCAGACTTTTGAGCTTTGTTTTCTCTTTGTCTATTTTGTCGGCCGACTTCTTGGTCAAGATTTCATCTTTCGTCTCTTGAATGTCCTCTAGTCCTGATGACGTATGTCCAAGAATCGCTGCAGTTGTGTAGTGGTTAGTATTCGTCGCAGTTTCACAGAACCAACCTTATCTGATAGCAAAAAAAGGTTTAGAAAGAAATCAGAAACAGCGGCAGAAACTGTGGAATGCTGCCATTGTTCGATTGCTCTCAGGTTCGCTCTATTCGATCACCATCTCATAACCGCACGTAAACTTTCCTATGCGAAAACGAAAGTATGCAATGCGGCTCCAAACAGTGAAACTAATCCTCTGAGACATTCCATGAGGACTTGCTGTTGCGTCCTCAATAGCCCTTGAACGACTCCCTTTTTAGATCCCTCCATGAGACAAATTTGAACATCATGACGCTTATAATGTAAGGTCTCTAACTACGGATATATGAAATTATAGGGATTCTATGCTTTTAGAAAGGTAACAGAAATCTGATAGCTTAATCATAAGCTCTTTGAAGGATACGTTTTAGATGAATTGACGGAATTAAGTGACGATCGAAAGGAAGTTCGAAGTCGTAACTAAAACTGTTCGAGCCGAAAGAAACTCGACTAGCAGACTTCTCATTGATATATCGCCTGATATGTAGGTTTCATGATACACTGGCAATCCACAGAGTTAGCTAGGACAGGTTTTTCACGGGCATCTAGTGGAAACCCCAGGGCAGAAAGACCACAACAATCATTTCTCCTCACGAATTTCGAATTCAGTGTTTCGAATATTACAAAATGATTGCACGGCGACTTTCATAAAAGAGGACTAAGAATTCTTCCAGCTACTGGAATGTCTAAGAATCACCTATCGCTTTTCCATTCGGTACCTATCGTTATCCCTCGGCTGTATTTCTAAACGAGGTTTTCGGAATATGCAAGGAACGATGACGATGCGATGCCGAAAATTGGAACGAAAAGTCGGGAAGAAGAAATCGGAGATCTCTCCAATAAATGGGCAATTTTACCAGGAGAAGGAGTCGTGCAAAAAGTTGAGCAATCTAAGAAGTTCGAGAACTGCTCATCAGTGACAATCCCCGCGCCGTTATCAGCGAGAAAATCTCGATTCGAACTCTTGTGGTTAACGACCACATTGAGTGGGTAATGCTATTGCATTTGTATCAGAGCACTGGCGTCTACAATTGCACACAGCACTAACTACAGCTAAATCCGCTCTTAATTTACTGGTACTGTACTGCAGATTTGATGACAGCGAAGTTATGATGGGTTAAGCGTTGCAGGGGAAGTCTGCATTTTTATTACCGAACGTTTTATAAATAATGATAGGAATAATTTGTCCAATTTGAGTGTCTATGCGATATCACTGTGTGCAGGGTGTAGGGGTGGATGTACGGTCGCCGTTTCCGGCCAAAAAGATTAACCTAATCATCCGGTGTATTCTCCTTGTATTTAAGACATCTGTCGTTCATTTGTAATAGTTTCTGAAAAGAAATTGTGGAAAAATCCTTCATAAATTCTGACGCCTAGGGCTTACCATTATCGGCAGTCTCTCGTCCGAATTCCTTTACATTTTTGAATCCTTCCGATTTGCTTTTCGATTCTTTTCTAGCTGTTTATGGAATAGGTAATTATTAGTTCATTAGTGAAGAATGTTACAAAACGATTTTGGAAAGCTGCGCAACGGGTATGAAGGCGAAGTTGCATCTTCTGAGCTCAGGGAACGCGGAGAGGAGTAATTTCCACTGCTTTCAAGAATCTGACGAGCTGTTTGAGTTAATGTTGACGCATGATTTCGTGATTTCTGAGAGGTTACCGCGATGCAACAACAAGGTTGCACAATGAATAGTTTTCCATTATAGTGTGTTCATCCTTCCATAAAGTGCAGTTTTGAAGCAGGCAAAGGCTTCACAGATGTTTGTTTTATGTTTCGTTTTCTGCCATCTATCTGCATATTGGGTGACGTAGGCTGGTGATTCGTATAGCAGTGATGGTGCAGCAAAATGAGAAGATGAAGCGGTGAGGGACGGTAAATGGAAGGGACGATTACGAGGAGTGAAATTATGTGGCAGTGTGGAGAGCTTCACTCACCGGATCTTTTCGTTGTAGTTCGTTTCCCTTTTTTCACTGTTTTTCCTCGTTTGCTTAATTTTTTACTCTTTCTAGCAACTTTGCGGTCTTTCTTCTCATTGGGTGCTGATTTATGGGTTTTTGAAATTTTCCCTGTAAGTGATGCAAGGAAGTCTTATTAGCAGTCGACGACGTCAACAACAACATTTTCATTTTTTTAAAATTATGAACACGTCGGATCCTGGAAGGTGACCATCAACTTAATTAATCACATCAAGTACCTGACGCAGGTAAGACGCATTTGCTTTAGCCAATTTTGTCTGTCGTGTTTTCATCCAAATATTGGATATGCGATGTTTTATTTCGTTTTCTTTTTTTCTCGTTCTGTTCTCGGTGTACATTATAAGCTATCATGTCACTTACCTATATTCCCGAACGTAACCGTGTGAAATGACCCAATTTCCAACTCACCTTCGAGCGGTTTTTCTTTCAGTGACATCTATGATAGTGTTTATATTTCAGACATAATGCAGTGTGAGTCGAAGTGAGCATGAGCAGGATGTGAAGCTGATAGAAAAAACCTCACCTACTGGAAACGCATTGATTAATTGTTTAGAAAATAATGTTCAGGGAAAAGGGAAATCTATGTTCAGGGGAGGGGGTTATTTATTTAGCTTCCAAACAAAGGCAAATTTTCCATTGAACTCTCTCAGCTTGAAGGACACATACCTGTACGTTTTCTTATGTCCATAGTGGATATCAACGTACTTCGCACTCTACTGTGAGTGCTATTATCATTTCATCGCATTTATGTATCAGGTGATCGTAACCTTTCATTATTTGATTTCAGTAACCGATTTTAACTAAGCATATAGCACGATTTCATTCCGTTAAATCTGTGCCGATTTTCGTGCAAAAGGCACATCTCCACTGTAACGATCTTATACTTAAGTTTGTATTTGCATATTATATTCATCTTCTGTCTCCGATAATAGTACTTCTGGGCCGTAATCAGCTAACTCTATATTGATAAGATTTGGTTCATGCAACATAGTGAGTGGTATTTTGATGTTTTAAGTCAAATTTCGGTCCAGGTGGCCATCCTATTTTCCGCTTAATAGTTGTTTTTATTTCGCCATACCTCCGCGAAGACTTAGAAATTGTTTTCTGGTCGGTGATTTGTACGGACATTCACTCATATAAGAAAAAATTTATAGGTAGTACATATTAGCCTTTTATTTTCTCAAATATTTGTGCCACTGGCAGATGTGATGACCTAGGTTCGCAAAACCGGAAATTTCCGGTTATCATTTCGCACTTACTCGTTTTTCAGTCATCTCGTTCTTGAACTTTAACCTTCCGGTAGAATTCCTCTTGGAATTCACTTGTGGAAATCCATCTCTGAACGGAAAAGTCATTCAGTTGGAAATACAACTAGCCTTGAGACTTCTTCTTTGTCTTTTTCTTCACTTTTGCGACTTTGCCTTTACTCATAATAGTTAGCGATAATGCAACCTACTGATGAACGCGGAACAATCCCACAGCTCAAATCCTTCGAAAAGTGACTGTTAGCGACCACTCAGCGAATCCTTTGGATATTCGATCAGCGCACGAACGCGAGCAATCGACCACCTAAGCGAATAAGAAAGAATGCAATAATCCTTTAAACTCTCACGTGCAGACCAGTTAAATGGTGAGCAAGTGTGATTCGACTTATGGTTCGTTTTATTTGTTTTTGAGTTCTGTTCCAATTCAACATCCTGTTGGTTTATTTTGTTTATCAGTTCATTCTAATTGCTGTTATTGAATATGTCGAAATAAGGCAAATTATCGGTGTTCTCAATTATATTCAACTTTCAATTATGGTGATTATTGTCAAATATTAATCACAGTGGAGAGATGGCAAGAGCGTTATCGCGTGAAATTCGACATCACCGATCTGCTGTAATGCTGTAAGACCGACTTCTTGTGGGGAACAAGCGTAATGTGAGTTACATGTGTGGTCGAACGATAGCAGGCGTGAGGTGGGGGAGATTGCTATTGAAGAAGTGATGAATGTCCTGGTTACAGGACCATTGTTAGACTGCGATAATCGTTACTTGCACAGCTTTGTGTGTATATTTGATCTTTGCCAACTATCAGATTCGCGAAGGTGGAGGGCATTGGAAAAAGAATGGAGATGGGAGCTGTAGTCGTCTCTCTTAGTGGAAGACCTGCGACGTGGTCGATGTTAAACACGCTCGCAAATGTTCGCTCTGACGAGAGATAAACGAGATCCGTCAGGGCGAGCTTTACGATTGCGAAATTCTGAAGATGACCGCCATTTAATTCTTCAGTCGGAGATCATTCAAAGGTGCGTAGGAAAGGGAGGATCATTCTTGCGTTCCTCTGTAAGAGGCATCGATCTCAGCTACTCTTCTTTCCAGCGTTTAGATCTCTTTCTAGCATTTTTGCATTTCTTGGATTGCCATTGAAGTTTTTGGTGCAAAAGAAGGCCTCCTTTGAATGTCGACCGAGATGTCGATGGTGTCTTGCATGCTTAATTCGATTGACATATCCATTTAGCGTTCGTGCATGGGAAGCGGGCCTGAAAATAAGTGGTTGGAATGCCAGGACTCATGGAAAGGTCACCCGATGTTTTGTTTTTGAAGACATTGTATGTTCGGTTTTTCATTCTCTTTGAATAACGAAGTCAACATAACCATGTTTATCTGTGAACATCAAGTCTAAATCACCATATTTCTCCATTGGTTGTGTAAAATGGAGCAGATTGATGTCGAAGGAGCGGAAGTGGTGCAGATCACGAAAAATTTAGGGGAGATATTCCAAAGATGTTATTTCTGTTGTGCTCTTCTGAAACTGAGCTCCGGTAAGCGGAACCGCGAAATTAGGTATCATGTCAACTTCAGTGTCGAATTTCAGCACTTTTTCGGATATCGGTGGCAGAAATTGCTGCTCCAGCCATGTATACAATAGCAGCTGAATAGTTCTAAAATTGGGTGGGGCTGCTCAAAGGGAAAAAGCAACGAAATTGCAATATAGATCCGGAACAAATGTTTTAAAGCGTATGGATGGCGGATGAAGGGGAGATGAAGGGATTCTACTTTGCAGTTGTCCCATATCTGATAATAGTTTTTTTCTCATTTCTAAATATACATATTTATATTTGTATTTATATATTTGCATATGCGTACATATATATAGAAAAATCACCGAATAGTGTATATATACTATTCAGATTTATAACTTAGGGTGTGGAACTAGGATTATCACGTAACTGCTTGTGTAGTAGTGGAGTTCCAGTATTTTTGAATCGGTGTTGGAAGGGGCGGATTGTGGCGGCTCATTGTGCTTGCATGCAACTTTGCAACTGATATAAGAAAAATATATATCGTTTCATGTATGGCACCTTTGAGCTTCTGCCTTGGTACAACCATTTTCGCCTTCATTGTTGCAGCACCTTTTTTGCATTCGCCTGCACACTAGCGCTTTATGAGTCTGGACGAAGTATGGTCCCGTGATGTGGAAAAAAGTGCGTCCAGGTTTCCTAGTTCAAGACCTCTAGAAGATTTCCTCATCCCAACCGTGACTAGACGCTTTGTTCTTTATGGGCTTCCCTTTTACGGAGGACTCATACTTCTTGCTGCTTTCTAAGGTCTTGCCATTAGACCAGCATTTCGTAGCAGCACTTTGTCGACGATTTCATTTTGGAAGCAATCACGTGTGCCATCTTTTTCGAGAAGCGCGAATCAACGGCACTAAACTTCCATATAGTATTATCTGAAAGATGTGTGACTTGTTCTATTTTATGAGTTCAGAATTCATAGTAGAAAACGGCTGAAGTTCGAGCTTGGCAAGCTTGCGTTTTTATGTGGAGTGAACTTGACTCTGTAAAAGAAAAAGTGGAGTGAGATTTCGAAACAAGGAAGTAAGACAGCAAGAAGTAAAAAATCGCTGTTATCATTATCGTTATTGAAACAAAAAAGGTTGACAGCGGAAATCAACAAATGAGCCGCAGGCTGAGAGGACCTTCCGTAATAGAGAGCTGCAAAACCAGAATCGAAGGGACAGGAAGCGTTCCTCCTCAGATCAAAAATTCACATCGAGTTGCTGCCCCTCGCGTTCTACGAGCTGCAGTTCCAAGCTTCTTTTATAAGCTTCCAATTCCAGTCTGTAGATTTCATCGCCGTATATATGGCTCTGAAATACCCTTCAGTTGAGTTGTAGTCATAGAACATATCAGTGCCCTTATGCAAATCGACTCCATTTACACGTCGGAGGTCTGAGGATATACGATACTGGTTTATATTTAAGCCGATCCGCATATGGGTCGGCCGAAATTCCTTCAGCACAACAATGCATTCACGCGTCGGTTGGCAGTCGGCGGTTCCGTTAAGGCCGAGTGCGTTAAAAAAGCGTCATTGTTTACCTGTATAAGGCATTCAGTATAAAGTGAATTTCAGCTGCAGTCGAGTGCACTTGGAATTTGTCTGCCGATTGCATGCTGAAGGTGTTCGACGTGGAGCCAGTTTCAGCTACAAGAAGAAAAGCGATGGGTACACTTCATTCGCCATGAAGGTAGATACACTTCATTTGGTTCTACAGTACGCTTGAGGTATTTTTTATGTTCTTCCCATGGAAATATGCGGAACCGAAATACGAGCGAGCAACAACCTTGAAAAAGTCCACGATAGTTTGCCAAACGCTGAAGTGGTCTCTGCGATATCTGCACTGCTTACTTGTCGCCTTCCAATTCCTTAGCATCAACGTCACATCCTGGAAAAGCTTTTTCTGCGTTGTTCATATTTGTCGTTTAGTTGGAGGATAACGCATTTCTGTTTTTGTTATTACAGCAAATGGCACTCAGTTTTCACAAGTTCTTTGCCGTTAATGTAAATCGTTATCTCAGTATTTGCTGAGGATTTCCACAAATGCAGAGATCGTACTTAAACACCGTCTACAGTTTCGAATTGTATTGATAGCTTATGTATTCGCAGCTGTACGTTCAGCTTGATGTGGCAGGCACTAACACTTGAACTACAAAGTTTGTTGAATGGGATGTTCTCATTCGCTTCATTTTTTCCCGCATCTGTGTCTACATCGTCGTTGCCGTCTTGCTGTACAAGCATACGGACCACAAGTGGGTGCTTGGATGGTCACTGACTACATCCTTCAATCTGCTTGTTACATTGTCCATATGCTGCTCAGTATGCAATTTAAGTAGAGAATCTGTAGCCACCACATATCAGACGAGCATTTGTTCGCTGTGATATCTTTCAAGATTTCTATAAGAAATGTTCATTGGTTTCGAGAATAGAAACTTATGGAAAGGTTTATCACTGTTTTGATCTTTATGTTAACATCTCATTTCAGTTTAAGAGGATCCATATTATTCCATCGGATTCCTTGTTTTAGGTCACTTCTCCTCGTTGTCTTTGAAAGTAATCCACTGAAATTTTCAAAGGCACTTTTTCACGTGGATGTCCATATAGTACGGCTATCCCATGTAGTCGAAGATAATGGAAATCCGTCCAGTGATAAACTAACTATTCGATTACTAAACAGTGCTTTAAGTGCATCGACACTACATCGACTCAACACTTGTTAGCAGCATTATGGCGGCCCAGGGGAGTGAATAGTGATCGTTCGGTAGATATAATCCTTCGTATAATTCTCCTGCAGATCTTATTTTTTGCATTTGAAGGGTTTAAGAGATGCACAGAGCTTTCCACTGCTTTTAGCTGCTTTAACTCGTTTAAAACTTAAGGTCAGCCAGGATAGTCGTGTAGAAAGTAATCCTGGTATGGCCACCAAGTTTCGCAGTCTTAGCTTCAGTTATCTATGTATCGCCGCTTTGGCGTTGAGTTGATGTTACATCACGAGCCTAGCCCTCTTTATCTTCCATAAAAAAGTCTTTCCAACCTATTTAAGACTGTGAAGGCGCGGGGACTTGAGAGTAAGCAGCTCCTTAAATGTTCACTTCGATAGTTTCCCTTTTGAGTCAATCGAAATCGAACGAAACGTTCTGCCGTTGTCCATATAGCTGTATTTCTTTAAATTATGAATCCGTAGTAAATTTTGAATCTCAGTGATGTCAATGGAGAAACAACACGAAGTTATTGTTTGCAACAAAGCGTTTCAAACAACAATACTAACTAACATTGTAGTACTGCTTATCCTCTTGATGCCATCCTTCGAAATCCGTCGGGGGTTTATTTCGCCTTATTTTTTTTCCTTCTTTGGCTCTGCCTCGATCGACCTGTTGATGAAGTCGCCATTCCTTCTGCCTACAGATAACTTTCACGGAAACTTGCAAGGTTCTGCCAAGAAAACGAACGGAACATAATGAACAATAAAATTTATGACTGTTGTTGTGACAGGATGGAACTGCGCTGGAAGTTTTGGGAAGAAAGCAAAATGGATCGCATTACGGCGGAAATGTTTTTGTTTTCAGACTGACTGCAGTAACACTCAGCTTCAGATTACGTGGACCATGTAGGTGGCTTGTTTCTGTCGAATGCAGTAATGATGTCTGGACCGAGGTTATGTGCGTCAGATGTGACCATTACAGAGTACTTTGGGATTCGGCTTTTGAAACGAAATATTAGATCTAATGCGCTTTCTTTTTTATTCCAACCCCTAAGGCTAATAAAAAGAACCAAATGATTGTAATTGCTTATTATAACAGTCACCATCGAAACGCGGCGAAAAGTCAATCTGGCAAGGGTGACTCATGATATTGTTATTTGTTTTGCTTACCGGTGATGCCAATATCTGCAAGTTGGTTGCCGAAGATTATGGCAACTCCTTTTGTGCCTTCTTTTTTGAAATAGATCAACTTGTTGTCTTTGTGCGAAATTTATTGCCTCATGCTACTCCGTATCGTTCGCATTCAAATTTCGCCTTCAACGGCGTTGTGTCATAGTAAAATGAAGGGATTGTGAAGGAAGGACGTTTCGGAACTTTGTCGTGAACAGAGCTCAGAGATATAAGAATATCTGTCGAATGCTGCAAGCCGACATTCTCCACTAATCTGCCCGCATAACAGATAAAGGGGCTTCCTATACTATCTATTGTGCTTCCGAATATATTACGTCGTGCTTTCCACATCTGCCTGTATTATACTCTGAATTTGCTTTTTTAAAAAGTAGAGTGCACTATGGTATCATCGGTTTCCCTTGCGATTACCTACCTGTGTGCAGTATAGTTTTGCCGCATATTGCACTATAGTAAATCCGAAATTGTTCGTGATGTTTGTTCTGTTTAATTGCTCGAAAGCTACACCTCCATTGCTTGATCGTGCAATTAGTTCATGTCTTAAAAGGTTCGAAAGCATTTTTGAAATGCAGCACGATGGCTTATTTTAATGTATGTCTATATTCAAATCTTTCTTCTCTTTGATAAGACCGAAGGAGATCCCCTTCAGATTAGCGTTATGTGGAAATCTTTATGACCTCTAAAATCATATAGGAAGCTGCACTAGTGAAAATAAATTCTCTAATAGTATGATGAATATTTTGTAGAAAGGCCATAGAAGTTTTTCCCCTCATTTCCAAAGTAATTGGAAGGAAGCAGCAGATGGAAGAAAAACAGAGATCTCCTCTCATCGAGAAGAACGAGCAAAATTCTCTTCATACTTTTCGAATGAGTGCACTTATGTTGTCACTGGCGAATATTTTGCGCCCGATAGTGAAACAAACGTTCCCAAAAATCATCTCCTTTGTCCGCCATCGATTATTAAACAAAAGGTGCTAACGAGGCGGTTTCTGTAGGAATATGAAGAAAAGGACCTGTCAAGTGTAGCATGAAATCTTTGAGGTGCGGAAATTAAGACGGTGATGAAGACTACGGTTGAATGAAATTTCAGCTCTCAGTTTAGTTCGCCAGCTGCCCGCTATCTATTGATTCTTACTGGCACGAGCTGAGTACAACGAACTTTTTATTCTGCGTACTCGTGCGTCATGGTGCACAAATATGGAAGAAGTTTAAACGTGGAAACTTTTGCGGGCGAATGTTTTATGTGAAAGGGGGCTATTTAAGAAGAAAGAAGGCGTAGTTTTCTCATGATTAATTTAAAGAAACATGAGAGATCCCCAAAAACGTACAACGGAATAGTTCAACGTTGATGTAATCAGCCAAAAAACGTAGCCAGAACAAGTACTTCGGTGGGTTAAAAACGGTAATTTTTAATCCACAGAAAGTCCATTTGTAATGTTTAAGCAGTTAAGGCACTGCTGACAACAAGCATTATAGGCAATTAGTTCTAACAAGGTCAGGTTATGTAGGCTCAATCATGGAACTAAGTATTCGTGGTTCCAACCCGTAGAACAGAAAAACACATTCTACTATGATTTATCAGTTAAGTCATCGCTTCGCCATCAGTATGCCAATAAACGTCTAGCAGCAAGTCGAACAATTCTGATTACTGTCTTTTATAGTTTTTGGCTAGGTTGCAGACCGCAGATGCAGTTTATAAAAATCATATTTGTTATGCATAAACTATGTTGAAGTTTTGCGGTGTTTCAGTAGGGATGGGAAAGCGTCATCGTCAGAATGATTGCAAAAGATTCTCAGAAGCTACTCATACTCGCAAAATTCGAAAGCCGCATTTCGCGAGGTTCCTGGAAACTTCCAGATTTCGAAATGAGCCCTCGTCATCCCGCACTTTCGTTTCAAAAAAATGCAGAATTTGAGTATTAGTACGGGATACTGCGAGGTGGTGTCTGCCCTTCCATCATTCATCATTATCTCTGTTGCATCTTACATTTGATTCCACGACTTCGACTGGTGCACGGCCAAATGACCAAGTGATACTGACACTACCCCCATTGGTACTACATCAAAAGGACTGTAGCTCGGGAATATATTTTACGATACCTACTGATGCATGTTTTGGTATTAGGGACGTAAATGGCCGTGGCTTAAGGAGTTTCGCTGCAATTAACTTCGTTGCGGATGTCATGCGGAAATGACTAGGAATACTTGCATTTGCATAGCGGTTAGTACGCGATCAAAGCTGTACTAATTCCTGGCTTTCGAGAATCGGAGAGCGCCAAATTCGGAAGGCTTATGCGAAGTGTAGAAGCACATTTTACGCTGTAGCGACAGAGCATTTCTCTGTTACATGCGTTTTTTTTTTCTGAAAGCAGAGCGGTTTTAAGAATAATCCTATCCACTTTCTAGTAGCACTCGGCGACGCCTCTCATTGCTAAGGCTTGGCACTTCGCTAGAATATGCTCTTAAATTCTATGAATTCCAATATGTATTTTTGGTATGGTGAAATCATATACGTTCTACGCAATCAAATATCACCATCGCTGTATGATTAAAGCACATCTAAGCCATGGCTCAGAATCTCCTTTCACGTGCAATTTCAGTTGTATTCCACGTATTTCGTCACAACTCACACGTCGGGTTCAACACTACCGCGACGTCAGAATCTGCCGCGACAACGAAGGATTCTCTGTGCTCAGTGCTTTCAACGGGATTTAAGCTTTAGCGTCTCCTTATTCAATCGTGACTATTAAGTCAAACAAAGGGCTCAAAAGCGAAGACGAACAGTGGAGTTGCGTGATTTTGAGTATGGGATGTTTTCGGGTGAAGCGTCAGCAACCGCGCTGTCAGCGAAAGTTTTTTCGTCGAAAGTCGATGACATGACCTTGATTCTCGAGTCTTATTTCCAAAGTAAACAGCGTAAATCACCTCATTATAACAGTAATAAATGACGAATAAATGCGTCTGGAATGTATTAGTCACAATGGAGAATTACTTCAGGAAACGACGACCGACCTACCACCAAATACAATTTAGGGCATGTGACTGTGCGCATGAGCATTGCTCGCAAATTTATGAGGTCCAGCGTCGTCATCGTCGCATCTTTGGCGAAAACGACGCAAGCAGGAATGGGAACAATAAAAATCCACTTGGACAAGATGCTTGTAGACGAGCAACGAACAATTTGAACAAATTAAATTAAACGTGTACTTTGGTATCAGCGCGAACAGCGTATACGTGCCGATGCAAACTTGAAAACACTTATGGGAGGAATATGTAATTAAAAGTAGTGGTCCTTGTCTTCACTTTGGATGGCAAAACCTGCACGCAACTTTTAGCAGTTTTTGCAAAAAATGATCTTTTTTCGAGTCAGGAGACCGCAAGTCCAACGAGAATCTTGCATATTTCGTTTTAATTAAGTGAAAGCCCTGATAGGCGGAGGAAGCTTTTTTCAAATCGACAATTTTTATTCGTAATTATAGATATACGCAGAATAAGTAAAAAGAAAGTCCTGCAATTTGGAGTGTTTATCCTTCCCGCTAGGCTATGAGGCGTTAAAGTTCAACTTTTCATTTTTCACTTCACCAGCAGGTTCGGAAGCCATCAACAACCCGCCTGCAACCAACGAAAAGCAGGATTGGATGAATGATGCATTTTGAACAGTGGCATCCTGTCTACACCGACGATGGCTGCACGGATTGCAAATTTTATTTTATTTGCAAGTTTTGAGAGTTTGGTTGGTATGTGAGAACCAACGGACAGAAGATTTGAATAAGCGGTTATCGGAAGTTCATCCGTCGAACAGTTTCACAACCTTACCCATCACATAAAGAACTGGCCACGAAGCGGCCAATATTAGTGATCTCTTGCAAAGTGGAGCGAAATGTATGCAAGTTTTAAGAAAAATTTAAGTGCTTGGAATCTTTTAGTAGTCGATATCACCCAGCATTAAATTTGGTATAGGCAGTTCCATGAAAGCGTTCGTACCACCAATGTCATTCCTCCCTACCTTTAATGGCTCCAACTTGAAAATGCCATAAAAAAGACATAGATTGCAGAAGTGACCACATGACGTGCCTAACCTAAAATTGTAGGGAAGGATCAATCAGCTAACACGACAGCTGTTTCCATGTAAGGGAAAAACATAGCATCAAGAAGTGAAGTGTTTACGTACGACTGGAGTGGTGGGAATGAAAACGTCGAGAATGTCTTTTCCGAGACGATTTGCAGCTCGCAGAGAGTGCTATAACGAAGAGTGCGAATAGGGGCAAAAGGGTTGCTTAGGTAACCTAGACAGAATCACCACGGCCACGCCAATGAATATCCTTCGCTATCACCAAACCTACAGCTTGCCCCATTGTTATCTGCCAACTTCGTCTGTGATTCTGACCGAATTGGTCTGTTGATTTCCCTCCATTTTGGCTTAATTCATTCTATAACACAAAGCGACCGGAAACCCACCAACATCCTGCACCATATCTCCACTCTCGGTCACCTCATCGACCAGATTTGAGCAAAATAAGGTCTCGGCGAGCTGTTCGGGTGGTTTTTTTACTATGGGAATCACTATTTCTACCGAGACCTAGGTAAGCGCGTGATAAGGAGATAAATGTGCAAAGGAGCAACCATTCCTATGTCTGTGACAGGACAGAAGGTGTATTATGATTAGACTCACTGTGATAGCTGCGAAAGTCGCAAACATTAGGTTGCATACATTGGCTGTCGACATGATTACACTGAGCGATTTTAGGAGGGACTTATGGAAGATGCGAAGGCAACGAAAGTTAATTTATGTTTATTATTCTATATTATCTGCGCAGAAAATATTCAGTTTTATCTCTTTTTCGACTCTTCTCTTTTTCTCTTCGAAAGAGAATTCCCTGCTTTTCCCTTACTTCTTCCCCTTTAGACCATCCTACGTTCTACGACGTTCAGTGTATTCTGCGCTAGAATAATAGAAGTGACCGATTTTTGAAACAGATGGTAGGCGAATTTGCTGTTCAACAGAGTTCATCGTGGAAAACTCATCTACCCGTCGTTGTGCTTCACAATCTCGAGTATTCAAAGTTTAGTCTAAAAAATCATATCATCATCCCTGAGGCACTACACTGAAGTGGCCTGCACATCCAAGTGTTTCTTTTGAAAGCAGTAGAAAACGCGCCGTATTGTCCGTTCCATTTTCGCTCGCCTGAACGGATATATGTCAGAGGGCACAAGAAATGTCTCCTCAGAACAAATGTATTGTCCTTGAATGGGTACGACCTCATCGGACACAGCCTTTGCAACACCATTTCCGCATCGATAGACTATTCCTGTGGTCATCCCTGTGAGCATGAGACAATTTACTGTGCGATAAATACGTTACATTCGAAGCATTTCTCCACTGCCTCTCTCGTCGAGTTCTTCAATGCTTGCTATGGGAGATGCATCCCTCTCACTCCTTTCAGAGCTTGTCAGCTGCAAGGTTTGCAATGAAAAGAGTACGCAACTGTGCTTTGCTTGAGTAATTGCTTTTCATCAGTGATGGTGGCTACTTCAAGGCGAATCTCGAGTTTTCCAACGATTATGCTCAGCGTCCAACAAAGATGCGGTCCGCTTCAGGGATATGGCGTCCGAATGGAAAGAAACTTTGATCACTATAAATATAATATTGACTTTAGAGTTTTTAATTTCTTACAAGGATTTAGAGCGCTTATTCTTTTCTCTAATCCTTCGAAATATCAGCATTACAACGAGATTTATGAAATCTGTGCTCAAGTCCCATTCACCTTAGCAATTTACTGGTCTAATTAATGCAGAAGATCGTAAGCTAATTTACCCTTTCATTAATGGTATCTCAACAACCAGTCGAAGAAGGGGTTTCATTTTTTTGGCAAAAAGGCAAATTTGCCGCTTTCTAGAATATACTTTTGTGCGGGAATGTGTAGCCCAAATGAGTGAAAAGCATATTTCATGACGTTTGTTTTGCATAGGGTACAAGAGTCTCTTCCCTTCGACGATTCGCTGTGGCGTCGGACGTGGAGGATAGGGTGTGCGCGCGTATGTATGTCTATGTGTGGTATGCGGTTTCTGCCCATATGTAAGTGTTTGTGTGTGGCGTGTGTGCTTTAAAATACAACTGCTGCCAGCTATTTATACTCCAAACGCCGGACGCGCGAACATGTCATCCGTAGCTTCGTGTTCTGTTTTTTGTCGTTCTGAGTTCCGATGGAGCGAGTCGCTCACCCGCCTTGTCATCTTTTGTTTCTTTGGATAGAGATGACAGAACGGGTAAACGGTGCCCGGCAGACGGGGCACTACAGACGAACTTTCATGTTTTTTCTTGCTTCCTTTCTTTTTGCAAAACGCTTCGCCTGGGATGTGGAAAAGTGTGACGCGTGGACATGTACAAGCCAGTTTAATTTAGAGGATTGTCATCCAGTTAATCATCATCCCGAGCTATGCGATTACTCTTCGAGAGGACTAAAATCGTGACGGAAGAGGAGTATACGTATTTTCTTTTTGCAAATATAGAGAACATTAAACTGGCTATGGCTTCTAGGGCTTGAGTGGCGCAGTGAAATACGCACTAGAATGGAAGAAAGCATAAAATAATAGAGGACAATTACCGACTGGATATCCGATTTCTCATATGGTGTAGGGTGGCAACTCAAAACGATCAATAGGGAATTTTTTTTATCGTCATTTAACAATGAACAAAACTACTTCACGCCAGAAAATATAGAAAGAACTCGGCAGACCACTATCTTGCTCGCATGTGTAAACGAAACATTTACATCGAACCAAAATGCTAAATGAGGAAAGTCAGATGGCGTTACAACTAAGATCAAGTGCGCATTTCCACACCGTCGTTAAGCGAACAGTTGAGCGGTTTCGCACATAAAAGTGATCGCAGACCTCATTTAACGCCTCAGGCATGAAGACAACCTTAACAACTTCGAACGGCTACGTGGCATCCATTATTCCTGACTTCTGTGGATGAAACATGCATCACTGCTAACCAAGTCCGACAACTGCTGTCCATCTTGCTCGTGCTGCAACCACATGTACACATCTCCAGACAAAATCAGAACCAAGATAGAGAAAATTAGAACGAAAAAGAGTCTAAAAGGAAGAAAGAGTGAATCGAAGCAAACGCCTTATAGAGATGACACGGACAACACAATCCTGTTAGAGCTTTCTAGCAACTTAGTTTACTGCCTACTTCACTGAATATGCATTGCTGACGGAAATTTACTAAAAAGGGCGTTTCAGTGTTACACACATTGAACACACTGACAGTGCCTGCCTGCGTTTCGCGTTGTATGGGAACCACGTTCCTGCATGACTTATGGATAACACAAACTGCTTCAATAATACCTGCTTGATAACCAAATGCTGGTATTCCTGTGCATCGTTGAAAACTAAGTCACAGTTGCGAGACGTATACCGTTTCCTCGATATCGGCCGCTGACAGTTCTCAGGGACAGCTTCGCGCAAGCGTAATGCACTCTGATACTGTACTACAAGTGGGTAAATTCCTTTGATGGCGTTGACGACATCAGCTTCCGAACGCGCTATAAAACATGGTACCATGGCTCATTTGTGACACACAACTATTGACTCAGGAAACTTTTAATTTGTTGCTTATGCACGAGTCATTCGCCTATTGCCGTGATTTTTTTTTTTTTTTTGCTGATTCACATCCGTGGCATCTTCCCAACATATAATAAATATTTCGGTGCTCGCAACCTCTGATATATACGCACGCTCATACTCGCTTAGTATCTATTACTGGCGCCTTTTCTAAGTATGACTTCACCTGAACTGAAACTTTGATCTCTCACAGCACTAACCTGTGAATACCGACATCTATTTTATAGCATCATCAGCATCGCAAATGAAACACAATCCACGATGAAACCCAGAAAAACTTTTAGCAGTAAAGGCTCTCTTCGCTCTTATTCCGCTTTATCTGGAAAGGATGGAAGCTGCAACCTCGGGGTCGCACAATTCTGCCGGTGCGTGCCACAACTTTCTCGAATTGTTGAAAAACGCATGCATCTCTTCTCGCAATCAGTCACCAAAGAGAAAGAAGACAAACAACTGAACCAGAGTTCAGTTAATGAGAATGGCGATAACTAGACTCAGGTCAGGAGCCGCAAGAATCTTTCATATTGGCACCAATTTCTCCCCCAATTCCTTCCACCTCTCCCTTCCTGCTCCCCCACTTGAGAGATCTTTTGCATACTTTGAGAGTTGCAAGCTGAAAAGTCATTTTGCTCCAATTCAAGTTAACTTATGCAGCACGTCCACCTTCTGTGTCGAAGCTAAGAAGGATAGTAATTCTCAAAAAAGTCGGCAAAGCTTAAGTGGCTCAATTAAGTCCAAGACTTTTGATGAGAGTTTGCGGTCCAAGCGTGCATAAAACTTCGATACCTGTACGAAAGAAACCAAAAAAAGAGATAAGAGCTTGTCAACTTTCAAAAAACCTCCCTCATTTTCACTAATTCCGCCACACCTATGCGATCATACAGTGAATCCGATTCGAGAGCGGAAAAGTGGAATTTGCGAAGAGGCAAATTTGTGAAACGTCGTTAAGCCCATGCCACAATGTTCATCTATCTATGTGTCCGACAGCTGCAGTCCTGAAACTTCTTTGGTGCATGAATTTGTGTCCCCCTACAACAATTAACATAATGCGTCTCCGCTTTCAAAAGTTGTGCAGAGCAGTACATTGCTGCATTAAATCGTGTTTCCGCGCGAGGATAAGAGGCAAAATGAATCAAAACTATGAAAGCAGACCTCCTGTTACAGTGATGCTGCCCGTTGTATGAATACGAAGCGTAGCTTTCGGATCTGCTGACCTCCATACCAGACCCACCGAGAGTTCCGGTTCGTAATCGCAATTTTTGGGATACTTTCGAGCCATCTGCAAATTGAGGATGATTTAGAAGTTTTATCTGCTGCAACTGAGACTAACAAAAAACGCCAAATTGAACTGCTGCTTTAATTGTCTTCATAAGAAGTTTGACAGCGGCGATAGGTCTGTATATGTTAGTAAGTCGTCGATTTTAGCTAAAAGATAAGAAACCTGAGCGTTCGCAAACGGCCTCACCAATTACCTTAATCTGCGGATTTCATGGAATCTGGAATTACTGTAAGACTAATCGAACGTTGATAACAAGTGGTTTTTGTTCGAGCAAAAGTGTTAAATGAAAATATCAGCAGGACGGCATATGTTTCTGCACCACGAAAACTTGTGTAGCTGGTCGACGTAATCGACACGATTGCAAAAAGCATTTGTCGTGGCAGCATTTAAACACTTGCACAAAAACGGAGCTCGACTTGTCAGATCCGCCATCGGTAAGCATATCTTGCTTAATAATTTCATTTCATCTGACGAGACGGACGCTCAGTTGAGTTATGTGGACAGAAGCGAAGTCAACAAACTGGACTGAGGCATAGACGCCGAACTGCTTATGCTTCTTAGAAGACCGTTATCAAGTTCACGAATGCATCCACCTCAACAGACATCTTAGCTACTACAGTCAAAAACAGCTATACATCATACCTGAAAGTTTTCGCTTTATAAAGCATCAGAATGGCACCGCAGAGAAAGTCACTCGTTTGTATCTACGCACGCGTAGCTCAAAAGTGTTGAATACCTCTTCGATTTTAATGCCAAAAGGCATATTGCATGTTGCGAGAATGTTGCAAATACGATAGTTTCGCATTCGAATAATTTGTCCCTCCTTTCCCATGCCTTTCTGCACCATGCGCGCGATACCACGAGCCGCTCGCTTGCACTCCTCTTCGCTGGAAAAAGGCTTTCGTCTTTGGGGATGAAAAAAACATCGGTCGGAAATGTTGACCACCATTCATGTGCTCAAAAGTCCACTATATACAATCGGAGAAGGCATAAACAGGAGGTGCAACCATCTCCAGTGAGCACGGGGAACACAACGCAATGTAACTAATGGGACTGAATCTACTCCGAGGAATTAAGGTGATACCACTGACCCCCCATCTCGCACATCTCATCATGTAATAGCATATCACGTTATTAGTTTCGAATTCACTTCCATGATTGTGTGATAATAGATAAGGTGTTCAACTTTCATCCACACTTTTACGAGTAGGGGACAGTGAACGCTCTAGTACAAGATTTCAAACCTACTTATGGCGAGAAACCTATAATAGCAGCGAATCGCGTCATAAATACTTTCAGACGGGGTAGGTGGAAGAGAAGAGAACCTTACTGAAGTGAAGGACATTGAAGGAAAAATATATTTGCAAGTTGAACCTGCGACATCCCACGATGTATACTTTACCCGAGTTGTAGATCTTCACGTAACACAGCGGGTTTCTCTTTTGTTTCAATAGCACCTGCAAAATTAGTGATTTAAATTAGGTAATAGGGCATAAACGCAAGAACTTGACATTTCACCCTTTCCCCTGTCCCTGCATACTCTCACTATGAGACTCTTAATCAACTAAAAACTGTCACGAGAGCTGCATGCTTACGTAGACTGGAGAAATTGGTAAAGAAAACATAAAGTTCAGTAGAAATACGGACATCGAACAAGCTAAGTGCGAAGCAATGCCCATCAAAACACAAGATGCCATGCAAAATAGTAGACGGAATTGTAAAAACATTACTGCTATTTGCGAACGATTTCAATAGTACTAATAAACACAGAAATTTTGGCAGAGCTGAAAACGATATTCGTCCGCTGAATAATTAAGAAAAATCCCACAAAGACTTTCGCCATCACTGCTGACTTTCGCATATCAACACTAAGGAGATAACATCGAAAGGATACTAAAAGTTCCGCAAAAATTTAGTCATACAAGCTTCTCCGTATAAAATCCTGACCAAAAGATGCAATATCAAGAACAGACGGCAGTGATTCCTTGTTAGTTACGGAGGTGCTCATTTATCTGCGGTCTCATAAGTTCCAAAACTAGAAACCTTATAGAGAGAGGAGAATCTAAAAATACAACCTGACCACAAAACGAAAAACGCTCATTTACTTTACCTAAATAGCGGAGAAACAAAACAAGGATAGCTGCTGCCTTCCATCCCTACTATACGACCAGCTGGAAGCTGAGCTGGATAACGAACATACACTGCGCCCCTGATCCAATGTCACGTTGCCACATTTCACTGCCACTCGATGGAGATCAATGTGTAAAGGCAGTGCATATGTGCACACAACGTTACGTATCTGCAAATGTAGAGCACAAATGAAACAAACATACATCATTCATTTCTTCTCATCCCACTTGCTATGTTAGATACAATGACCTATATATCTACTGCTGAAGGAATTCAGCCGCATATGGACATATGAATCGCATAAATGAAACTGCATAAACAATGAACAAAAGGGAAATTATTTGCTCCCAAAAAATGCAACATTAATCAACGCCTTGCAAGAACGCTCATCAGAAAAGCGAATGCATATGCACCAGAAGCGACCACTCTTGCATGAACGTTCGTACCACCGTGAATTGCTGCAAACTCTACGTACTACAGGTTGCAATGCTATCTTACTATTCAAAGCTTGTCAAAATTTGCGCTCTTCAAAATCAACGCATCGAGCATTACTGAGAGGCATGTTCGCATACTGCCAACCTATTCTGAGAAACTCCACTCTTGTGCGAACGTCTTCATATCTCATTTCGCAAATGCTTGAACGATTTACTTTATGGTATTTCCCACAAAGTCTGCCTCGATCTGTACTGATCAAACCGCAATATGGAGTTTAAAAACCTTAATGCCTAGTAGTTTAAATATTGCAAGCTCATTAAGAAATGAGTTCCTAATATGAAAATGAGTGCGACTTTCAGCAATCAAAGTGTAAAAAAACTACTTTTACCACCTTCCTCTCCTCTCCCACTCCTCCCCAATATCACCTTCGAAGTGGCTCTGAGTTTCAACCCGTCAAAACAGTGGTCTGCACACTTCCGAAAACATCGTGGAATCCACCTGCTGCCACCGACGGTGATTCGTCCATCGTCCAGTCACTGAACCACGGCTAGCTCGTCCCGCTCTACACACTACTGCTTTTTACACATTCAAAACTTTCCCATTCCGCAAGGCTAAGGCCTGACGAACATTTTACTTCTAATTCCTCTTCAATTTCACATACTTCCCCTGTTTTCCTGCTCTTCGAGACCATCTACGCAAGAAATGAACATTAAACATCTACACATTCACTACGAAATTGTGAAAGTGCAGATCTGCAACTAATCAAACCTCGACGCAAATCTTTCCTTCGGCATTCTGCTGATCTTCGTATGATAAAACGCCACTTTTAAGCAAGCTGACGCGACAGTTGTCCATCTGAAATGGACCACAGTTACATGCAACAGGTCAATAAACGAACTTCATACATATTTTTCTGCATACACAATGAGCTGCATACATTATTTTCACATATCATACTGAATCTTTCGTTCCTCCCATCTCCAAGTATCGCTTCATTTGCACGTATTCCACGTTCACATGAGTACACTACACGAACTTTGATCGACATTGCACGGACTCTGACATTCTCATGCCCACAAAGAATAAAACAGATCGCTTCTGAACAGTTTATAAAAATGCCAACTACTTCTCCAATTTTCCACCATCTGATGACGATGTCTAACAACAATTCAAGCGGCGTACTAAAGAAAAGCACCCTTACACATATTCTTATGTTCTCACGAATATTACAAAAGCGCACTTGACAACTGCAACTTCTCACTGTTGAGTATAATATCTGCTGGAGGAAATGAAAGTCTTTGACAACAATGCAAATAATAGGATAACACAGCATTCATGCAGGGATGAAGTCACCTCTCATTTCCCTTGAACCTGTCTATCAACACATTTAGCGTACACATCATAACTTCCACTCTCTCAGCCCTCCTACCTGAGTTGTTCTCCTCTGACCCATCAACCCCAATTTCACAGAATCGCATTTATGAACACGCTAGACCGTTCGCCTTCTCACGTTTAAATAAATTCCACCGCCAATCGCCTATACACCTGGAACGGGTAAAATTCGCGCAGCACCACCTTAACGTATGTGGTTTCCGTTAAGTTTTTCTGGATAACCCGAATGGTTACCACACAATGTCGTACGTACCGCCTAGCTCGGATGCTATACAAAAAAGTCATTGGCCAACAATAAGAGAGTGTAGGCGAAATCACAATACAGGGCAGCGATAACTATGAGTGCTGCTAACAGTGCGTGAGGGATGCGAAAGAGCTCCACAGTATCCTCACCATCTTAGTTTTTACTACGACACTTTATTTTTCGACAACTTGAAGTTCCCAAGCCCCCCCCCCCCCCCCTCCGGCGTTCTAGAGCGTCGGAGAAAATTTTCCACAACTCGAGGATCTCTGGAGATGTTGCGCACCTGACAGACAGTGGAAGAGGGTTCACTGCTGGGAGACTCTATGGTATGATATTACACCCTCACCACGCTCTTTTAGAGAAAATCGTTCAGTTGCACTTGCCGGCGCAGGATGGCATTCAATGAGATTAGCACCTGTGTTATCACGCCGATTGAACTCGTCGTCATTCTATCATAGACGCCGCTTCCAACTGCGACTATACTGCTATGCTCAGAGTTGAAAACATTGCAGAAAAATCCGCACACTAAAAGAAGAAACAAGTACAAACGACCCCCACACGCCACACGACCACCCTCTCCGAAACTGCGCCAACCGAACAAACCGCACACAACAACTGCCCGAGACAAAATAAAACCTCCGAAACTAATCACCTTCATAGATCCGCAAGTGCAAAACCTCAATTACAAGCCATCGGCTCGGAAATCTCTTCGTCATTTGCAGCGCTCTTGATGTGGCGTTTATTCTTTCAAAACAAACCCATATTTTAATACGATTACTGACTTTCAAATGGCGTCTTCTTGAAGGCGGAATCAAAACGGTGGTGTCCAGCGAGATTAACACTCTATACCCTCAAGCGATGACGGTAGTAATCTCGCTGCCGGGCTGTGTGGTCTTATTGATAAGCACTATGCTGCTGAGCGTTATTGGCGGAATGCTGGTCCTAATTCGAACTGATGAATGATTGCAAAAGTGGCTGTGATGGCGCAACCATAAATTTTAATTTTCGATGAACAGAGAAAGGCACTGCTTCGAAAGACCGTTTTAGTTGTGTTTTCATTTTATAAAATCATCGACTTTTAGAGATTTGCAACATCTCAGTTAGCCTTCTGACGATTTTCTCCACCACGGGAGGCGGCGGTCTCTCATGGCTGATGTGATCGTTGCCCTCCCGTTCGAGCAGGAACATACAGTAGGATGAGGTGGCCTCAGTCGACAAGAATAGTAAGGATGAAATTACGTATTTTATTGCTCCCCGCCTCCTGCACCTCATGGTGCCATCATCTGGACGGTACAGCAGAGCCAAAAAAGGATTGTATTTGCCTTGGTTTGATGGCTTTTAGCTTCATCGGTATTTTAAATGCACCGAATCTATTGTTGAGGTGGATGGCATTTAAGAAAGAAGCTCGGATGTGCCATCATGTGCCACTTGAAGCGATGAAGTTGCGTGAAAGAAGAATGATGTTGAACTAACTGATCGACCAGTACGTTTGTAGTGAAATGATTCTTTTGTCATCCATTGGCGTTCGTTGCCCGTATATGAACCTTAATGAAGAAATATTGACAGCAAAGTAGCGCAGCATGCACGTGGAATACAACGTAGAGGAGGTCCTATCAACGATCATTATTATAGTATTACGTTCTTCCGGAAAAAAATGCTGCTTTCAGTTCGAATCTGAGATTCAGGAATTCAGTTTGGCCAAAAGGACATAATTCCACCAATCCGAAATCCGGATCTTGGTACGATCGCAGTCCAATTACTTTCGCTATCGGATGAAATGTGCGGCGATTTGTTGTGGGTGTTGTTATATCTAACCATTGCTTATGCTTAGTAAGCATGAAAACCGCTGCATGATTCTTCCGTTATAGGAGGTCGAAAATCTGCTGAACAAGGGTTTCTCATCGGGAGGTATTACTGTTCATTTCGCCTTTGGCCTGGTGGCAAAATTTGGGCCTTAGAGTTTTGGCATCATTAGCATTCAAATTCGTCGGGCAATTTATGCGGTGAGGTGGCAAGAACACTGACTGATTTTGCTGGAATTCTATTTTCGCCGGTCTCGAGTTCATTTCGTTGGGAAATATTCTTCGGTGCGGCAGCTTGATTCCGCTCTCCCTCGAGATTGATAGCATTGGTTGGTTTTTGCTGCTGAGATAAAAGGCAATACATGCAATACGAAATATGTTGTGTTTTTATCAAGTAATCGATATGTCAGATCGCTGAATTAAGGAAGCTCCGCCTTCTCTTTCGACAACTGGAAAATAGCAGCTCATTCAAGATCGCCGCATTGGAATAACACAAGACTCGGAGCACATCCGAAAAATTTTACAACGTCTGAGAGCAGCACTGCACGTTTTGAAATAGGACTCTTAGGTTTTGTTGTTGTGAGACAGCTTAACTGAGAGAGGATTTTCCCTTGCTTCGCGTTCATTCACAGCACACATTTTGAGTGCTAGTTAATTGCGTGGTCCATTCCATGCGTTGCAAGATCATTCACGGTCAGCCAAAGATGAAAACATCATTTCTCCGTCCATTAATTCTTCACGTTGCCTAATCAGATATTACAGGACTTGAGCTGACTAGGTTTACCCAGCCTTCGAAAGTGGCGTTCTCCCTTTCCACAGTTTGGCCAAACGGAGATGAGAGCCACGTTTCTGACGTTATCCACTAACTCTTCTCACGACACTCGTCATGTTCTGTCGCCTGAGCTGAGATCCCTTCCGAGAAACCCTTCTTGTGCCGAAATCCCATCTCACAGCAGTAATGACAGCTCAAGCGCATGTAATATGCCGAAAGCATGTTTCACTTTCATCTACAGTACCGCCTGTCTTCTCTTATTCATTTTTGACTCACCGACAAAATTCTTTGCAGGTTTGCAATTGACACAGCTTCGACGATCACAGCGATTTTATAGCACTAAAATGATGAGAAGAACAGTTGAGCCGTCTCAAGAACAGCAATCAGTAAGCAGCTTCCGCACACACCTCTATCGTGATATTCCTTCTGCCTTAACAATCGCTTGCATTGTTTATGGTTATTGGATAGGTGTCGAGATTGCTTATTATTGCTGCAAAAGGGATGTGAAGGAGAGATAGGGTGTCTTCATAAAATGAACTCTTTATGAGGCAGTTTAATGAGGTGCCACATATATTCTGCTCTCCAGGGCCCGTCTTTATTCGTAAGGATGAAACCGACCAAGGACAAGGAATTTCGTAACTTCGAACGCGTTCTTCGACCTTCACCGTCTGATATAAGACCTTTACATTCATCCACTATGAGGGTATAACCAACAAGCCAAAAAAACTGCAGCTCGTTCATCTAGAGTGCTCTATCCACATTATTCTTTTCACAGTAATCTCATTTTGGGTCGTGCCACTTTGAAAAAAAAAAAAAACATCTCCACTCGATGAGTCTCCATCCCGCCATAACAGTATTTCCGAGGAATGAAGTTCTCTATGGATTGGTGGATTTAGGTTGTCCTCCAGTTTCACAGTGTGTTTAAAACAGCGTAAGTTTTGCTGATATTTTAGAACCAATATGGTGAATTCGGAACAGCCGAATAAAGAAAGTGCCGAACAGAACACCCGCTTGAATTTTTTTTCAAACTGGTAACGGTTATAAAACAGATCGACCAACCAAGTGAGCGTTAAAAAATCTGCAATGAAGACTGCGCCCGCTAGTTGCATTTCTCAGGCATATAGTAATGACTGGCTAATCGGAAAGGTGGCAATAAGTAGACGACCGTTCGGCTTACAAAGACACACAGTCACACATATGGTGAAAAGTGGCCGAGCAAATGAAAGGAAACTTCTGAGCCTATTGACAGGAAATGCTTCGTTGCTGTGCATAAGGGATGTTTTGCGGCTATTGTTATTAAAGTGTCCTGAAATGCTGTGACCGTGCAGGATCGAGTTTATCCGTTCAATCGGATTTTGGAGAAAGTTTATACGAAACCTTGTGAGGAAGCCGTGTCGAGATTGGTTGTTATCGATGGATGCAACGTCGCACGCAGTTCGTGTGGCAGTAGCAGGGAGTACTATTATTTACATTTTCCGTTCGCGATATTTGCAGCTGCCGTTTCGTTGGCTGAACGTTGACATAGGTATCATTCTTTTGGGGAAGTTGCCAGTGTATATTACATGACAGCTGAACGTAGGTATGCTTACGGAGGCAGGGCTAAAGTACTCGAAGGGAAGGGAGAAAAATGAAAGAACGGCAAAATTCTACACATTCCTCCTTCCACCAAAACAAGTTGAGTGCAACAAACGCAGAAATTGAAGGAAACTATAATGCTCCACGTCTCAGTTATCAGCCCAATTTATAAACTAGGAATTCAACAGGGCGTTTTCATACTTTTTCGATGGGTGCAGCGAGTGCCATTTCTTTCAGTAAGGTGAGCTGCGCGGGACTGATGTCAATAATACGTTTCCTGCTGGTGCGCGATATTGATGTGGTTGCCTTCCTGCCCATTATTTACAACAATAGCTGCAATTTCAACGCGACCAATGCTCATATCCTGCCGGTCTGTTTTACATTCGCATCGGTTTCCTTTTCGCTTGGAAACAGCTGAACCTAACTGCATTCGAAGGAACAGAGTAAACTGTATTTGAAGCCAAAGATGAAATCAACATCACAAAAGAGAAAGAGTATGTGTCAGGCGTTTTATGGCCCTAAATCAAGAGGGCTCATAACATCGCAAACTCACAAACACTTTGCGTTGGTGGAAAAGGCGTTTCGTGCAGATGAGAACAGTTCTGCCTTGTGAAAGATTATCTGTGAATACATTAAACTAAACTTCGTAGAGGATCCGTAGAGAATCCAACTGCTTTGCTCCAGTTAACCTATAAAACCGCATTCTTATGCAACAAGCTTCTAGCTTAGCCTGGCATACAGCCCCAAACCTGATATCCATCACCGCTTCCTCCTCTTCACCGGACTCATTCCTTCTCACAGTCGTGCCAAAAAACTCAGCAGTCAACGCTCTAAGCATAAACATTAATAGCCCTTTGTTCCTCACTTTCAGCATAGACAATTTGCCTCTTGTTTTACACTGCCACCGTTCGTGAGCAAACGAATATGAACGATTACTTTATACCTATATGAAAGCGCATCGACGATCAACTTAGTTTTTCCTGGAACCAGAAAGCTGGGTATGTTCAGAGGAATTTCAAGACTTGCATTGTGAGAGCTTGTTACAGAAGCTAAAACAACTTGATGTGTTGACTTTCACGCCAGCTCGAATGGCGCATGGTAACCGCCCGGCGTTCATCAATTATGACGATCTCTATATACTGGAATTCGCTGAACGACATGGCGGTAGCGTACTATCTGGTGACAGATTCGAGGATGTTGCCACTGAACCTTCCTATAGGTCTGTTCACCCACGCAAAAAATCCGCTGCAAAGCAACTCAACCATTCTGTGATCGTAAGAGAAGTGAATCCCAGCTGGGTGCCTGCAGCCAGCAGAGGCACAAATGACGAAATAAGGCACTCCATCATGTTGCTGGGAAGTTGTTTACTTTTTCTGTCCTCTTTGTTATAAGAGAACTGATGTTGCATTTCGGACATTTCTTGTTCCAAGACCATTAATTTGCGGGCATGATCAAGAACCTCAAAACCCATGCAAAGTAGAAGTAAACAGTGTGATTACGACGATCAAACAGCTAGCATCACTTGACCACAAACGCACAGATTTCCCTGAACTGTAAATGTTTAAGGGGACTGGTGGGTGCAAAGACAGCAGCTGCTGAGGCGACATCAATATGAAATGTACCCACACATTACCTGGATCAGTCATATATCAAACAATGAACGACATCGGTTGAGCCAGAGGGACGCAAGAAGTGACCTTTTTAGCACATGGAGTCCACTTCGTTCCTTCTGAAACCAGTCCCTCGTAGATTTTCGTTCACCCGCTTCCTCACCTTCTCGAAACGTTACCGGAACAGACTTTTTCATTTTTCTCACTGCCCGGTAGAGAACGCCGTACTTAGATTTGAACTGTTTAGAGAATTTCGTCGAATAATCAAGGAACGGCGCATCGATATCCGATTTCGACCACTGCCTGCTGACGTTGTACACTACGGTCGTGATCGCTTCTTCAAGTGTATGCCTGAATTGTGGGCTCGTAAGCTTATTTTAACATCTCTTTAGGACGTATGATTCCACGAACACTGCCAGCAGTAAGCGTTTTTGAGAAAACCAAACCTTAACATGAAAAAAAAAAATGTAAAATCGACCCTATCGCATAAAATGTTTCTACTTTTTTGCAGTACTTTCCGTCTGCTCTTCCGCTCTTCACTACAAGTTCATATTATCATTGTCTTCCAGTTCCATATATTGATAAAATACACGCATATTCGCGCACAAGGATATATCTATTCACGGCCTGTTCAGGAAAAACATAAACATCTCGTAACTCGAGGTTCCTAGACTCTGAATTCCTCGACGTCCAGTGTTTTAGGAGCACCCGAGCGAGCTCAGGCACTTCTGAGATCCCTTATCTTTATACATTTTTTAGCTGTTCATTGGACGGGACTTGATCGTGACAAGCACTGGTTCATCGTTTCTAAAGATTCCAAGAAGGAATCTGAAGCATCTTTGCAAGAACGTAGCTTACGCGAATGAAAATTTAACCTTAGAGCATCTACACTAACGTTTACATCTATCGAGGATTTGTTCAAAATTTTTGAGGGAAGCTCAAACAGAGCACGAGACATAAGAGCTTCATGTCACGGACAGTGGGATTTAAATGGCACCTGATGTACTGAGGTCACAAATCACTTTCTTCCACATAGAGGACAAATGCTATATGATTTTACTTTTTAAGCCTGTGCAGAACGTCAAGAGTAAGGAGGAATCCATCGCAGAAATAGACAAGGGTCCTGAAGACACTGAAGGCACCAATGAAACATCTTAAGGAAGCTGCCATTAATCAAGAGGATCTCAGATGTCAAAGTGCAATTTTTTCTCTACGTTATCCTCGGAGTTTCGAGTTCGATCATACATGAAAAAATATTGTTTCAGACGATAACAACACTGAATCGCCTTTGGAGGAAAGAATGCAAAAGCGATTTTACTGCCTTCCTACAGACCCTGATTACAAAAAGGTTCTTTATTCCGTCGCATTCCTCTTAGTGAGCTGTGCGTTTCAAAAAAACCTACGGTCTCACACCACCTTGGGATCTGCCTTTGTTGAGATTCTTTCCTCTCGCTCAGTCATCACTAATGAAACTGTTCATGAGGGTCGAGAATGCTCGATTATACTCCATGATTCTGCAAATTCAGCATATCGTCTTAAGACTGCTGTGCAAAGGTGATTAATTCTTGTTGTAAGCGGAACGATGAGGAGTTGTTTAATGGGATGAAGCCTCAGTAAATCGAAGTGAGGAAAAAAGAAGCCAGCGAAAGGAAAGTGAGGCATGGGGAGGGGTAAATGAACGAAGTTGAAGTAGGGGGTAAAAGCTGAGATTATTCAGGAAAGGCATGTGCTGCTAAGCAAGATGTCTTAGAACTGTCTCTCCTGTTTTATTAATGTACGTTTAAGTGTTCTTTGTGTCGTTCGTATTTTCACGTCGTTGTGCTCCTCGAATCTGCAACGATCATCACCTCATCGGAATTGGCGCAATTCATGTTCTTAACCTATCCATCGGAGCGACATTCTCCCTATTTTAACAACACAAAGAACAAACGTGAGCGAAACATATCGCTATTTATGCAGTGAAGCCTCATTTCAATTAAAAAAAGAATCTCTATGGAACTTGCATCTTAAGGGCATTGACTTCTATTCTTGCTCTCGCTTTAATTTCGCCTTCTTTTTTCCCTTTCTTTTCTTCCTTCCTCATCTCATTCTTCAACAGCCTCGTTTATTTTCCTCTCTGAAATCCTTCAGCGACGCTGCGAATAGTCCTGGTGATGGTTAGAATTGTGGGAACAACCTATCTATCCTGTCTTTCTTGTCGTGAATGTCGCTACCAACATCAACGTAACGTTTTAATGAACCATATTCGGGTTCCGGACATCAGTGTGCAGTTCCGGATCTTCGCTGTTAATCCATGACTTTGAGCGATATTAACTTCAGCTCTAATTCATTCTTGCGCTCAGCTTCGATAAAATTTGTCAAAACTGCATATTGAGATTGTATGTTGCCTTGACAGCGCATAGCACCGCTGGCTGTACTTTATAGAGGTATTCGTCCAGAAAACTATGCGTTGCCCAATTGGCTTCTTATGGATGAGGCAATAAGGTGAGGCATCATAATACCATCTGATTACCAAAACAAGTAGATGACACATGCCGATCATAAACATCATAAGCGTGGTCAGTGCTTCAGTAGGTATTTTTCTACTTCGAACAGGGGCTGTATGACTGCTTACAATGCCTCTTCTTCCGTTTATCTTTCGGATATTCTGGTTATTTTTTGGCCAATTATTTACCGCAGCAGCTCCAGATGTGTGGGAAGCAAAATACTGCTGAAGAACGGCAGAGCACTGCCGCCACCATCGAGTCAGTTTCGGAGGATGGAAGTAGCATTTAGTAAGTATTGTTGCTAAGGCGTTAGCTCATGCTGTCATCCTCGAGTGGAGCGACGCAATTATATAACTCTCTCCCATGCATATACTATAACTTTGTGTGGAACTTGTAGTTTATTGGAGGAGAAATAAAAAAAGGATGACGATGTTTCTTGAAACTGTAATAAAGCTCTACAGGTGGTGAACAGAAGGCAAAAATGGTCCCTGCAACGCAGAGATAGTATAATAGCGTCGATTGACGCATTGTTCGATGCAATCGCAGCAAAGAGTTGTATACTGCCAAAAGTGATTCCCTACATCAGCATTCCGGATCCGGAAAGCGTTAGTGAAATGAAATTTTATTCCATTGACGGCGGCAGCTCATGCCATTATGCTGAATGTTTGACCAGCTGACCTCTAGGCGAATCGTTCTCTCGTAATTTTAATGCATCGTCGGGAAGTCCATGGGAGAGGATTTCTAGTATGGCAATCACAAATACTTTGTTCTAAAGAGTAATTTCGGCTGGAAACTTCATTGATGAACGCGCCACCGGCGGGCAGGTACTTTTAATGTCGCGGTTATTGCCGCCATATGCATCACCACGTCCGACGCCTAATTAGGATATAAAGAAGCGGGTAGACCGACCTGTATTCAAATACTGTAGACGATGGTGGGTATGGGACTCAAGAAGCATGGTATGCCATGAGCTGCCTCATAAACGGCTCATTTTAATACTGCACGGTTTCGAATTCATGACGTCTTCAAGTTATTTGAACTTCGCAAGTTCAATGATCACGCCCGGTTATTGCAACTTAACGTGATCAACGAATCCATAAGCTTAGTTGACGGTGAAACGCAAAATATTTGATGTTCCCTAGCTGATCCTCCTGTTGCTTGCTTCGTTAGATCCGTTTGTGAAATGCAACAACTGCAGATTCAACAAAGTGGCTGCAAACACGTTGGCAGACGCTCATCTAGGAAAAGCGAATACCGTTTACCAGGCCACATTGGACGAGAGGAGCTGGCTAGGCTGTGGTTGTCACCTTCTGCTGACAATGAAAAGGCTACCTCTGAAGTATCTCAAGATACTGCATACCCTCCACCTAGCAATAACACATCTTGTGCGTTTTCAATTCTTGCAGGCAGGATCTGCTTTGGTGTATTCATAGTAGGCCGATGTTCTGTGTACGTCAGCAGCAGACGCCTTTCAAAGGCTCAAGTCCTTTTTTTGCCAAGGCAGCGTGCAATAGACAAAGGTGCAGGTTCCAGAGTGTAATGGACGTACGGGAGGTGACTGCAAGAGCTGAGGACATTGTTCAGTCCTGGTTTCTGGTCAAATCTCAAATCTACTGTCCTTCGCATTCCCCTTGTATCTTCGTTTTTCCCACACTCATAAACGACATTCTGGTATCTCTCACAACCAGGTTGGATGTGAAAATTTCCGTGGAATTTGCATACCTGCAGTTCCCTCACGTCAAAAACCTTAGAATTGGTTTGTTGGCTTCAGAATCACCATATATCGGCTGGTCATTGATCTCGTCGCGATGGCAAATGTTACTTCTGAAGCTGTCCGCACGAAAACGTCACTGCTATCATATTTCCTGAGCTGTTAACCAGGTAGGAGATGCAGATGAAGTTTCCTGAATATCTGCCTCCTCGCACGGGAAAGCACAGAAAAGCTCGGAGGAAAGAACAGCGTCATATCCCTGGTGGTGGGGAGAGGGAAGGAGGGAGTTCATTCGGCAGACCGCGCAAAGGGCGCGCTGCCCCCCGCCACTGTCCACACTTTCGCCAACCTCCGAGGTGTGACAGAATTTAGCCCCCACCGATATCAGGTCATGATGAATGTTGTTTGATCCGTCACTGGCTCCCTCTGTTAACTTGAGGTACGGTGGAACGGCAAAAAAACATTTGCACTGGTGAATCGGAGATGATCCAGTGCAGATTATAGACTCTGGTTAGCAGGGAATGTACTACTTTGTTCCATGTCAACCCAAGCCTCCAGGGCGTCTATATTACGTTATGGAAATTGAGAGAGGTGGCAGTTTTAGCCGTGCTTGATCCGTTACTCTCCAAGCCCTTCACTTTAAAAATTCGCTGAAATATCGAAAATGCATTCAAAATTGTCCATCAACACCGCAAACAGTTCTCTGGACCATCCGCTCAGTATATGTAGCAATTCCAGTTCGAGTTGTGGTTGTTTATGAATAGGGTAATGTTTTGACCGCGTTCTTGATATGCAAAATGCAAGCAAAGAGGTGCCCCTTACTTTTGTGCAACCAGTGTATCATAAAGTACTGGAAAAGGTCGGCAGTCTGCTTTCGCTCTACCGGCTAAACTCGCTTGGTCAAACTGGAGGAATCTCCTGCTGGAGTTCCAGCCTTATGTCCACGTCTTTCCTCGAGTAAGTTTGGAGATGGCGACTACGGTCATTTCGTATTTATGTTTAATTAATATCATATCTGAGAAAGGCACAAACGAACCATGGTGAAACACTGTGGTGATAGAATTAGAAAGACTTTCTGAAGAGTGAAATTATAGGTGAGCAACATGCGGAGAATAGAGCTAATGAAGGGAGCATTTTTCAACTCGGTCATTCTGTTCTTCACGAACAATCGCAAACAGCTGTATGTTGCGTTCATTTGTTGAGTTTGTAGATGATGCCTCCTCTACCGTTGCTGGTGCCGATTGCTTTGGCAAAACGAAGATGGTGCTTATATGGAGCTGCAGGAATAGGAAACATCTTAAATCCAGTGAGAAATTGCTAGCACTGCCATATTCATGCTGCACTATATATATATACGTATATCACACTGTATCGCAGAACGTTTATTTTGAGGCCGTTTTCAGCCAACAACACGAATTAATTGTTTTGCAAAAATTATCATTCTGCTGTAATAGGTTGCCATGGGGCTGCTAGTAGACTGTTTAATTGTCAGGAATCGCCTATAAGAGATATTAACCAGAGTTTGATCACTTTTCATTTAGTTAATGGGTCATAAATTTAAAGGAAGAGCCAAGGTCAATATCTGGCGAGGATGCTGAGATGATGGGCATAGTCGAAAGGCTCAGCGATATATTTGACCGGCATGTCGTTGGTGAGGCTCTTTCGGGGAGCGCGTCTCGCGATCTCTATGTTCTGGCAGATATTTGCGCACAGAAATCATCATGATCAGCACCATCTTTTATAGATCCTTTGTTGAGGAGCAATTCACTGTGACTGCATTCGTTGAACTCTGTGTGATGCTGTAAAAATGTTCACTTCGCTTGTAACTTTCAATATGCCGTTGAATAAACAGAACAATACCATTTCTGATCATCTTTCTTGTGCTTCCAGATTCTTTTAAACAGCTCTCCTCTAGCCTACTTTCCTTCCCTCCCATCTCTTCGGTGATCCCAATGGCGGCGATCCTCATTAGGTTGCAACGCAATGACTGCCGATCAATTCTCCAAGTCATTTGCAGCAGCTGAAAGTTTCCACGCATGGTTGCAAATCCCCAGCTATTCTTTATTATTCGTCACGGCTGTGCAGCTTTGAACGAACGTCAAACGCCTGAAACAACTTTCTGCATCTGTTCAAACGAACGTCTAACTTCACTTGCGTGAAAAATCACTCCATTTTTTTGACTGGACTCCGGGAGGAGCCGATTTTGAGAATGAACTTTCGGGCAGCGTGCGATGCGCAATGACTGGTCCATTTTATCTGCCGCTTCATTTGATAAGCGGGTTGTTATTGCATATATATTTCTATAAAAGTTGGCCGTCTTGCGCGGAATGTTGATGTGGCAAATATCTCCCTGTCTAATGGTACTGAAATTGACATCGTTGATTTATAAGGCTGTACAGTCATCAAAATTTGCGAGCTTTTGGAAACGCTGACCCAAGAGGTTGTCGATTTGGAAATGTCCCATTGATGGAGAGGCGTTGCTACGGTGGCCTTTACACGCCCAAATTTGCAGTGATGCAAAAACAGGTATGTAGCAAAAAAATAGCCAATAAAATCCCTTTGATGGGAAGGAAGTGAATGTTTTATGCAAACGATGAGCAAGTTCACCTCCAGTGTCCACTGTTTTTTTCGTTCACTTCACCAGCTTCCACGGTCAACTTGTATGAAAGGATGCCATGCCGTGAATATCGTATGTGGGAAGGATGTCCTGAGACCGGTAGGGTCTCGACGAGAATGATTTCTAATGTAACAAGATCCATATAGCGGGAAATTGCGTTACTGAGAATTCGTGGCTGGTTGCACGTAAGGAGCAGGCTATTATTTTGTCCGTCGCAGGAAATATCCGAATTTGCGATGCCGATTGAGAGAATGTCCAGTAATTACTGGATGAATTGTCAGTTCATTATGGGCGTCCTGTTGATAAAATTATTAAGCACAATTCAACTGTCTCAACACTGGTTCGCCATGCAGATAATCGGCTTGCAGCCATACAGGGGTCAACCATTATGTGGAGTGTAAATATTATATTCTGGTTTGAGACTTCATTGTCGAGTAGATCTACAAGCAGTATCATAAAGAAATTTATTTATGCTAGCCTCTTTCGAGCCTTCTCATATATCACTATGCCTCTGATAATGCATTTTTTGCCCGCATGAGTGAATTAATCCAAACTGAATAGATGCATAGTTGGATTTTGCACGAGAGGTGTTGTCTATCGTCTGATCTAACACTAGTACCGAGCTTCATGGTTAATGGTCAATATGCAATTGATTGAGTTTAAAACGTGTATAGTGGATGTAACCTTACTGCTTGTAAAATTAAAATAAAGCAAATTACAAAGAAATTTCAAGATTATCGGTAAAATTTTCCATATGTGGAAGTATAATACATTAATGTGCATCAGTCGAGGGAATAATGAATCGCTTTGTTTGTGAAAGAGTAATTTAACGTGAGTGGTTGGTTGCGTTGCTCGATCGCAGTTATTGCCGACGAGATGTTCTATTATCGGTTACGCAATGGTGTGTTGATTAGATTAAGCTGTCTTAGTTTTTAAGCCATTGAAATTCTCAGCATAAGTGAAGTTGTTATCATCACTGAAATGGTGAAGCATTTAGTTGCGCTATCTTTTCGCTGTTACTGGATAACTTCAAGTAGAAAGTGAAATGTAACCTACATGAGCAGGAAGGATTCGATCTGGCTGCTTAGTTATTTCAGCAAGTTATATGAGAATACCGATTGCCTTCCTTGTACACACTTGTGATTTTTTGCTCAACTACAACGAGTATCTGAGAGCGAAATAAAATTGCAACGGTGAAAACAGGTAAAAAATGAAGAAGCATTCCAAAGGTGCCTGCATGGTCTTGTTCGCGTTCTGCACATCTTGTCAAATATCTCCACAACATGTCGTTGGAATGGTCGTATAATCAGCTCGATATTTGATCGATCTGTGGTCCTATCCCCATACCTTTCAGTATTTTGTATTTCTTTTATCAAACCAGTGTGAAATATGAAAAACTTGACTTCAACTGCTCTTACTTCTTAGGAAAATATAAGTTAAGGCAAAATATTGCACAGAAGATAGCATATGTCCCGACTTTAGCCCAGTTGGCATCTGGTTGGTACCGTGGGATGGACACACAAAGGAACGCGCGCATAGACATTGTACTGGTACATAACGCTTTTGCGAAGTGATTTTTCAAGACGGACAAAAATGATCCAGTAAGATTGCAATTTCAAACCCTCAACGTCACTGCATTGTAGATGACGGGACCGTTCCAGATTGGGTAATTCGTCACGTGATTAGTGCCACCGTCCTTGTGTTGCTCTCGACATATTTAACTTACGGCCATCACCCACAACTAGTATGCAATACACTCGCAACTATAGCAGCCGCCATGTTCACTCGTGATCTTCTCTCGGGACCGTTACCTGAGTGCGAAGCGCAGGTGAGCCAATGTTCACAGGCCCGATGGACGCGAATTATATCTACAATTCAACTTTCACCCACATCTACGAAAGCAATTTTTTCCTGCATCTTATCATACAGCTCTCATCTACGTTACATCGTTGTTCCTTAGTGTACTTCCTATCGCCTCAGCAAAATGATAGAGACACCTGAAGCATGGCTTCTGACCAACAACGCGCACTTACTCTGCATCACTGAGTGCGGCGGATTCGTTAGCTTAGAATTGATTAGCCTAATCTGTTTTAGGTTGATAGATTGAAAACTTCGCCTCTACAAGTGCTGCATGAAATCATTCTATCAAAATTAATAGCCCTGAATATTAGTATAGCTTCGAGGCTAAGCTGTTCGTCGGACGTATTTAAACTTAGTACCAGTTTTGACCTGAAAATCACGAGCAACTAAGTCAGAAAACACATAGCCACATATGCCAGCTGCCGAACTTTAATTAAGGCCATAGATACACTGCTCGCCGAAAGCACATTTCTGCCTCCACCACGAGATGGCCTTTCCTTACTCCGCACTGCCGACAACGAGCTGTTCTCATTTTTCAGAATGCGGTTCTCCTGTATTGGCTAACCTATGGAATACTACTTTACTTTGATAGCACTTTTGCCAAAGTTCCTGGTTATTTCTTGGCGAAATTCGTCCTTCTCTGCACGTTACTGTTCAATGCGATGCGGTGCTGTGGACGTGATAACCGCCATTACAAATTTACCAGCAATAACGCTGTTAACACGAAGCCTTCCTTCAATGTTAGTTCGGTTCTGGGAACTTCCATGATGACCCTGCTTAAGGTGCGTATATGCCGAACATTGCTTTTCGATATTTTCTCGAGCAGTTAAAGTTTTCTTCGAAAAAAATCACAGATCTACTATGGCTGCCGTCGAAATCACAAATAATCAGTTGCAGTGGTCATAGTAATACACCGATGAAAAAACGGCAACAATAATTTGTAGCAATGAATATCACAACAATGCTAAGAATGGAAATGATAAAATGCTATTTATAATAGTGAGAGTGAGAATAAAGTGACGACAATGTTGTTAACAGCACTGGCGATAGCAGTAATGGTAAGGACGACAATGGTGATAATAAATGGGACATTGTTGAACCATTTCTCATGCATTTATAGGCGCATTGTGCATCCAATACATGGAATAAATCATTTTGTGAACATTTTTGATTCACTTGCATTCTTTGCTATCTCAGGAAGTTGCAGAACCCATCAGCTCCCGACTCCCTCACAACGATCGGTTCCGCTTCACGTTCAAACACATTTCAATCTCGGTCATCCACTCCGTATGAAGGCGATAGCACCGACGTGAAAGCGATAACAGTTATCCAAACAGACAGTGTGAGTTAAGCGCTCATGGCTTATGACGTTGTTTCTCGGTGAATGATGCTCTGTGTTTGATCTCCTAACTGCAAAAAGTATGCAATGAAATCGCTATTCACAAATGAATATGGTGCAGACCATTGTTGTCGTGTGCAGGTCTGAAATACCTAACATCCATAGCGTCATTGGGCGCAGTAGAGGGCGGAAAGAAGAGAAAATACGCAGATGATGGCAAAACCTTCATGAGCGTAATTTCTTTAAATCTTAACTACATAATGGAGACTGTAGCATGATGTTGAAACAGCAGAGTAGCTTTATTCGAAGCGTTGTGCTCAACGCATCCTGGTAATTCGACCTTTTTTTCTTACTTTACGATCCTAGGGGGAATCTTTGCAAATGAGAAAAGCTAAGCCGGAAAGTTGAGTCATTATTATACAATATAACGGTTTATTATAAACAACAACTATTTACCAGCACACCTGTTAACTGTGAAACGTCTAGTGGATGAGTCCCATCCATACAGCAAGCATCCAAATATTTTCTTCGGACCACTTGTTCTTCTGCATCTTTTTGATGAGAATGGATGAGACTGAATGAAAATATAAAATAAAGAAGGCACGGTAACCAAGATGTACGTTCTCATACAATGCTGACATGAGCAACGTGTCTCGCGAATTAGTTGGTAGAAACTTAACGGTTATATTTGTGGGCTATACCTTTGCTAAAAGGGCTGCATACCCGTCACCTTATAACTTGTTAATAGTGTTCTTATATTGCGTTGATATTACCAAAAGAATATATTACGTGTTTTAGAAAGAAAGTGAAACAAAAACAATATGTGATTTAATTTATGGCGATAGCGAAAATGATACTACCGCCGATATTTCAACGACCACTGCGTTGTCCAGATTCGAGCCGTCCAGCTTGTTGAGTCAAGAAATTAAACAGGTTGTTTTCATTGAGTTCGTGGATAAGAACCATTGAGTTGGATAAAAGTTTATGGATAAAAACCTTGGTGAGTTTCGAACGCGTTCGCCAACATTTGTGGTGGGTTCATTCATCACTATGTTTCACAACGAGCATTCATTTATGCAGTTTGGCTTGTCTGTGAACGTTGGCATGTGGGTGATGGTTCTATTGGATGCTGCACCACAACTTCGCCGCAGATATAATGATGCATGCTTTTTCATGGATCTAAAGTTGTTCTTTTTCTTGAAGGCTTGCAGCACTTGTTTAGGCAAGAAAGCAGGGCGAACAATCATAAGGGTTTTTAAGCAAAGGCTTATTCCTCTCTACATGGTTTCAACGGTTCCCTTGTGTTGCCCGCCTCACGAATGCATCGTTATCAGGACGAATATCTCCTACGATTTCGCATTAATGGTAGTGCTATTTATTGAAGAGTTTGATAATGCTGAAGTAAAAGCATTGAAATGAGGTCACTGTTTCAATAATTGCAACAAATTTAACATAACAAGATAGAGCAGGATATGTAATTTATTTGCAGTACTCGGCTTCGAAAGTAGTGAATTTTGACGAGGCTTCTGCGCAATCTCTCTGATGTTACTAAAAATTCTCCATATATCAGCATATCGTTCTCTCGGCACATAAATATGTGGGTACGCATGTCGTCGTTGTCCGTGTGGGTAGTTGAATGAGCTAAGGCGATACATATTGGAATCCGTTTCTTTTGTCATGAAATGAACAGTCTCACTGACAAAACATTCAAAAATGAACACTTCTGCAAGCGACGTACTAATTAAACCAATGGGTTTTGCAAATATATGAGTCATCATCATGGCTGATGCGTGTAGTGTTGCTTGCCATAAACAACGAAAATATCCCATTCACCTGGGTTAAATATGCTAGAATATTGGTAGAATAAGGGCAACGGAAATGAATTCTATGTGGAAGATTGCCGATGATAGTGGTGTTCGAATGCTTAACGATTCAGCGATTGAAACTGTTCTAGAAGAAATGCGCTATCAGAGGTTTTTGCGCATTTTTAATGGCTGTTGGGTTGGTATCGTGCTCCTCTTCATGGATATTGCAACGAGATCAAAAGTGTGCAAAGTTAACATTAATCCACCCCAATCGTTTCTGTTGATAAATCCGCCAACAATAAGCGTGCTCGGTAATGTATGTAGGATGTGTTTCAGTAGACACATGTCAAATCAAATGATTCTGTGCATATCTCGTTGCATCGAACTGAAATACTAGAAGACTAACAACTGGATTCTTGCATTTTTTAGATAATAACAACGATAATGATAAAAATGAACACGGAGCTTTCAAAGATATAGTTCTGGGGTTAGCCTGCGTTGAGGATAGACTCTGATCCACGTACTGCTTACAGCACGCTGAGCAAATATTCGACGAGGCTGGAGATCGTCTTTTTACCACACCTGAAGAGGTGAGTCCGATTTATTGAGCTCCAGTATTTTTAAATGGTTGCCGTGTACTCCTGCATGTCGAAATCTGAGTAAAGCTGCTGGAACCTTTAAACAAGGTTGGCGATGAATGCACTTACATTTATCCATTTCAGATTATTTTTAAGTCATCGTTCATCGATATTGTTACACTTCTCGTCACTAACGCATACAATAAACCCATAATGTGGGCGCTAAAGACTAACGCAATACACCAGCTAGTCGCACAGCCAACGTGTGGTGTCCTTCAACCGAACAGCACTATCCAGGTTTGTTGTCTGTCGCGGCTTTCGGCTCCATGAATTGCAAGTTCTGTGCTTTGCACAGAGAAGGAAATAATGTGTTGGATACCATCAAGAGGGCATTGCTCGCTAATTTGCAGAAATTTTGCTCTACTTCTGGGTACCTTCTCTGTATGTGATGTGGAGAAGCGTTGTTGGCACAGAACGCGCCATGCTCATATTGTGAAATTACGGGAGGGGAGTGGAGGAGGGAGTCAATGAATCTCAGGCTAACAGCGAAGAGTTTTGCGTTCAAAAAAGGCATATAATATGCGATAAGATTACATTGGACGATTTTTAGGTAAGAGTTGGAATAATCGAGAGGCTGTCAAGGAAGCAGCATATCAGTGACCGGCTAGTAATCGAATATAGCCTTGTTGACGAGGGCGTAGTGGCATTCGACCGCGGTTTCCTCAAACGCACTAGTATACCTCGTAGAAGAAAGAAGATTTCAGTTTCTTACGTGTTTTAAACACATCCTCTTGCTGTCTTGAGGATGATACGATGATGGGTGAATATGTGGTGATTCGTAAACGAATGAAAACTGCGCGTGCACAATGCACCAGCAAATGTGATTGGTATATGCACATGAGAGGCCAACGACAAAACTTGACCCTACCTGCAGCTCATTTCCCGACTTCCGGGGAACAGGAAAATCGCGCTTTGGAAAGAACATCACAGCGGTATAAGAAAATGCCAAAATTGTTGCGAATGTTGTCGTTTCATCGATGTGCATGTGACTAGTTTCCACCACCTACCAGCCTCACCTACAGAGGAGGTGCTCACTTATAGCGACTATGGAGTTTCTGAAAATTTCTATTCTATCCTTTACTTCCTGTCATCTAGTCTAGCTGCAACTCGATCCTTAAAATCTGTCAGTTTCTTAGTCCGCATTCCTCAGCTTGTAAGAAGGAAGACGACCAAAGGTAATAGTGAATGAGAAAACTACGACAAAACTTTTATAGCTTCCATCGGGAGTGGCAAAATTGAAACCTAACTGAATCATTTTTTCTTGAATATTGAGAGGCGTAGTTCGTGGAGGAGACGAGTAATGGGCTGTTAAATAGATCACATTCGATGCGGTACTATAACCATCAGAAGGGGCTGCTTTCTATTAAGGTGTCTGCCAGGTTTCTTGCTTTCTGCAACTTGCACAAGTCCAAACTTGCGTTATCCTAATTTCCCTTCGATACGACGGGTACCTATCATTCCCCCCAATCGTCGCATTGCCCTCCGTTAAAATACGGGAAGATCGCGAGGTTTTTCATATTACATTATTGTAGGTAGATGAGCAACAATTTACCTTCCTTAAATGTGAATTCACTCAGCACTTTAATTTCACATCCATGATAGACTTCTCTCTCGCTGCAGTTGTTTCGCTTCAGCTGCCCGGAATTCCCGAAGGCTATTCTTCTCAGTAAAGTCCACGAGAATTTAGCCGAAAGAGATCGCTTCTGTTGAAGATATCACTCGCACATTTCAAACGACAACAGACGAAGAAAGCTGAGCGTGTCCTGCAACAGTGGCCGTCTTCTCGAAAGTAAATTCTAAGCTCGAACTAAACAGGTCCACCTCGGAAAGAGCGGCTCAGTAACGACGACATTTCGGTGTAATGCCCTCTCCGTGCAAACTGTTCGGGACCGTTTTTGGATACTATGCGCGCTGCCTGTGCCTGAGATCCCTCGCGCCGTTTCTTCACTGATGTCCTGCAGCCAAAGTCCTTTCCATATGTCTCAACGCATTCTTTGCTTGCTTGTTTTTTCCCTGCAAATTGCCCTCGAATTTGACATTGACATCGTAGCTGTGGATGTACTGTTTAAATTCCAGCGCGAAATATGAGGAAAGGGTGCGGCGCCAGCCGGCACGGTTCGCCACTGAGACGGTGCTGGAGAGCTTCGCGCATTGGAACGTAACACAACTTTAATTTTCAGTGAAACTTACATGACCATTCGGACTCATCGCAAGTTTGGCCTCGAGAAATCTTTCTCCTCTTCTTTGCGATGCCTCCTTACCTCTTCCTCTTTTCTAGGATTTCGTACTTTGAAACCTGTTAAGCCACAAACAGAGAATGGTTCCTAAACCTCGGACAGGGAACATGTTCGTAGACTTATTTCTCAGTATCGTAACTGGAGCTGCAAGATCAAGTCTTGCAGAATACACAAACACGGTACCGTCATCAATAACAGCGCAACACTCATGCGAACGCACATAGTTGCACGAATTTATTTCCATGGGAGCTTTTCCTGAGATCAATTCGCAACCTTCCGTCCTTCCTACCATTGTTCCCAATGTTAATCAATTACATAAATGCAGTATTTATATGTGCACCCGGACATCCCCATTCAATGTCCCTGACTTCCACCCTTTCACACCTTGTAGTTCACGACCTTGTTCAAATCCCTATTACTCATGCAATATTTTCTCTAACACTGCCGGCATCATTCAGTTTTGGCCACCTTTTTACCATCTCACGCCTTTCAACTATTCAAATTTACCCGTTCATACCTGTTATATCGCTGGATGGGTCTGAGCATCACTCGTGTTCAGGAGAATTCGACCCGATCTCTCGTCCACCCAAACAAAAAAATCACTTCATTCACAAAAACCGATAAACATACATAACATCGAACGCGTCGAAACGCATGTTACAAATAATAAAACGGTTATAAACGATCGTTGAAAAAATGATCACATAAAACGTTGCAGCCTCTTGACTGACAAAGCTCAACTGACATGGAAAAAACCATGAGGGACACCAAATAAAATGAAGCCGAATGGGATCTAAAAGACACAACGGTGCAATGAACAGAAAGTTAATTGAAGGCACGGAATCAGAGATATGATGATGAAAGAAATGATGGGAAATAAAAGTCCGATAAATGCTCTACCGAAAAGCAAACGCAAACTGACGAGACATCAAGTATGAGCAGAAAAGTCCAGTAAAACACGCAAGTGGCTTGAGAAATTCGGAATGATTGGCCGAACCAGGTTGCGCCAAGCTCAGTGAAACACTTGCGAAGACCGGTACCTTAAAAAATGCCGTTGCAAAGCGGCAGAAGAAAGTAACTTCTCTAAGATACACATTTATTTTTACTGAACATTTCTGTTGGACAACATCTGCACCGTTCTGAGACACTATAGGTTGGATACCTTCCCGCTATCGGAAAATGAGCCGCGACAAAACACCACAGTAAGAATTATGGTTAGCCACTGAACTATCTGTCTTACAGTAACATAATTAATTTTACAGTATACTTTGCTCCGCACCGTCCTCTCCCACTTCCGTGCTTCGTGCCGGTCATGCGCTCTTATTCCCTTTTGCCTAGATCCTACCGGACTTCTCATTTTCCTATTCCCTTCTTTCATCTTAGTGATTCATGCCAGCCAACCACAAAAGAGAGAGATCATACAAATCGATCTCATTTATGAAAAGTAAGGCTCAGCTGCACTTCAATCAAGCCAAAAATGGCACTTACCTTAGGGATATCGGTTTCCTCGCGGATATTTCTTCGGCAGTTGCAGTTCGCCAGATGGTAAAACATCCGCCTCTACAAGTGGAATGGGTAACTGGCCGACGTAGTCGTGTGTCTCGCGACGGTAATCCGGTCTCTCTCGATGTCGGGCCAAAACTATCAGATCTGGATCAATAGGTGGCGACAGCTGTCGGTAGCTGGCCAGCTGAAACGACCACAAGCTCATTACTAAGCATGTGACTGGCCTTCAATAACAGGTGACAAGAATATCAACAATTCAAAGATTTTAGCTACTTATATCACAGGATGCAGCTGCAATCACAACAAAGAGAACAATGTCAACAGAAAGGGCATGCACTGCAAGTTATTTTGCAGGATAGCCTACCTATCTTCAATACAGTATTAGAAGTTCAGAGTACAGTCAAATGCCACGTTCAAAGATTGCTTTGAAAAGACACACCGATTGTGTGATATCATCAACGAACGGTCTCTGTGCGCGTTCTTCCATCCAACGTTTATAGTCAAGATGGAAACCGTCCGGGTCTCCAACTAGTGGTCGAATGAACTGCTGCACGACACGGTGCACGTAGATGTACTGCATTGGTGTTTCGATAGCAAATGCTCGCTGAGAGCGCAACAACTGCACCGCTTTCTGCACGGTGTGCTAAAAATTAATCATCATTGCGATACAGACGCACATTTTACTGATGACGACACAGACCAGACGCGCGTACGGCAAAACTTCTCCTAAGTGCAAAGCAGGGTGGCGAACGTTCAATGGGCGTTCTGAGGTAAAAAAATTAGAGCCATTTTGCAAATAAAACATCTATATTCCTCTTCCCTGATCAACAAGTTCCTTGCAAATAACAGACACATAACATAACATCCTCATGGACTTTTAATGTTAAATCGGCTTCCAAAAGACCTAAACATAACGTCCGTGCTGCAAAATCACCGATGTAAACGGAAAATCGAATCTTTCCTATCTTTGAATATCCACAGTTCTTTTGAAAATCGGTGACCCGGTACGAAAAATGATACACGTTTCTTTATGGTGTGGGTAACCTGCAAAAGTCTTGCAATCATCCTCTCAGTGATTCTCCCCTGAAACTACTGCGGCAAAAGATGAATATGGACACGCATGTGCTCTGTGCTCTCTGTGCTCTCACAGTGCCCTCTTAAAAACAAATTTGCAAACAACTGCGAAGTGAGCATATTCTGAAGCTTCTCGAAATATGCACAAAGTAGAACTGTGAGCACATCTTCAAAACAACGACATAAAAAATGATCAGTACGCCGTAGCGACCCTCCCTCTTTCAGCCGTTCCAAACGTTTCCTATTCCCGAATGAAGATCTTTGTTTGGTCATAACCTAATCTTATATCCAAACGCCTTTCGACAGTGCCGACTAGAAGACACATTTTCTCACAAAAAGCACAACAACAAAACTGCACCTTGTAAGAAGGACCCTTTAGAAGACTCGTAATGCAAATTTCAGCAGCGACAACAGCCGCCGATCGGCTTATGCCGAGATGGCAGTGCACCACTGTTGGCAATGTTGTGTTTCGCGCTAGACGCAGCAACTGTAGTGGTGCGGCCACATTATCTGCGTTGTTCATATCGGCCTGCCAGTGTTCCACATGCAACTGAAGGCGAGTCAATTTATTCTAATATGTTAAACATTTTATACTAAAATCTACTACGAAATCAAAACGAGGGGAATACACGTTGAATGTGCAATTATATCCTCATCGGGTTGCTATGCAAAGCGAAATAGGCGATCGAGAGAATCACTGGATCGCTTGGTAAATTTAACATTTGAATGAGGTACTTCGGGCTACGTTTTCATCAGTCAAGTCCACCTGCAGATATTCAGCGCAGTAACTGTATTTTGCTAGCAGAATAACTAAACGAACGACTAAAGATGCGAATTGCTGATCCAAACTTCAGTAGATCGGCTGATATATATGCAGAGCAAGACGTACATAGAAGCCCCAGGACCGCAATAGCTCTGCTAAGATAAAGCAAAATGTCCGTTATGAAAAAAAAAAAATTTAACACGTTTCCAATTTCGCCATCACGTTTGAGGAATACCTACCAAAAAATATTTCGTTAGCGGCCCGCCGGTCGTCCATTTATCAAGTTTACTGACCTCATAAAGCCACTGAAGCAAAATCTAGCTTAATACACTAATGAAAAGCTAGTGAAAAGGTCAACATTACGGGAATGAACAATCTGAATCGATAGTTCAACTACTAAAAGATCGCTAATTGTGGATAATCGCCGAAGACATCCAGAAGAATGGTTGCCGCCAACCTGCTGGCTGCACCTGACTATTGCTATCCCGCCGGATTGCACATAAGGGAAGAAGAGAGCCAAAGCGAAAAGTTCACTCACAAATTTGATGACTGAACACATGTCGCTTAAAAACCACCCATATCACTGAGGGAAGACGCACCATGGCTAATGGGTTTGAGTTAAGCAACTACAGAAATTGAGGAACAGCGAAATTTTATGGGATAGAGAAGAAAAGGCATCACCGAAGTGGATCTGTGCAAACTGGACCACAACACTGATCATCAATGTTACCCAGATATCTCCTAATTTTAGCTACAAACAACAGAAATGTGTGATAAATTCCACATTAGTGTCAAATTTCCATAAATGACGATATACAATAAACACCAATCTTTACCTTGCTAGCGTCAGGACCCTCTACCGATAGCAACGTCACTCTGAAGTTCGGGTACCGGTAATCGTCAATGCCCTCATTGCTGATCACCAAACCACAGCAGTTTATTGATGAACCATTCTTCCTTAAATACTTTAGAATATTCGGGCTTTCAATAACAATACAGAAGAAACCAAAAAGGGTATCTATAACCTAGAAAACAACAAACTTTTATTAAGAACAAAACGACGGAAGAACAGGAATAGGGAAACCGAAATAAAAAGGGTCCAGAATATGCTCAAAATGACCTTGGCCAGTAGTTTGCGCAACGTTTAGGATCTTTTCTGCTGATTAGCATGAAAATATATGGCGCTCTCTCCTGCCAAATCATGCGCCAGAAGTCGCCGACAGTGTTCTCCATCGGTGCCTATAAACGAATCTCTCTTATTTTATACCTCGAAATAGGACAAATGCCACAGTTAAGCAGAACGATGGTAGTTTCATCGTCGAACTCTATTTTTACCTTGTCAAAAACAATGATGCGCGCATAGCGAATATTAACATAACCCACTATCTCTCAGTAACCCGAGCACACTTCACTGTGCCCTCGGCGACGGTCCGGTATGTCTTTGAAGTTGCAACATGGCACCGGTCCGCCAGGCATGTTAATGGAGATTTTCCTTTTCCCACAAATCTCGTCCATCTTCTACATAAACCCGAGAAAGATCACTTGTGTAATGATGAATGTGTTGAACAGCGGACCACCGCGAACGTAGTTGGCATGGATAAAATCGTCGTCTGTGCCAGGCGGGTAGTACAAAACAACACGAGTGCTATCGCGACATTTCACTCCTGCAAAAGCAACAGGAGAAACTTTCGGATACAACGTCCTCGCATACCATATTTGCACCGGCTATGAACTGTTGATCCTAAAGACAGCACAATATTATTCGGCATGTTGGAGAGGCTGAAGTGAATGTGGCGCACACGTTATATCCTACTACAGAATTACTACAGCATAGAAAGGTCTTCAAAGTTTGAGATCAAATCCATCACCGCGAATATAATATGCCGGTGAGGTGACTTAGCTGAACGGATATTTTCTTTCAACATAGATGCGCCGTCATGAAGGTTAGGAAGATGAATCTATATGATTGTTTTGAGAATAATGATCAAAGTAATCATGGCTATCATAACTATCGAGAGTCGCCTCATGTTGTACACTTTCATCATCAGGCTTCCCACACTTTCTTTCTAATGATACAACAGAACAACTCGAAATCACCTAAAAACCTTCAGAAAAGAAAAATAACCGTCTCGCCGTAGCTTCCGCTCTTCAAATAACAAGTTTTAGATATGTTTCCTTCTGCAGACCCCTTAGAGCAAGGAGTCACCTTTTACAACCAAAGATCCAAGGTTGGTATACCCAACAAATACTTGGAACTTAAATTCGCAAGTGGAGGCGAAGCTTGCTCGTTACCGACCCGTCATACTTTTTTTATCTGACTATTTGCAATTACGTGCATCTAAGCGAACAACAGCAAAATCTCCGGTTCCCAATTCAAGGAAAACATTTACTATTCTCTTGCTTGTCCCTGTCTTATTGCAAACATCTCAGTCACAGCAAGAACGAAAGCGTAATGAAAATATTAGAACACTGGAAGTTATAACCTACCTTAAGAATAAAAACCTCAATAATAAGCACTTACAATGCATCACCGTTCTATTACATCAGAAATAATAACGGAAAGTTGTCGGAATAGAAGGCAATACAGTCTGGCGGCAGCTAAAAATATGAGTGCAAACAATTATACACCTCGAAAGTCTTTGAACTATTAACATTCAAGAGGAACTAACTTGGATTGCGGCATTTGTTAGCGTTGCAATCGGAAGCGTCGTGTGAGAAAACGATGTGGTTGACCTGATTGTCGAGGATTTCAAATCGACGTTCCATTCCACCAACAACAGTCCGCAGGAACATCTGCTTGCGGCCAGGACCAAACATTCGTTTGCCCAGATAGATATTGTTATAGTCTGAGGTGAAAAAAAAAAACACTCTACGCGTTGGATGTTTCTATACCGCTTATCATCGACTCACTTCCTTTCGCTCTACCTATCCCTTACTCGCTCGTCAACCCCTTGAATGTTCGACACTATCCTTCTCGAATGATACACTAAGGAATTCTATATACAAGCCCACAATGCACAAAAATCCACTACACGCTTGGGAGTACAGAAGGTGATGAAGGAATTTAAACGAAAGATGAATTGGCAGCGCAATAATTTTGTTTTATTGAGCTTAGCTGATTACGCTGGCGAGATAAATGTGCTTGTCCAATAACCTTACAGCGGTACCCGCCCTTAGCTGCATGAGCGTGCCATCCGATAACCATCTTTCACGCTAGCAGATCTCCATCGATACTCGCTTTTGCGACCAACGCCATCTCCTAATACAGCTTCACAGAGGAAGAAGTTGAGAAATGAGTTCTAAAAAGATGGACGCATATCTTCACCAACGTTATATCTGCGATGGAACTGAAAGACTGCAACTACAACTGAGGCAGCAGCACAATTTAAAAATAGACGTTGCTTGGCATTCAAAAATAGATGTTGCTTGAATTGAAACATGGCGAATGACCTTATTCACCCAGACTCTTAAGACGAAGAAGATCTTAAGAAGGAAATGAACGCATATGAAAACTAGCATCAGCCTCAAAAAATTTCCGAGCGGGACCCGTTAAAGTGGATGAACGCAATCAGCAAGGTATGCACTAACATCTCCCATGTACTCTGACTCGATCGCGATCGTTCTCTATATTCCTGTTGTAGAGTATCATGCGTCTATGCACGTTATGTCCTTCTATTTCATCGCTAAAGAAGTGTTCGATTCGCTCGTTGCGAACGTTATCTTCGACTGCGCTTAGCCAAGTACTCGCCTGCTTAAATAATATAAAGTGAGGAAAACAGTGATGACATCGTTGGCCGCAAACATGGGGGGGGGAGGGGGATACATGCACCACCATCTACTTCGTCGTATGTCGAAGAAGCACCTTGGGATATGAATGCAAAAAGCGTGGGATTTAAAGCAAAAAATACAAGACACCCACCTGTGGTGCCGTCAGCCTCTGGTGAAGAACGAAAGCACGTGCCTCACTCAGTTTCACATTTCGATTGTCAGTGAAAAACGAACTGTTGAAACCAAACTGAAAATATTTAAGGCTATTCAAATACACTCCACTATTCTATATGGTTCTTGCCTCCAATAATATATCAACGAAATCAAGGTTTTTATGATAGCGCACAAAAACAAAATTCAAAAGAAGAGGATATATAGAATTATCGGATCACCAACAGTGGTTGGAAAAAGAGAGCCAATGAGAATAACACTGAGGACCGAAATAAACACGAAAGAAAAGCCACGTAACAAAGGTATAGTATTCTACAGAGGAAGCAGAAGTTAAGCATATAAATAAGCGAAAATCACTTTCGGAAAGGTGGTAGGGAGCGTATGGAAAACGTCTTTCCCATCATATCGTAACACTTCAAAAGATCCGGCAAAATGCATACGCAAAATTAAATCACTTCTATCTTTCGGCATTTAATGTTTCATGACCTTTGAAATGTGTTCCCTTAGATACCTCATCTTCCAGTGAACGGAAATAAGAGCGCAAGAACGATAACAATAAATTCATTTCCTTGGCGGTATTAAATCTTCCTTGAGACCGTCTCCATTCATAACTCACTATCATCTATCATTCATTCTGAAAGAATATTGTGGCAATACAACAGCAACTTCAGCATCACTCATGAAGCGACTTTTTCTTAGATGCCGAAATATTTACAAAAAAGGCGGTCAACGATTGGGCACTCAAATCATAATCGCTCATCTACTTACCTTCATGCATAACCTTCTTAGCGGATTCACCCAACCGGCGGTATTACGAGGTTTTTTCTTTCGGTCACCGTCCTCAGTGAAAACTAGCTCTTTTGTATAATGCGATTTCCATTTGCTGTCATAACGAACGTCGTATAACAACTGCTCGGTGAGAGCATCATCCTTACGGCACATCGTCATAACACGTTCAATATCTTCCTTCTCTAGAAGAGCTGATTTATGCTTAGAAAATATCAACAATAAAACTTTATCCAACATCCAGTAGGGCAATCCTTCCATCTTCGACACTTTACGGCAATGCAAGCTGAGAAAGAACCACTCACCCTATGCATCTGTTCCTCAATTTCCGTCGTCTACAAAGTTTCGAATGCAATAAAAGAAGCGAACGATTTTTCTGAAGTGAAACGAGTCGTCAAATTTTTGAAGCAAACAAATAATCTTCAAAAAAAACTCCACATTTACAGCACCTTCTTGATTATCATAGAGTCCTCCCTTCCCTTCTGACTCAATAAAAGAAGTAAACTGAAAAGCTTTCCCTTAATTCACTGTGGTCCACAGAGGGCCTTTTTGTGAGGTTTGCTGCAACCCATCTTGCCAAATATGATCACGATAGAACTCTACAAAGTGAGTGGCAATGCTTCTATATTGCAGTCGAGGCATTGCAATATACTGAAAATTCCCATCAGTCCATCCAGAATGGTTATAGATGATTATTAGTTGTCAAATGTCAAATCCTTCATCCAATAAGGGTTGTGAAGTGACCTATGGAACATCCTGACGACTTCAGCAACGGTCTCTTCTGAAACTCTTTCCAGCCACGACGTTCCAGTCATCAAAACAAAGCTTTTGCAAGCAACCTATTAGCAATGGCAGTTCATTTATACGACTCGGTGTCCACTCAACGTTTTCCTCAACACTACTCTTTAACCTTTAGCCACTTTAATTAGCACCTTTCATCATTACAATAAATGCATCCAATACAAAACAGAACGCTCTAAGAAGTACAAGTGAAAGTTTCAGCTCTAAATTGAGGCATTTCCTACATACTGCTTAAGGTGCACATATCCGTCATATCAACGTCTCAGAAAAGAATATGTGATATGCATGCTTCACTGCCGAATTCAAAACAACGACCCACTACTGTTAGTTTGCAATTGGTAAAATATCTCTTGATAAACAAGAAAGGAATGGAAAGCTTGTAGAGCGCTCATTCTCCCTCTCATCTATTTCCATTCCGCATGGATCCCCTCCTCCTCGCTGCCCTCCCTTTCTCTGCATTCTATGCTCAACTTTTTCGGTTGTATCTTTTACGTGAGACATCGCCCCAAGCAACCCATCAGCACCAGGTTTCCCGTGGCCTAAGGCGACGGGAGAGGGAGATGACGATCGGAGAGGTCACGGTAATGGAACTGCTGCTCTAAATACATACGTGTAATGTGCACAAACGTCGTTATTTAAAACCCATGGAATGCGCGTAATAGTGTCCAACTAATGGCACTTGCCTTCGCGTCGGCTGCGTTACCCAAATAATCATCCCCTCGAGCGGCAGTGAACTTCTTACCTCAAACTTCGTCATTTCGAGGCGTACGAAGGTTTAAAGCTATCACGCTCATGGGTCGCATTCGCACTTCCACACTAGAAGAACGAACACTGTGGAGCTCTCTGGGAAACATATCCGTAGCAATCACTACTTCCTTATCTCCATCTTCATGCAAAACGTCACAATGACGACAGTTATGGTGAATAATAGAATTAAAAACTCACCAAAGCTGAATGCGGATTTCGCCGACACAAATGAATTGAGCGATGCTGACGTCGCAGTCTTTAAAATCGATAACATCATAAGAAAACATTCAGTGTAAACCAACTGATGAGGCAATTCGCTTAGAACCATCATTACCATAAACAATATAACAATAAAATCTAGCTCAAACTTGAAACGCTCAGTTAGGAAGCTACAAAAAATCGTCGAATGATGTCAAATTTTCTTTTCCCCAATCAAAGAATTATTCACTTCTTCCATCTTGTGCACAGAAAAATTTCAACAATTAAAATGGAATGATCAATACGGATGAATGAAAAGATTATAATCGCAAACGCGTTAAAATCATCACAAAAATGTGGCCTCTGAGTGCTTCAAGAGCGTGGATGCCAAAAGTTCTATTTCTTCAAACGAAGTTCTTAATCTCGTGAGGAAAAACGGAAAGTTTTTTCAGAGAGCTGAAACGTCATCGAAGCGCAGCAGCAAAACTTCCCACCAAGCCAAAAATTCGTCCACGAATTTTTGACATCCTTCGGCAGGTCTCGAATGCTCGGCATCAACTATTCATTTTCAACAGTTGCACTTTCACATGCTTATTACTTCTTAATAACGGCTATTTCAGCGCCCTAAGGAAGTAGGACGTTATCAGAGGACTCAACTACTTTCACCTTTCTCCGCACCTCAATGTTATAGAAGAATTGCAACTCGAGCGTGAAAGCAATTGGAGCACTACTAGAAGTCATCTGGTCAACCGCTTCCCTCCGTTCCTCTTTTATCTCATCAATTAAACACAAAGCACTAACTGCTGCAAACGGCAACTGAGGCAACATGCTAAAACGACCATTCCACTGACAGAGTGCAAGGAAACGGTTAGAAAAACGAAACCAAAAAGACGAACCATCGGAAGTGCAGGCGCAAACGAGTGACGTCTTTGCACGGAGAATTCTTTGCGATGGATGAAGCTTTCAGCGAGCAATGAATACGCTCCAGGTGTCCCAGGTGACTTGCTTTTCTGAAACGCCTTCTCACACAGTGCCACGCCAGACGTATAGATTCACTGTCGTATGCAACGTGAAATACCTTTAGCAGTATACGAACACGCAAGAAACAAAAGAGAAGGATGGGAAGAAGCACAGAGGGAAAGAAGGAGAACGGGCAGGTAACTACAGATCTGTTCTCTTTAGCATTTGAATTTTACTGCTTACCTTGGCGTTATTTTCATCTCAAACGTGTTCCCAACTCTGCCATCTGCTTAGTCAAGGAATTCGATGGTCAATCTTGAGCATGTTGACTACACTGGAGAAAGAAAAATGCATTATAAATTCTATATTAAGCAAATGCGCGCCATGAGAAAGTGCATTTCAGCAATTAGACATCATACGCCAAAAGTGAAAAATAAGCTACCAACAAGGACTGCTCTGATGGCGGTTTCCCGCTCCCGCAGTCACCACTCAGAACGGATTTCTCCCGACTTTTTCCTCTCTGATTTTCTCGGCGGTGTCCTCGTATTTCAGCATGGATATACTGTGTAGTACCACTTCGCTGGTGGGACACGGCCGCTCGAAAATCTAGTTGCCTAAGTCCAAACACTTCAGATCAAGATGCAGTGATTTCGAGAAACGGTGGAAGAACCTAGGCCCAAACTGATCTGTGACTCCAAAATGTTGTAACTAACTTCACAATGAATAGTTATTGCTTGCAAGAAGATATGCTCACATAAAGAATGGAGACAGCTAGTTAACTCTGAAAGTAGTCGAAATGCCCTCCCGACATTTCATGAGTTACCAAACAGCACGAAGGAATTCGACTCGAATAATGTTTTTGAGCAATATTCTCCCGTATCAGCTTTCACCTACCAACATGTTTTTATAGCTTACCTTCAGCTTCGTAGTGTCACGTAGAGTTCCAATATCAGTGGCAGATATCTCATTTTCCAACAGTGTCGGTTCCTTATCGAGTGTGCGTCTTGCCAAGAAGTACTTGAAGCGTGTGTTCTGAAAACATCACCTATTCAACAACAAATCATCCGTGACAGAGGTCGAGTTTTTTAGGACAGGGGACCGTAACGAGGCCTCGCAGCACCCTAGTATGCTCCACCTGAGCTTTTCGATCACTCAATCCTTTGCATGGGACAATAAAATTTTCAAATCCAGTTTAAAATCTCCTCTCGATGGATGCATAACATTAGGAATCAGCATTTATGTTCTTCACCGTTATGTGGTTATTTCGCACATTTTTTGCGCGCAATAAATTCCCGTCCCTCTTTCTCGGGTTAGGTGTCGTGTATTTCCCATTCATACGGCTTTCCCCGACCTTCTGCCAATAAATACTGTGCTGTTAACAACAGTATGCGCAGATAAACATTTTCGGTTAATGGACGATTAGTGAAGAGAGCAGCACAATCTTTTGTGGTCACTATGGCGCAACGGATCGGCGCAGCACAAATTTTCCTCTCCTTTTTTACGATCTATGTTCAGCAATCCTGAGGCCACAGCTCTAAAACAGCAATGGAATATCGAGATCCCGAAATTGCAACAATCCACTGTGAAATATTTAATAAACCAATGATACGAGAGGTGGTTTTATTGTTAAGCAAAAGTGATTTGAAACGATTTTCTATATCAATCAAAAACTCTGTTTGATAGTTATAATTCTTACTAGCAAAAATCCAGCTCTAAGCAAACGCACTACCGACCACATAAGACAACTACTTCATTTTTCGGAGCGTTTTTGCTTCGGACGACATGCTTTTTTATTCGTTTTAGTCGGTAATTAAATTCACATGTATATATTTCTTATATAATCCATGAAATTTTCATATTAATATTTCATAAGATGTAAGTTTTCCTATATGAAAGGCAGTGAACTCCATAAAGTGCTCTATTAATTCTCCACCGCTGTTGCAACTTCCTTTCGGATCAGCTGAAGAACTCAGCTGCCAATGCTGTAAAATCTTTTCAAAAACTTTCTCGTCTCGCTAAATTATCTTCTAATCGACCATAAACCTCTCTGAAGAACTACCAATCATCATCACCCTCAACACCTTTATCCGCAATTCTCTTTTCGTTTGGCAAAAAACTTCACTCCTTTGATTAACACATTCGATTTTTCCTCAAACGAGGCATAAAAGAGACACAAAAAACTCGCAGCAATTTACCTCATGAGCGATACTTCCGGATGAACAGAGCTAGGCAAGACAGTCACCAGATTCAACGATGAGCAACTTAATTTGCCGATTAAGAACATTTCCGAGTAACAACCGAATGGGCAGAAAACCCCTAGGCGAAGGACAGACCCTCAAAACGATAGAAGATGGTCCCAATAAGGACTCTTCATGTGAGAGTATCGGCATTTAAGCAGACAACCCTGATGCCAATATTCAATAAGCAGGGAGTGAATAAAACGTACCACATAAGAAAGATTTGCATTTACTGACAAAAGAGCTCTATTTTGAATAAATTTTACCTGAACGAGATACGCGCCCAATATCACAACAGAATTAGGTATACCATTCAGCACATGCATAGATCACGAACAATGTCCCAAACTGAAGAAAATATAGTGGACAAAAAAATTTGGAAAAAAGGAAACACGATGGGATGGAAATTTAACAAAACCAATGCAAAGAACTTTATAATAGAGAAAATCAATGTTGAAGAACCTTTTAATGGAGAAAAATGGAAACGGACACAACCTTGTAATCCTCAAATTGTCGCCCAAACGTCGCCAGATCGCCGTCAGCGGTTGTCTTTTGCGTAACCGTCGGCACATTTGGTGGATCATTGAAAATCAAATCCGATACTTCCTAAAAGACATCAATCAAGCGACAATACCCACGACTTCTCATCTCGACGAATAGAACGTCTGAGTTGAGTATTATCGGTGTTCTCCTTGTTCTCTACTACTGATCAAATGTAGGCAAAGAAAATGGTATGATGTACACATCTACTTACATTGCGTAAACACAATTTTGCCGCAATCCTCTTGGCAAACGGAAATTACCATTCAGCGGTGGTTGCTAAGACAGCTGCCCTGTGAATGAAGATTTCGTTACGGAGAGCCTCACCATCCCTTTCATCCCGCCTTCCCCCTCTGCCTTCATGGATCCACTCACCCTGTCATTCAACAACAATGAAATCATAAAAAAGGCAGCTAGAGAGTGCTGCTGAAATGTCAACTAATTCAGGTGTCACCATTGTGAGCAGATGAATAAGAAAATGCACGAAGCAACAAATCCCTAAACAACGAGTGGCAACAAATCTCACTTCTAGCAATTCATTAAGAAAAATCAACCACACTCGAATGCAACAATTAGATCCACTCTCTCAGTCTCCATAATGTCCTCCTGTGAAGCGGTCCACCCCTATGATTCATCAAATGTACGACATAAACACAAGACAGGTGAAGAACGCACCCGGAGGTCGAAAAAATATATACTTTTACTAAATCATCTACTTCATCTGTTATTCCATCACTTACTCATTTTTCTGAAGGCTCAGAAACCAACGATACAACATAAATTGCAGACAACAAACCCGCTTTTGCAAATATCAAAGTTACTCCAGATTTAAAGTGGCTAATTCCTGAAATATCAATTATTGATATTCCTATTACATGCATACCCTCAATGAATCGGAAAATTATTCTCAAATCTGAGCCCAATCTCAATTCTTAACAACGGCAAAAACGGATTGAAAGCAGTCAATATGTTTCCAATACCTCAACACATTTGTCCATCCAACTTTGTCGAGGAAAGGCGACTGGTTCGATGAGGTCGATGGAAGCTGGTTCATCTCGGGCTCGCTCCACTCTTCTAAAATAGATGGAAACAGTTTTACCAACCGCATTCCGAGACTGATTCCAGTAGACGCACATAACAAGATTTTCACATTTAAACATCCACTAGCGCTGGCTACTCAACAACGCCACTTGCAAGTGCTTTAGGTCGTCATGAAGAGAGCCTCTCATAAATTTTCGAAAATTTCGCACTAATCGCATCAATATGGTAAAAGGAAGGTGGTCTCTGTATATCTCGCCAATCAACTTATTCATGGAAAGTTCAATGTGCTGCTAGGGAGTATTACCGGAAATAAGAAATTTCATAGATGCATATATTTCACAGGTTGGTGCATTTATTTCAAAGAGCACAAGTTGGTTTCTCAAGTAAATGAGCAACATTTGATGAGTGGATTACTGGATCATTTAAAGAGATATGCTCATTTATAAACGCAAAAAACCGTTGAAAAACTGAAAATATAATCCTACAATTCGAGTTATTCTAAGCACAAATCCGCCGCTCAAAGACTACAGAAACAGAGGTGGGGTAGCGTTCGTTCAAGCAACCAAGGCATTTCATAAAATCTAATATTCCAACAAATTCCGAAATTTAATCAACTAATCTTTAAGAACAACGAAATCCCTATCAATGAACAAAATTTTGGAATTCAGAAATGAGGATATTTAACGCGATATAAGCCCAATAAAAAATCACTTGAATGGGACTGAGAAGCAGGGAGCTCCAGTTAAGGGAGCTCGGCATTGCAACACCGAGAGATGACAATAGTTCTATAAAAGACGAACTGAATGAAACAAACGACGAAGATGTACTAAGAATTACATCAACTGACAATTTAAAAAAGCCGTAAAATAGAGTGAGACAGAGATACGCGCAAATTCAGTAAATCCACCAAAGAAGAACGTACTCTTTGTCCTTACGTTTCGATACCTTCACTTTTTTCAGTCTCATACGTCGCATCCAACGTTTCTCATCCGCTTTATTATGCACAACATCACGATTTGCTATACCATCGGCTCTAAATAAGTGCACTCGATATGATCAATAATAAATAAATATAGCACAATAGATCTTTCTTTATCTATCATCGTCTAACAACTATCCACCCCATTTTCATCTCTTAGGGCACGCATAGAACGTTGCATCATCGATTTTATATCAATCACAAAGCAAAGGTAAACGAATCTGCTGAATCTAAATAAAATCACGGTGAACTGCGGATACACGATTCCAGCAGAAATCGCAGTCATATTTTCCTAATAATTCGGTGCTAAATACGCATAGATCGAGTTTGCTTTTTAAGCTTCCTTAACATCAAGCTAACACTGTAACCTTAGGTTTCCTTCAGAAGACGGTGAACGATGTTTAACAGACGATTTGCACTCTGTAAGAACATTTTCTCTCTTTCCTCATGTCGTAATGACATTTGGAAGCTATTACAGGAGGGTGCAGGAAATGTCTACTGGCCAGCGGTATACAAGTTTACTCAAATATGGGTAGATTTAGGAATACTTGGAACGAGACCAACCTCAGCGGAGCAGGAAGACGTAGACGTCCACCTTCGCCAGTTGGATAGTCCATCAGTCGACTGCTTGCATCTAACTGCAACGAAACAGTACTTCCTCGTCTAATCAATTTCACAAATATATCGTCTTGAGGATATCGAAAAGACATCATATTGGTATATTCCATTCGAAAGCAATTAAAAATAACAAATGGGGATATGTGAACTATTTGGAACACTTCAGTAGAGGTCAATCTAAAATCCATTCAAGGAAATTCTCTCCTCCCCTCTCTATCGTCTGCTTACCATAAAAACTTGGTCAGATCAAAGAGCACCATTTCCCTGCATAGCTAATACTTATCCCATATCTTGAACATAATAACGTTAATAACAGAAACCGACGAATCGCACGGCGAACAAAAACAGGAGCTAAATGAGAACTTAATTTAGTGGGCAAATAATTCAAACACGCATGAACCACATACAAGATAGGTGATCTGAGAAAGTATGCTTGAAATCTCTCCCAACTGTGCAGGTGAACTCCTCAAAGACTGTTGAAATTGCCTCGCTTACCTTGCTTACTCTGACGACATTTTGATCAGATGCACTTTTTCGTGGAACTGCAGCCGATAAAGCTCTCTTATTTCGTTGCTGATGACTTACATGGCGATGCTGAAATCAAATCCTTCCTTTATAAACAACAACAAATGTTTATATTGAAAAACAACAACAACAGAAAATGTAATCCACTTGAAAGCAGATCGGTCATCGACGACCCTCACATATCACTCTGAATTTATGAAAGAGGGATGAGTGAAAAATAACTCATATTCGCCAAAATAAACAAAACATAAAGAAAACGAAGATATCAAAGAATATTGCGAAGGGAATTTTTCCCATGATATGAGGAGATCGCTTGAAAATTCTACTGATCCCTTTATATCGAACTTTTCTGAATTAAATTTCACATCGCCCATTTTGAATTGCAGAAAAATACTTCTCAAAGAGTGATTTGATTAGGGGTGATAGTTCCTTCGTTGAGCAATAACTGCAGGATAGAGGAGTAATAAACGTTCCACTCGAACAAATGTAATGTCTGAATTCTTAAGCACTAAATTTCAATACTCAAATACAAGGAACTGGCGAGAGTACCAAAAACGAACAAATTTCTTACCTATGTCAATGAAGTTTCTAATTCACCTACTGAGAAATCTCGGAGGGTCGCGATCGCGAAGATGTCAAAAAATGGAGCCTTCTGAAAACCTAGCAAAAGCTGCTCTTGATCTTCTCTAAATCATTTGGCATAGGCGAGTTAAGCATCTCGAATCTTCGAAAAACCGCCTCCCCCACTACCATATCCCATCATGACCCCCATCAGTGGTCTGATAGCATTCTACGGAGGTTCACAACTCTGTCGGCTATTCCCATCACTTAACGCCTCCAGTGAAAATAACACAGCTTACTATTACTGTAACAACAAAAACTTTGCAGGTCACTGAAGCAAGAAAATTCCCAGCCAGCGAGGGGAGAAAATCCTAACTCCGAACTTACCCAAAAATACTTGTGACCGTAAGCTCCACTCCAAAAATGTGAGCAGAAAAAAGCCTCCCACCCACGTCGGCTCAACTGATAAGTTGCCTCCGCAACAAAAACTCCATGCACGGACCCTTGCTCGTGTGTTTAGCTTGGGACGATGTAAAGCAGAAATTATCTCTCCCATCGAAGAATAATAAACGGCGTCAGTCAAATCCAACAAATCATCAACGAAGAACTGAATATACAATGAATGCTTACGAAGGCGTTGATTTGCAATCTGCGAGTATGACGACGAAGCATTCTGCACGATGCAATACAGCGATGAAGTTACTGCCTTCTTGGTAGTGACGAGATTACTTCACACGGTTAACGACGGCAGAAATCAACCTGCAAAATCAGATATATCACTTATTATATCAAAAACAGATGATATTTCAGCACAAAATGAAATCTATCACCCGAGTTCTTAATTAATTAATGAAGCCTTTTCAACTAAGTGTCGTTTTTTTGCGGGGAAAAAACTTATTGGACAGTCCTTCTTAGACACAAAAAAGTAGTAAAGAGTGGTGCTTCTTTCATATCCCCTTCCTCGTTCGCTTAATTTTTAGCTTTGTTAGATAAAGGTTAAATTTCTTTGCCGAATACTTCAAAATTTATGGAATCCGAAAATGTTATTTCACAAGTTAAAGACCCTTAAAAGTGACTGTCAGAGAAGATTTCTATCGATCTGAATGATAACTTCATAAAGTACTCAACTGATAACAATGGTAAAGTCTATGAAGAATCGATTAACATGGCCTACCTGCTTGTTTGAGTGAAAAAATAAAGCATTTAGACAGAAAATGCAATGCGAGCAATGGAAATATATCAATTTCTAATTCCACCACCGACGGATGGAGTTTTAAACGAGCACCGAGTGCTACAAGGATGTCATCCGACAACTTACTACCAGCCTCAGGAGCAAGCTCATTAATAAGTCAAGTTCCCCCCTTCACTTCACAGCCTTCACAAACACCGCCAACAAATCACCGACAACTTCGTCAACCGCAACCAACCATAACGATGCGCAGCAAAAACATGGCTAGCATCTAGTCATGTCCTCGTATTTATATGAACCGCGTAGAGATCCAAATGCTAGAAAGGAGAGTAGTTGAGATCGATGCCTCTTACAGATGGACGCAAGAATGATCCTCCCTTTTCTACGCACCTTTGAATGATCTCCGACTGAAGAATTAAATGGCGGTCATCTTCAGAATTTCGCAATCGTAAAGCGCGCCCTGACGGATCTCGTTTATCTCTCGTCGGAGCGAACATTTGCGAGCGTGTTTAACATCGACCACGTCGCAGGTCTTCCACTAAGAGAGACGACTACAGCTCCCATCTCCATTCTTTTTCCAATGCCCTCCACCTTCGCGAATCTGATAGTTGGCAAAGATCAAATATACACACAAAGCTGTGCAAGTAACGATTATCGCAGTCTAACAATGGTCCTGTAACCAGGACATTCATCACTTCTTCAATAGCAATCTCCCTCACCTCACGCCTGCTATCGTTCGACCACACATGTAACTCACATTACGCTTGTTCCCCACAAGAAGTCGGTCTTACAGCATTACAGCAGATCGGTGATGTCGAATTTCACGCGATAACGCTCTTGCCATCTCTCCACTGTGATTAATATTTGACAATAATCACCATAATTGAAAGTTGAATATAATTGAGAACACCGATAATTTGCCTTATTTCGACATATTCAATAACAGCAATTAGAATGAACTGATAAACAAAATAAACCAACAGGATGCTTGAATTGGAACAGAACTCAAAAACAAATAAAACGAACCATAAGTCGAATCGCACTTGCTCACCATTTAACTGGTTTGCACGTGAGAGTTTAAAGGATTATTGCATTCTTTCTTATTCGCTTAGGTGGTCGATTGCTCGCGTTCGTGCGCTGATCGAATATCCAAAGGATTCGCTGAGTGGTCGCTAACAGTCACTTTTCAAAGGATTTGAGCTGTGGGATTGTTCCGCGTTCATCAGTAGGTTGCATTATCGCTAACTATTATGAGTAAAGGCAAAGTCGCAAAAGTGAAGAAAAAGACAAAGAAGAAGTCTCAAGGCTAGTTGTATTTCCAACTGAATGACTTTTCCGTTCAGAGATGGATTTCCACAAGTGAATTCCAAGAGGAATTCTACCGGAAGGTTAAAGTTCAAGAACGAGATGACTGAAAAACGAGTAAGTGCGAAATGATAACCGGAAATTTCCGGTTTTGCGAACCTAGGTCATCACATCTGCCAGTGGCACAAATATTTGAGAAAATAAAAGGCTAATATGTACTACCTATAAATTTTTTCTTATATGAGTGAATGTCCGTACAAATCACCGACCAGAAAACAATTTCTAAGTCTTCGCGGAGGTATGGCGAAATAAAAACAACTATTAAGCGGAAAATAGGATGGCCACCTGGACCGAAACTTGACTTAAAACATCAAAATACCACTCACTATGTTGCATGAACCAAATCTTATCAATATAGAGTTAGCTGATTACGGCCCAGAAGTACTATTATCGGAGACAGAAGATGAATATAATATGCAAATACAAACTTAAGTATGAGATCGTTACAGTGGAGGTGTGTTTTTGCAAGAAAATCGGCACAGATTTAACGGAATGAAATCGTGCTATATGCTTAATTAAAGTCGATTACTGAAATGTCATCGCTTATTAGCGTAGCGGCTCGGAAATGATGATAGGCCTAAAAGTTAATAAATCTCTTCCGGATCAGGAATTTCTGGTTACGGTCCCTAGTTCGTCTAAAAACTTGTTTGTGAACAGGCAACTTGAATTAGCTGCAATATGAAGGCTTGTATATCTTTGAAAAAAAGCAGACAGATACTTGTTTCGTGCTGCAAACAACGATGAAGAGTTTCCTAATTCGTCTGCGTTGTTAGAGTCGCATCTTGTTCGCTTTTTGACATAGCCGTTCCTCGGAGCGTTCATCAACTCATACAAAACAGTTTTGAGAAGAACCTGACAACACCTTCAAAAAACGACCCACCATAGCTTTTACACCGAAGCTTTTTGTTCCCACATTCGCGACGGCTCTCACCCGTGAAGTTTGCTGACGACATGAATATACCGCAGACCGCTTCGTTTTTCGCTAGAGTTTCGAAAATCTTGAACACCTCGTATTCGACATCGCCGTACTCAGAAACCTTCAGGAGACCACAACGTTGAGATTCGACCTTAAATCGTTCACTTCACATGAACATTTTAATCCTACTTTTGCACCGAAACATATCTCTTGTAAAGCTTGATGCTACTTTGGTACCTTGGGGGCAAACCGAGCAAATGAAAGGTGTTGGTAAAACATTATCGCGTTACTTCGGAAAAATGTCGAGCCTGACACAAGGTCGGAAGGCTGCTGTATCATTATAACGACGAACCTGTTTGCGTCCTCGGTAGCATCAAATCGAGAGCGGTCGATAAGCCTAGATTTGGCCTTACCAAGTTGGTTTCAGGACTGTGCAAATTTGGACTATAAAACTAATGCACAAGTATTTTCGGAGGTCATTCCACCTACCAGATTCGGAGGTCACTGAGTTGACATCACCGCTTGTTTGAAACAGAATGGGATTATTGAGGTATCAGTCATGCAACTTTTATCAGCCATAGCAGAATACAGCTCTGCTTTCATCTCCAATCTCATGCACGTCTCCAAAATTGTCAGTTTCCCGTCCCAGTGTATCACATCAATACACTTGCTGCACTTTTTCAACAGGCTATCACTGAAGTGCAACTTGGCCAGCACATCGTGCGAACACTTGCAACTAAGAAATACCGCTATTAATAAGTAAAACCCGTTACAGGAATGTTGCACGTTGTTATGCATGCTTACATCGCAATTGGCATCGCCGCACTTATAGCCTGTATCGCGCTCGTAAGCATCATAGCCTCTGAATGGTGTGAAGGTTTGCTCTGGTACTAATGCTATGACGTTTTCCTCTCATCTTCTCATACTTCCGCCCTATCGTCTCATGTAAAAGGATACAACATGAGGGTAAACTTGCTGCCATCAGCACTAAAATATTTTTTTTCTTCAATTGCTGGTTATATTTAGATTTTCGATGCGATTGTAGAGACATAAGCGGCTCATAAATAGCACCAATGATCAAGATATAAGGGTAGTGTGTTCATTAAGAACACTACATTCACGAATTTCGCGCTTCTGTTCTCACCGATGTTGCGAATAGTGGCCATGTGTGCATCCTTCCCATCTCGTCGTGCAATTAATTTTGGCCATATGTTCCTTTCTATTTTTCGGCTTAACTAATAATACTTCAATAGGTAAACTGGAAATTGCGGAAATGGATTCACTATTTGTTGTTCATCGATGCAATCGGCTGTCAATAAAAGAAGCATATAATAAGGCAATATCTCATAATTTTTATACTATTTAATGGGATAAGAATCATTGCGGTGATATCATCTCTTCCCTCAAGTAGCCCGATCATTCTTAAATTTCTTCGATATGATCAACTTGCGAAATACCAAACACATGCAGATGCCATTTGTTAAATGCAGTATGAAACATAATTTCAATATAGCTAAAATGGAGTCGAGAGTCATACCTCATGCCCCAAACAAACGAGATCATTCGAATATTTTGCGGCTCCATTTGCAATTTTGTGATGCGAAAGTGACCTCTTACAGCCGAGTACGAATAATGCAACTTCACTCTGAAATAGTAAGCCATGATTTAAACGGAAGTTATGAGCTGGAAAAATTCTTCGGAAATTTGATGCGAACACTTCTATGAGTACTTCTATTCGAAACGCTTTTATTGGCACTACCAATAAACTCTTTTTGGCACTCTTCCTGAAAGTGCTGATGAGGATCTCAGGAATACAGGGAAAAGAAATTAGACGTGTTGATGGAGCAAGTGATTAATCGCTCATAGTTTAACACCTTACAGTTTACAACTTTTAGAATGTACTGAAAGTCAGGAATACAATGAATACTAATTTATTTGTGATATGATGCCGCCATACTGGCCGGTGTATTCTCATATTAGCGTTAATGTTTGGTCTGACTCGTTCTAGATATCAATGAAGCAAAGGCAGCTGAAAATGACAATACGAAAACTATGGAACTTATCCCACACGATATATTTGAAGTAATTTGATTTGTATGTTTCGTTGATTTCTGCCCACTTCAAGGCAAAAAATATTTATATTATATAGATGTGAACATGTGGAAAAAAAGCAGCAGTTCGGAAAATGGCAATACGAATTGAAGCCAATTTTTGGAAAGCAGCACTACCTGCACTCCACTGACCTGACGCCTACGAAATTTGCTTGCCATCGAAGCAAAAGACCTTCATTTCGATTTAGCGTTTACCCTTGGCGATTTGCTCGAATACCTCTTATATGATGAGCTGACATACCTTGATGTACATTCGTTTTATTTTAGGACATAGCTGGGAGAAAACGATATTTCTTAACTATTCATAGACAGCATAAGAAAGTGAATAAATATATTTGGCTCTTAGCGCAAAAATTCCTCCTTAAGTCATTGTGCACCTAATGAGCATCTCTTCCATTTTCATTTCATTCCGCGAAACGCTATGATATTTATGAGAACGCGTTCATTTCCTCGATATTGGCAGATAAATTTGCTCCATGTCGATAATTAGGATCAACGACTCCATTTAGAGGGATTATAAGTTGTGATGCCTATTGAAATAGTGGCGGAGTTCGAACACCCTTTGCCCTTTATCGAGAATTTTTCAAAGGTTTGAGAATCTGAAGATTCTTGAAAACATCCCGAAAACATTGCATTACTCATGTTTACTTTTTTAATAAAGATAGCTAAACTTCAAGCTGATACTTTTGAGAAGCGTGTTCAGGCCATTTCAATGTCCTGGAGTCTCTCACCATAAACGCTCCAACCACTTGCACTTCGAGACGTCTAAGAAAGCATATTATCACCGAGTTATGTGAGAGATGCTAAGATATGCGTGCAATTTTAGAAGAAATGCTCGACAAATCAAACTCGAACTAGCGCATCGGATAATTCAACAACACAAACGAAATTCGCGGGCAGCGGAGAGGCGGTGAAGCGACAAAATAATAATCAGTAGAAGACTATTTTTGAATAAATGGAATTTCACCGCGAACAATTCGGAATGGCAGTTTCTGGAAGTTGGGATGATGAAAGCAAGCTGTGAAGAAGAAATGCTCAATTTTCAAGTTGTGAACTGCAAAATGTTCTTCTTCATGCTATATGCACACCTTTTGCTCTCAATGAAATACTCGATATTAGCCTCGTTATTTTATTCATGATGGATGTCAAGAAAAATTTGCTCATAATGGACAGCCGTTCTATGAAATTCGTTGATTATTTCTGGGGAAAAAAAAACAATTTCAGTACTAATGGGAAGTGTTGCACATGAATATAGCAGGGGAATGGGAGGGGACGATAGGAAGTCAAAACATCTTTAGAAACCTAGAGAAGAGAATCGGAGTCGAGGAGCTGGAATTGGAATTCGGCGAGGGACGGGACATTCTCTAGGCGCTCTAACGTCAGACTGTTGGGCAAGAGAGCGGAAGCCCCTCGTGCTGCAGATATCTAACAATGAAAGGAAGTAGAATTTGCGTAACTCTCCACTGAAACTGCTGGTAATAGCAATCCTGCAACACAGGTTTGTAGGATAAGAGAACGCAAAACGTCTCTGAAATTTCATTTCGCTCGCATGTGCACACGAAAGATGGTTGGCGGTAACCTTTGTCTGATGCTGTGCGCACAGGTTGCTGCAGGCGTGATAGTGCAAGATGTTTCGTCTCGAGGTAGGGACTTTTTCGTCAAACACTCTCGATTTGGATCGCTTTGGCGGATCCCGCCGATACCCGAAACAGTGATAGAATAGCTGAGTCTACAGATATCACACGTCTCTCATACCACTGAGGCGTTATTAGATTTGTGACCGCTGGTCACATTACCGAATGGGTGGACAACCGTTTAACACTTCTCATTCTTGTCACTCGCCTCGTCTTCATAACAGATGATCAAATTTTTGTTATTTTATTCTTCATTGCCAATGATTTCCCCTCAAAAAATAAACCCTTCTGTGTTTTCCATCTGGAACCATTAACATTGTGGTCGCTCCTTAAAAATTCCAACTCACCAGTTTCAGCGCTGATAGTCTAGACGATTTTACAGTGTAATTCCAACACCCGCTTCGAATCTTACCATCTATGCCACTTTCTATGATTAGACTTCCAAACCTTTGACTGATACTATGGTTATCACCTAGGTATCTCTTCAGCTCGGGTTCTTTAATTAGTTGTTCCTCAAATGATACGTGCCTTTTAAACAAAGCTAGCCTAAATTAAATGGAAGGCATAAGTCGGCGAAAGTAAGGACAGCAAAATCATTACCACGCTCTTTCATCCTATATTGTAAGTGCTTTTTATAGAGAAGTAGCCACAGCGGCCAAATGATGATCTCCGTGCAAAGGAAACTGAATACACCATTAAAGCATTGAATAAAAGCAATACGGATCCTCAAAAACGTCATCCACGGAATTTGCCAAGCAAAATGCATCTTTGTGTAACGAAAGGCCGGAAACCTGTTCGTAAGTAAATCCTTCATTTTATCACATGATGAAATAACATATCGACAAAGGATATCGGCAAAAGAGGTCTATAGTAGAAAATGTGACACTTTTTTTCTCCTGAAAAGAATAGAATTCAGGATGACTACCTTACTTTAATTTTTTAATGGCTAAGGGAACGGCTAACTCGACGACCAGGATTTTCGATGCGAGATGGTCATTGATGCACCTCTGGAATCAGTCAGTATGAGTGGAGAGAAATTAAATTCGGAGCATAGCAATTGCAGCTGCCCTGCAGAATGCAACGGGACATATACACAAATACAGCGGCCACTGACCACAGCTATCTTAAACGTTAGATTAACGGGAAAAATACCAGCGCTAACGATCGATAAAGGGTCTCAGAGAATTTTATGATCAAGTAATCGACACGAGCGCATCAACCCACCTCCCACTCGCTCAACTAACTGATTTCATTTCTCGCTATATGATCATGTTTCAGTTTCGACTTAAGAATAAATTTCTCTTGGGAATGAGATTCTCTTGCCGAATTTGAAAATGAAAATTTTCTAAAGGGGAAACCAAATGAGTATAAACGCGTAACAATGGCATTAACGACTAAAGATATAATCAAAGCAAACTGCTGCCTCCAATATGTAAAATTTCTTCATCAAGCAAACTGATCTTAGATGATTTCGCCCTATCATATCCTTGTGGACTCTCATTCCTGGCGTTTTCCTATAGGTGCTGCTTTCTGCTACTATTGGATGGAAGTTGGTGCGAATGATCACGGTTTCCTTACAAGCGGATGGAATGGTGACGATAGAAACGATCCTGATAACTATGTAAGAGATAATATACGAAGCTCATGCTTACAACTGCCGGGCACCGGCCGACCTATGAATTTCAGTGGAATTACTCATATTTCACGACGACTGTGAGTTCAATAATGAGACTGAAATTATTGCTCATATCGTAGAAATAGAGTTATTATGCATAGAAATTGCATGCACTAAAATTAAATTGTTAAAGCTCAATAATTTCTTGAATCGAGTCTAAGTAATTGGACCCCTGATTAAGTATTCGGCTGTCGTCTAATTCGATCTCGAAATGTGCCAGTAGCAGCTATCTGTCTTTATCGTGATACACTTTTTCCATAGTTACCTGGCATTTATTGAAGTGGCAAACTGAGCGCTTGTTGAACAACTTGTCATGTCAGCTTCAAGCGATTTTCTTGACTGAGCATACAACAATGTCCTTCTTGTGCTTATTATTATGCCTGCATTTTTCCAAAAAAGGTCTGCCCCTTTGCTTTTGATCATTACTGTTGTAGCGAAAGAACGTTGCTATTGCATGCTAGACGGAGATACTAGAAGTAGCCTCAATCAAAGATCACAGAAGTCGCAATTTTTATGAAATTTATTGCTGCATCCACACTAATCAAAAAATGTTATATACGATTACCTACGCTCATCGATGTGTTCATCTCGGCGAACATTTTATTTCTCCTCAAGCAGTATGTAAAAACACAAAGGTAGAACTGGAAGCAACGTCTGAATTATACTCATCGGTCATAACATAGATCGGCTGAATACATGTGGTATTCGAATGCTGTTTACTACTGCTGCAAGATATGCGATGGTGTGGGCAGCTATGAGTTACTGCCTTTCATGCGCGGCTTATATCTACAAAAGCATAGGATTTGGGCATCAGCACAGACACAACCATTGCATAATTTGTACCGAGACGAGAAATACTGCTTAGACCAATATGGTTTGCATCAGGTAAGATGTGCACCGTTCGCTCTTACACTGCTATCAAAAATATTGCACTGAAAGCAATGAACGATGTTATGCTTCCCGAAGCCATCAAATTTGTCTTGGAAATTCAGCAAATAGAGCGCTTATCCCGAACCTCTTTATCGGGGAAGTGTCTGGATGCAGTGCACTTTTCATCCTGCAATTTTTCATGGCTATGCAATCATATATCGCAGATGAACATCGGTTCCAAGAAGGGCTATGATTATCAACATCAAGAATATTTAAAATTTTGAAATCTATTCGATGATGCCATTCAATGCTCTCAACTAGTGCGTGAAGTTTGTTCCACTGAGAATTTAACAAACTAATAAATCCACTTGTGCGGAGTCATATGAAAGTCGACTGGACTGGAGGAGACGGTGAAGGTAAGGTGTCATGAACTATTCAAAGGGAGATTTGATAGGAGTGAACTAAAAAATTGCATGTTCTGATAAAAAACAATTGGTGGCATCCTACGAAACCACCTATGTTCTACAACGAACGGAAGCCACATCCGTCGATGTCTTTACCGATATTCCCGAAGTCATCTTTCCATGAATGTGCAAAATGTATGTACTGCGGATAGATTATCATTAAAATCTGCGTCCTATTTTGTTCTTACCTTCTGTCTTTTAAACTCATTGTTTAGCGTGAGCATACACTGTTATGCCTCTCCTTTTACTTCCTGTATAATCATCGTTATGAGTGGTTAGTGACGTACGGCAATGTGAACTGCAATTGTGTAGACCTGATCGCCCACTGCAGCTCAGATTGCAAGATACTCACTAAGTGTGTTGGAAGCGGAAAACAACCACAACCGGTATATCCAGCATCATGTCGCCCTGTGGATCTACATTACCCCGTAGCGTATATTGCTGTATTAAGTGATATAAGTCTACGTCATTTGTTCTTGGTTCGGAGGCAACTAGCGAATGCCTCCTCGTATGGAAACTTGGGATCGATCTTTTATTGCATTTCGTCTCATAAGCGTCCCTTTCATAGTTTGTGGTTGTAAATTGGAATCTCTTATAACCATCCCTTTCTGTTCCCGATTTAGTTGATTATTTTCTACTCCGTCACCCTCTGTGTGCTTGTCCTGTATTGGAATCGACACATACACCCATGCAGTGGCAATCGTCGAAAATTGAGCAGTTTCGTGAACTAGCCTAGAGTCATGTCAATGGGAGGCGTAAATGCGCTATCAGGCCGCTAGTCTAATAACAGTCTGAAAATTGAACAACTGCTTTGGTGCTGTTCGCCGCATTTTCTCATTTTCTACTTTATTTTCGCTTATCTGTGTAGTGTTGACTCCTCCCTCTGTTAGAAGAGTGTCAGGCCTCAGATGAATATCACATAAAGCAGCACAATTAAAATGGCCGCTTTTTTGGTTCGTCGATGAATTCAACTTCAGTTGCAGAACAACATTACTTCGCCTATGCCTCAATGGCTCGGCAAACGATTTTTTGCAGGAAACATTTGTATTGTTTTGGTATTACATATGGTTTGCGGAGCACTGTTGCGGAAAACTGTTCATATCACTAACTGATATCGTTATATTTAGATTATTTTAAGGTTTTCTCTGAACAAAGAATTCACCATTATTTACCTTCTAATGAGGGAAAAATTCGTCACTTCCCGGTTAGAAGTCCACAGAGAATTAATTGCAAAAAAGGACATCTCGTCGGGAGCGTTTCCCAGTTTCCTACTTCCGTTTATCGCAAATTAACTGAATTCGCTACTGACTCATATTAGCTTAAGTCTATTGCTGCTATCACGGCAAGTTAATGCATCGAACAATTTCTACGCGAATTTTCATTGGACGCGTTGTTCCTTGCCAATGTTCGAAATTTTCTTCTCTTCCGGTGTTCTCTTCATGATTTTCCTCAACTGCGACAGTCGATATCTTCTTACATCTCGGTTCATTACAGTAATTTACACGACTCCATTTTACCTTTCTTTACTACCTCAAAATGTGAAATTTGCCATAAAACTTAGTATTTCGAGAGTCAACTGGGATGCACCAGATTTACTTTATGACGGAATAATTCACTTACGCCGAGCATAGAATACGGTAATTCGCAACTTGTTTTTCCGACAACATTGGTGTAACTTTGCCGACGATAAGAAAAGCTTTTTACTATTCGTATAAGCTAAGCGCATAAGATTTGAAACATGATTAGCTTCCAAGCGGATCGACATGTTCTTATCAACTTGCACGTTTTGTATTTCGCCGGTCCACTAATTATGAGCCGCATACCCCAATATGAACCACCCGGACAAAGCGTGCAGGTAAGACTTAGAAATTCTACTGCCTTTGGTAAATAACAAGCGTGCTCATATGGAAACCAGTAAGCGAGCCTATTTGGAACATAAAATGTTGAGGAAATTGTTCAGCGATTAACAGTCCACTATGATTTCTTCTGGTTTCTGGCATAGCAACTAAAAGATTTTCATTAACGGATGAAGTGGCAAGGATAATGTAGAAAGAAAGAAAGAAAGAAACTCGTTCTATATCCGCAAAGTTGCAAATTCACTGAAGCTGGCAATGCACAAATGGAAACGAAAAAATGCGATATTGGAGGAAGGACAATTTCGTTTGCAGTGTTTACCTCATGATGCAATCGTGATAGTGCTCAGAGGTGTCGTGAGTGACGCCTTACTATGACCACTGATTGGCTTCTCAAACTTCAGAATGTGCCATTAATTGTGATGTAGGCAAGTTGGGGAATTACTTGTAACTTGTAGGTTTTGTGCTAAAGCGTATGTATCATTTAAGATGAGTCGAACAAAGAGGAAGTTCGCTGCGGTCTTGTAAGTCGTTTTGATATCTGTGACATTTAAGAGTGATTCTCGAACTCAAAAGCACTCGCTAACCTTGCTTGACTAAGTGCTAGTATTGTTTCTATTCACTTTCACTATGGTGGGTAATTCGTTGAAATTTTTCTCGGTTCGTTGAAATGAAAAATTTAGCGTTTACAAGTTGCAATAATATTTCAGAATCAACAACTTAAACGTATAGCGCGGAAGTATTCGTTAATAAACGCACAACGTGGTTCTCATCCAATGAGGATATGCTGAGTATTTCATTGGGATGCACCAGATCCTAGACTACGGAGCAAGCAAAACGACAACTTTATCCCGGTCTGACGCTTCTAGAATCAATTCACTCATACGCCGATGTTTCATTTCAACATAGAATACCGTCTGCCTCGGTAATTACCCGTTAAGTTTGCAACTTGTTTTTCCGACAACATTGGTGTAACTTTGCCGACGATAAGAAAAGCTTTTTACTATTCGTATAAGCTAAGCGCATAAGATTTGAAACATGCATCAATTTAAATTTAAATTACTTCGGTCTGTCCAAAAAAATCTTAATCTTCCAAGCGGAGTGGTCGATTTCTCAACAATTACATGTTCTTATCAAGTGCGGATTGACGCTACCGGTCTCATGTTACACAGCCTCGAAGATAAGGGTGTCCTAAAGTGATCACTCCCGAACGCTGTGTGAAGAACAAATTTTGTATGAGGACATGAGAAGCTCCAAGTTTTTCAAGTAGCTGAAGAAGCTGTTCTGTTTACATGATCGAAAGTCTTTCTGACTGCGTGTGATCCTATTTGAGACAAACTTCAAATCTTTGAGTGTTCAAAAGCACTTTGGCACTTCATATCCACATATCCTCAATGCCGAGGTATAGCCAGATCTCGAGAATCTAAATACGTGAATTTCACGCAGCGGAGTGAAAAAAAAAGACCGCATGTAACTATTTTTGGAGGCAGAACTCAACCTGAAAAGAAAATATCTACGTTGTAAATTTTCCCCTGATTAATCGAATAAATCTTCAGTTGAACTAACTGACGCTGTCTACAGTGGCGAAAAAAACTGTCATGAAGAAGAAATCGAGTTTATTCAGCTAGTCAGTGAAATCAATGAATTGCTAATGTTTCGAAGGCATTGAGGTTCATTGCAGTAAACCGATTCTTTTGGAATATGGTCATTTGATCATTGGCGGGACGGTGTTTAGTCATCTAACCTCGATATTATCGACCTTCAACAGTTGTGAGACGTGGCTGAATGGAGTAGATGAAACTTTGCAACGTTTATTGTTTGATGGTTCTAAATATGTTGATGGTTCTGTCTGAAAATCACGGTTCCTGCAAAGTAGCGTCTTGACCAGAGTTGCCAACTGTCTATCTAGAACCGATCCAGAGCGGGCACACCTGGCATACCTCTAGGGACCAAGCTTTCGAGGACAGGAAAGAAAAAGAGTCACAGAGTGCTTGCTCGTGAAGATATCTACTGACTCAGATGCGCTTTGAAAAATGAAACGCCCTATTCTTTCTCTATATTCGATCACCCACGATCACGGATAGGTATAGCAACGATCATTTGCAAGTCGATGTACGGAGAATGCAAAACCTGTCAAATTTGAAAATATCGTGACTGAAATGCAAGAGTCAAAACCAACGACGTAACAACATCTGCAGATGATCATCCATCGTAAATATAGCAATATCAGTGCACTGTCGAGCGCTGTTAACAATACAACGTAATACACTATTGGATGGTAAACGATCGCTTTTACCGTTCGATGTCTTTTGGTAACATCAGTTTAGATCGGCGGGCGGCTCAGCCACGCTGTCGACGATATCGGCTTTGCGCAAGTTATCATTATCAGAAATGTGATTTTATCAAGAAACTAATTTCGTTGATTGTAGGATCACCACTGCATCATTGTAGCAGGACCGAAGTATTACCTTCAGTTTTGCTGCTGCAATACGAAGCTCTCTGAATGTTCATTGAAGCGCGATTTTCATAAAAAGAATGATGAGACGACAACGAAGGAAATCATTTGTGCCGTGGGAATGGTATTCTTTTAATCGCACTCTTGTTGAAAGTCGCTGAATTTTTATGCGTATGAACCTACACTATGGCTGTATCATATTCATAAATGTTATATGGCAGGACCTTAACATTATCAAGCCTCAACGGTGAAATATGTCTCCTGTGGGAATAAAGCTTATCTCATACAACTTAATTTGGAAACTTAGACCGGTCGAAACGGTCCACATATGCTTTATCTACTTAGACATCCTTCAGATGAATTCCGCAGGGAACACGAAACAGCTGATCGACATTGCCCACGTTATCGGCGAGAAAAGCGCAAGATACTGCTATTCGCGTTACACATATTCCCTTCGCAAAAATCCTATTACTCCGTAAGTTTCTTCTTTCACTGAACCATCGATAGTACATGCTGCTGAGGAAATTTATCAAGAGGAAGTCTCAGCAAGTATTTCACCTATGTCTAAATGAATGTTCTAAGCTATCTGCCTTAATGAATGACATTCTTTCTTAGATAAAAAACTGTACTGGAGAGGTGCGATCTGAAAGTATTGCAAAGAGAGAGAGCGATTTTATTGGAGTAGCAGCTGGTTGAACGCAGAATTATTTACGGTCGGTTCGTTTAAATGAATACGTGATATGTGAATGTTCTTTGCTGTACTTCAGAAGTCTTTCGTCCAACTTTGATCTTATATTCTCCAGCAGCTACGTGATGAATTTATCAATGAAGAGGTGTTGCTGGAAGATCAAATGCTAACGGAGAGAGCTGAAAGCTGGAGGATCAGAGTGTCGTCCACTGGTTGCTTTGAGTTATTGACGCGTAAGACTGCTTATTTTGCACTCTTTATGCGCGAAATACCAATGTTTATTTTCATATCTTTATTGCGTTTTCTCTATGGCAACAATTTCACCTTGCCACGGTCGCGCAGCCGCGTGCTTTCTCTTCTTTATTCTTTGACAGTTTGCCTGAAAAAATATCTTTTCATATGCAGCAGTTTTTTCTCCTTTACATGTGCTCTGCGAAAAACACCTCTAGCGTGAAAGTCGGCTTATACGCCTTCAATAGCGTGAAAGTCGGCTTATACGCCTTCAACTTTTAGGGTCGTAAAGATGGACGAAGCTTATGGTTGCGCATACGGAAGAGGAAACCCGAACTCGCGATTCTGCAAAAAGCGGAGTACTCTCTGTCCTTTATCGAATAGCATGGACGATATTGATGAAGTGATAATCGACTGCTGTTGTGAAGAACAGGATCTATGTAACCATGATATGATGTTCTACAATGCGTTACTGCGCATTCCCGAAGAAGCAAAGGTATTCGGTTGTGAATGATTGAGCTCCCACAAGAAAGTTGTCCATTTATGCAAGGGAATAAGGATGTTTAAACATGTTTAAACATTAAACATAAACACACAAGATGAACAATTTATTCAAAGTTTTGGCAGTTTTTCCTCCATAGGGTTTTTTCTGCAATGGAAATCACCTTCAAAACCCCTCTTTCGAAAGCCGAAAAACACCGAATCTCGAAAGTAAGCATCCGAAAGAAATGAAAACGGACACGCACATATTAAGTTCTCACATGAGGCGCCTTTCGATCATATGAAACGTGAGGGCGTTACTAGCTCCTAGTGCTGGGTTCGCTTGCATTATCCAGGAATATCCGGCTGGAACGCCGTCTATGGTTCAAGCGTCAAAAACATTTTTACTGTACAGTATGATATTGAAGAATACGGACGTTTCGAAGCTTTCTTTGGAAAATTAATGCACCCTTGTGTCGAAAATCTGTGCTGGGTTTCAACTGTCGAAGTCAAAGAATGCCGCGTCTCGATGATTGGATTATGTTGTCCCTCTTGCATCATAGAACGCAAGGTTCGCTGTAGCCACATCATTATATCCCGGATATATCTGATTCTGCATTCGCTGTTGACGTCTGACGGAAATCTGCTCCATTTTACGTTCTTCCTTCGGAACTTGGTTAAGGGCTATGGAATGACGACCTCATCTCTGATGAGTGCACATTTTGGAATTCGGATCTGAAATTTCTCAAGAAAGCATAAACATTTTGTGGCTGTTGAGTCTTCACATATCTAATATCGACTCATGTTCGCAAATATCGAAGAGACTCTTGGAATGAATCGTTTATGAAAGATCAGTTTAGGTGATCGTATTTTTTCTCTGATGAATTTTGCTCGCAAATTCTGAAAAAAAATGTCATTTTCCTAAAATTTAGAGAAAAAGACAACATCCTCTTTAATGTCGTCTTCCTCCTTTCTCTCTCGCCATATGCTTTTCACCATAAGAAGCGATATGTGGCGTCCAGAGGCTGTGTAAGCGTTGATGTTGTGAATTGCATTACGCACTTGTACTACACAAACACTCTCTACAGCGACAACCGCTTGAGGCTGATTTTGATATGTGCCTCGATTAGCGATCCTTGCAGCATTCATTTGTTTGAGTTTTGCGGTTTTCATAATTCAGTGCACTTTTTAGGAGCCAACCTGCTATAGACAGTCGATTTATCGAATGATCTTCATGAAATATTTCTTTTCGGCGGTTGGTGAGGACAACGATAGCATTGTGCTATGCAGTCTACATTATGATCTTGCCAAAGAGAGAGTCGTCTCTCTCTTACCACAGAATAACTTCCTATTGCTGAGGCCACAAGATTTCAAGTATGAATTCTTGATCGATTTTTCAGGATGCGCTCTATTCAGTGTTATTGCTATGTGTGCTATATTGGCTTAAATTTTCTCCTTCGTTCAGTGTTTATATTAGTGCACTTTTTGGGGCTTAAGGCTGAGACTGTGAAAGTCACGGCTGATGAAATGCTTCCGTTCTGACGTTTTTAATTTTAAAAAAGCCTTTTTCAAAATCCGTTTTCCTGCACTGAGTGAAACTGCTGATTCTTCACAGAATGCTAGAATTTTCTTAATCATTGCATATTTGAATAAGCGTCGATAGTGAATGTGAGGAACAACCGCCAATCCAGGGAATTCCTTTCGTACGATGACCTAGCGGCAAACGATGCGTGACCTTCCATTCTTCTATCGGGCAAACACGTTAGCCTTTATTATATTATAAGAAGCCTTCTGAATGTCTTCTTTTGCGCTGTTGCTGTGATGTGCAACAAAGAGACGTGAGGTGAGGAATCGGATAATCTTCTGTGCCCGGTTTGGGCGTCATGAATCTGTATTTAATTAAGGTTTTTTCTGGTTTTTGCCTACTCATTTACTGATCAGAAGAATGTCTGCGAAAATCGTGTTCCCGTTTTCAGTACTGGAGAATCACCTCCTTATGGAATGATGAAAATGACTCTTTTATTCATTGCGGAACTGAGGGTTTAGGTTTCTGCTAGTCCACATGTAGGGCGACACTATCGAGACTGGTGGCTTGGAGAGCTTTGCGCTATATTTGCAAGTTGAGACACTTTTCAGACATTAACCTGGAGTCTCCTTGCAATTTTTTGCATGAAGCATTTATACCCTCCTACGTAAATCTGTTTAGCAATAAAGATAAGTAAAGGGCGTTATTCCAAATGAAGCGTCGCAGCTTCCATCATTTGTAAAAAGCAGGAGGGGAACATTTGACATTTTTGCTGCGCTTTAGATAGCGAGCTCTGAAAAAAAAACTAAATTAGATTTGGCGAACTTGGTTGAATCCGAACTTCATTTTTAAGGCATGAGAGGCAACTATCACCTACCTTTTAGCCATTTTTTTCATTGGGAAGAAGCCACTAAAGACTATTATGTTCGTGAACATAATGAAATCGGAAAACAATATGGGGGGAATGACGTTGCTTGAGGCGACAGCAAATAGTGAGCTTTGTTTTGATTGGCGGAAAGAAGCATCCAACGTTTGAAGGATTTTGCACTTTGGGTTGACTGCCCATATTCCACGTTCCAGACGAAAATCAGACACTTACGACTCCCTCAGCTACGTCCGAGCTAAGTGAGTGCTATTTTGGGTCGGGGTAGGGGACGGTGGGAAGGGGGTTAATTACGAATTCTGCACATAAACCATTAGCTTCACTGCAGTTATCATTTGGGATAGACAATGTATGATTGTCTAGACTCCATGTGTATAGTAACGGCAGTCAACAACGGTGAACATCCACTTGAGGGAGTGATTGTGAAACAAGTCAGCGTCCACGATTCAAGAATAATTGATGTTCTCCCACGTCGCATTAATGTTGGAAGAACCGTTATATCTGATGCGTAATTATATATTTTGGCTTCGAATACAGATGGAATGTTCTAGGTTAATTGAGAGTCTGGCTTGGAATGGGGTTAATCGACAGATTGAAAGCAACAAGTTTGGAGTTAATATCGTTTTGTTCCAGGTGATTGCACTTTTCGTTTTTCACTAACGCAGTTCCGTTACTTCATTTAAGTTTATGGCTTATCGCGTGCAAGATCAGTGCGCATATATTGAGGCGAAGATATCTGAAGAACTATCAAAAGTATGTCCAAACGATATTTACGACCAAGAAGATACGAGGCTTGGGCGGATTGTGCTTCTTTGTACTTGCGCCAGTACTTCCAGGAAAAAGTACGTTGCCATCCAGAACCTGTATACATATAATGCATGCCAAGCGCGATTATCATCTCTTTCCCACACTCGGGCCCTCGCTGCGCTATGATCGTATGAAACTGTTTAATAGTACTGCAACCACCAAGTACTCTCTGCTTTGATGATATTTTGACTTCTTTAAATTCCATCCTCTTGTTGCTATCTCTACGTAAAATATAGTTCGGTTGCGAGCACAATAACATTCACAACAAGCGCAGCGTTACCTTACACGCCTATTCTCTTTCATTTTAGAGAGATATTTCGATGCAAACTTGATCCACCACTACTCGTGCAAACTTTCTCCACCCTCCCACAGATTTCTCTCATATGCCTATGAAACAGCAATCTTTTTCTGGAAGCAGTGATTCTGCGACGTATTGACACAGACGATTAAAACCACTGATGATACTCCATCGACTAGCATAGTTTTCGTTTGTTCTCATTTCGAGAGGTTTATATCGAAAGATGGAAAGATTGGTTCAAATGACGATTGCTTCGAATTCCAAAATTGCGGAGAAGCGTTTGTGCCTTGTCGAAGTTTTTAGCATTTCCAGCACATTATACACCGTCTTTTAATATTCTGATATTGGTGCCTAAGATCGAACGCAATTTTTCCATCATTGAATATCTCTCAGCGTATAATTAATGAAAAGCGATGATAAACAATCGATTATACCAGTGCAACTTCGCCGCCGTTGACGATTTTATTTGCTTTCTTAATCTCTCCTTCGAGAAAATAGAGGGGATTTCTTTGTAAAACAATGAAACATCTTTTATCTATTGCGGCTTTGTCACTTTATGTCCTTTTACGTCAGACTTCTTTAGGTGGTAGAAAATCATAGCTGTTGACTTATTAATATGGTATATTGGGAATAAAACTGATGAACATAAAAGGATAAGTGAGATATTTCGAGGGGAAGTGAAGAGCCATGTGATCTGAAGCTTTCTCGAGAGGTGCCACATTTGCTTATGCTCTCTGTGAATCGCTTACCGGCGTGCTATTACGGCCATGTGGAACATTATAGTTTGGGTGAAGCACCAAGTGGTCACGCTATCTACAAAAGTCAACGAGTCATTAAGCAATCAAGTAAGTTCGATGTTTGTTGGTGCAGTCAACACCAGGGACTGTTCTCCATTTCAACATGATTGAATTACTTTTTTTGATATGGTGTATTATGGTGGAGTGAAACTGGGAAAGCACTACTACACGCGTAACACCGCAATGCTTGAGTAAGACTTCGTATTGCTGCCACTTCAACACCTTCCCAACGTTTAAAGAAAAGCCGATGCAAAAGCCGACACACAGTTGCCAATGCCGTGGCTAAAAGTGTTCACGACGAGAGGTCTGTGAGAAAATTCAGCATCTGTGATGATCCTGCTTCGGTCAATTGAAAAAGCCTAGGCTAATCGCGCCAGGAGCATGGGCAAATGCTTGCAGCTGGAACAGCTGGTACTTAGCAGCGAGCTACACGACTACCGCTCTAATGCACTCAATACCAAAAATTTCCGAGGGAATAGATGCGTTCCTCTCTCTCTTATCGTTCGACGTCAAAAAGGGAAAGAGGCTGCTCCATCTTGCTCAACCAAGCAGTTTGTCTGCTTTCAGTACATCTGATCCCACGATTTTCTTTTATGCTTTCCCCTAGCGGTCTTGGATTCTTCAAAGTGTTCGTTGCAGCCACATCACCAAGGTAACCACGCACGTGGCACACCCGCATAGTCCAATTGTGAGCTCAGTGGGGGGAGGTCTAAACCTGTTATGGCAGGAACATCGCAGATCATGGGTACGCATGATAAATGAGAACGTTTTCGACGCAGCAAGAATGCAAGAAGGTTGCTGCATCTAACAGTGGGTCCTCTGATGGCCTCACTTCAACTGCCTCCATGGCACAATGAGCACGTGCCATCCTAACGCGAGCTGTGCCGCGTAACACGTTTCCTGTGCCACGTACACCCTTTATTCAACGACTGTGAAGTCAATCGCGAGTAGGTGAATGCTGAGAGAACATAACGGTTGTGCCTCGTTCATGAAGGAATCGAGTCGTTGAGAATTTTGCTTTCAAAGATAAAACTGTCGCGCTGATTAATATAAAATTTTCGGTAAAAATTAAATGAAACAAATGTTTGCAGGAGAGACGCTTTGGTGTTATGTTAAATTACGAGTGGCTGAGAATGGAACATCTTATTGGGATAGTGGAGAGGTGAGAACAATTTCGGGTCTCTGCGAGTGTTGCGCACTTGAGTTCCATCAGAAAATGAGTTCATTTTGCGTAGACGAGGCGATTAGCATTTCTACAAGTATACATTTTGCTGCTATCTTTCATTATTAGCCTCCTCATTGAAAGTAGTCCCAAGTGGATTAAACTTCGCAAAAGACTATCGGCCCGTCATCTTGCTGTAAGATACGCGTTAACAACAAACCTCAAATGTTGAGTAACTTTTACATACTAGTTTTCTGCCAGATTCGGTCACTTTTGCTTTTGATTTCACGAAGGCCATTCTATTTTGTGGTGCCAAGGAGAGCATAACTCTTTATTATGAAGGAGTGTGGGGCGGTATATGCCGCTCCACTCCCCTTCATATATATATGTATATACATGCGTGTATATATTTGTGCGTACCATATATATATAGAATTACGTTAACTCAAGGAAACCCAGTTTTTTATAGGTTCCCTATTTCTGAGAGCTTTCGATTGTTAAAAATTCCGGGACTCTTCCGCGCCTTCTGGCTTCCGAGAGTCACGAGATTTGAAATTGACTCACTTTACTGAGTTCAAAAGAAGAAGACAACCAAATGTGTAAAGTTGGCACAACGTAGACGAAAGCTGCGAAAGATCGGGGTATTGCTTAGGGGTTTTCCCGCCATCACGTAAGATGGTGGTGCAATCTACGGGAAATGAGATGTCGAGTTAATTCAGTGTTTATGCGCACGTTATCAGAGCCAGAGCATGATTTAGAAGTTTGGAAAAAGGATAGGTAGAAATCGGAAAAATGTTGAAAGAATTTCTGCGAATGTGTTCGCTGATTGCAGATAGCAGTTGTTGTCTGTAGAGGCGTGATTGCAGGCGAATAACAGACATATTTGTGTGATTGCAGGCGAATGCCGCAGCTGAGGGTATTCGCTCGATTTGTGCCCATTTCCAGTCGATCAAGGAGAGGTATCCCTGTGAAATTTTCAATGATCAAGTAATTTGTTGCTGCAAAAATGCATGTTCGTTCGTTTCTTTTTCTTTTCTTCGCGAAGTTTTCGCATTCTTTGAACTTCCCTTTTTCTTTTGAATGACCATTTGAGTGTTTCAGGCTCCTTAAATACACCACATTCAGAAGCTTTTATCAGTAGAATGCCGCACTTGATTGGATACACTGTAGAGACAATATTTTCGTTCTCTTGGGACGTTCGATGATCTTGCTGATGAAAGTTTCATAGGGAGGGAACGTGATCTGTAGAGGTGAGAAAAACGTTTGGAAAAATTGTGAAATGAGGTGTTCTCAAAGCCGAAAATGAAAGATGCCGGAAATCACTACGTTTTTCGAAATTTCTGGGATTTAATCTAATGTTGCAACCAACCATCTCAGAATTCTTCACATATTATTTCACGTTAAGAGACCGTAGTGCCTAGTTTCTGTAATTTGAATTTGAGGCAAACTCATACAAAACTGTCTGCAGTTCGGAATACACAAGATTGAACCTCATTGTCCGTCCCAAACGCTAAGCAGTGCTTTTCATTTTGTTTCGATTTGTCAGCACTTTTTAACTGCTTTAGTCCGCTTTTACATGAATGACTTAATATAATTGAAACATCTAATAGGGAATCTCAGAAAAAAAATTTCATTCCATAGTAGCTGAGCTAATTCGCTGAATGCACTAATTCCGTTGATATGCCACAGGAATTAAAGCCTTTTCAGCCGTTTGTCACTTCGTAGCAAGATTTCGACGTGCTTTTAGCGGGTGCTGTTAGGATAGATAGTCTTGTCCAATTCGAGTAACTCGTTCAAATCTCAGTTCGATATGAAAATTAGTTCTTCACTTTGCCGGAAACACAATATCGCCATAGTTTAGCATAAAATACTATTGCACTCACGTTCTATAAGTTTCAAACGCATCTGTATATGTGCTTAGAATGAACGCCATTTGGGTTTCGCCACGCTTTCCTTCATGTGTATAAAACCTATCAATACAACAAAACATTTATTTGGCATCCGCAGTGGCAACCATATCCTCTCATACAATGAGAACCAATAAAGTAATTCATAAATCAAAGCGAGGTGAAGATGTCAATCGAATTTGATCATTTTTACAGCAGTTCTTAAGATTTTTTTTTTTCAGATGATGTCACCGAACCATGTAATGGAGCCGGTGATCTTGAAAGCTTCTATATGCAAAGTTTAGTACCATTCCCAAGAGTATGGGAAACACAGAGAGAGCACTTGCATGATGCAGCTCTTACTTGTCCGATCGCTAACGGTGCAACTGAAACGTGCCTTAAGCCTGTCGGCTGTTATTTTTCACTACTCACATATCTCAAACTTCTGCCTGAGGTGCTAATTTATTCGCGAAAAGTTTACTGCTATCAATGAATATTGCAAGTTATTGATGAGAGTTCGAGATTCATATTGTGCCTAATTCAGCCGAAAAAGAGAATCACATATATCCCGAGCCGATATTGTATCAAGGTTGTTGCTAGCTGTTCGTAGCCTCATATCGTTGCTTGAAATTTCTATACAATGAACATGAATTCCTGATAGAAATATCTGAATGACCGCTCGATAGGAAATATTGGAAATAATATAATTTACAGGTTAAAAAATAGCTGGATCATATATAAAATGCAGCAATTTTTCGACTCCTTATAGTATTCTTTGCACTTCTACATGCCACTCTGATGTAGCTAGCAATGGTTCCGTATTGTGCCATTTACAGCTGCTTGGGGTGTTGGTCTTTTTAATGTTCAGTCACAAATTCAGACATTGATATATGATGGCTGTTATCACAGATACCAAGTTATCATAATACGAAGGTAACTGATGAATCTTTTTCAGCTACCACATGGTTGCATTTCTAATCTTACTCCAGAGCGTCTCGATCAGTATCCATTTTTGATGATATGTGAGAGAATTTTAACGTCTCATAATATTGTCAAGAGGTGTTTCGCCACAGGTACAACATATAAAGGTGACTGGCTTGTAGCATGTTGCTGTGAAACAGGTGCGTGCACGTCGAAATTTATCGGAAAGAGATGGGGATACAGAGTGAAGGATGAGCTGTAAAAATTCATTTCTCTTCTTCATTTGGAACCAACCACTTTGCAGGAATTTTATTTCCCTTTCTTAGCGCGCATTGTCTTACCTCCATTAAAATGTTTTTTTCTTCTCGTTTTCCATTGTTGTTTTGTTGTTGTGAATCATGTATTAATAAAAGTGAATAAAAGAATTTGTTAATTTAGTCACTGAACGACTAGTAGCGAGCATAGAATGTCCCAGCAGGATGAATTCATGGTCACGGTGTCATTTTAACTATGGAAGCATGTTAACCAAGAAGGATCGATCAGGGAAGGACTGAGGCTTTCCCTTGGAATCTGAGGGTATTTTCTGATAATCAGTGACAAAACCTCGTGTTCAAGGAGGGAAGTGCAGTTATTTGTCGTATTCACGAAATGGTAACACAGCTGCAGCGTTAAGACCACGAGTGGTAGCATAAAAATGGGTGCGACGAATCCGTATGAAGAATACACCCACAAGTTCATATTTTTCAGCCGTGTATATTGTCCGCCACCATCCTGCTGAACCTATTATAATCTTTTGATGTTACAAATGGCTGTGTCCGTCCTCACGCTTAGGCGATCTCAAATTTCATCTCTATCGCTAAAAGAATATTCGCATGTGGCAGGATGCGCTGTACAATACTTCCCGAGTTCACGTCCATTGTCGCATGGATTGCGGAGTAAGCGAATGGATGTTCTTTATGCCCATAAGAAGGGCTTGGTTCAGGGAATTTGAAGAAGCAGCCGCGGCCAGTGCAGAATAATAAACCAAGAATTTCCACGCCTAACGAAAGAAGTCGGATGGAGAACTGGTGAAATGATTCTCGATAAAGAAGCTTTTTCTTGAGAGGTGGAAGCAAGTGTAAGGAATCCTGTTACCGCTAGTTCCCTCTAAGCAAGAATAATTGAATCACAAATCATTTGAACATAGAAAGATTTTTCGAAGCCTGCAGAAATTTCCACATTTGCGTATTATGCACTGAGCTGCCACGCAAGACAAATTCGTGAGCGACTTAAGAGGTGTGTATACCACGCTGAATACGCATCTGGGGAGGAGAACACTTCCTTATTCATAGGTACCAGATACTGGCCAATATATTTCATGGATCATATATGGTGATTATATCCACACTGTCATGAAATTATTTCACAGATACACGTTGGGGAGATCACTTTGGAGGGCAACATACAACACACGAATATACCAAAAATATATGCAAATCTCCATACATTCAACATGCGGTCGAGCAGTCGAATGTCGACAACTGTTTAAATGGGCCAATACACAGTATTCAATGCTGCGGGTTGATCCGTAGAAATATCCCATTCCCTCCCATTCCCCGGTTGGTGTAGCGCGAACGCTGAGAACTCTGCCAGCAAACACACGCGCAAGTGATCAGAGGGAGCAGGAAGCCGCATATTACATGCCTGGTTCATTAAATCGTGAGACATGATCCATCAAGCTCGGTTAGTCGACATAAAGAGGTTATGAAAATGATCAGTAGGCTGCAAAAGACAGAAAAACAGGATAAGGTCTCAATAAAGATTGAAAAGATTGGAAAGGGTGAGGAAAAGAACGGAGTGGGAAGTAGAAGAGTTCTGCGGGAACCCGAGAAAAGATTTCGATAACGCTGAAGAACTGATAATAAGGATAATGCGGATTTCTTTGCAAACTATGGAACGCAGATTATTCAAGTGGCCTCGAAGCAGTGAATGACCAAATTGCTCTGAACGGTGGGATTGGCGCATTCGAACATTTTAAACTTGCCTTGCAATTAATTTGGCGAAAATAAGGCGAATTCAGTACGAAATTCATCCGATACCTCTACAACCCCACAAAAAGTTAACTTTTGTACGCAACTTGTGCAGTGTCGTATTTAGAAGATCCTCAAACCCTTCTAAGTTATGAGGTTTAAACTCCTCACTGCTGAGCTCTCTGTTACCGCTGGAAAATAGCTTAGACGAGATTGCACAACATCATAAAAGGTGAGCCAAAAAAGCTGCATATTGTTGAGAATAGTGTTACTTCGCTCTGAAACCGCCGCTGTAACGCAGAGATGGTCCGATCCTGGACGTTGCATTCTGATCTGAAAAATTGCGCCTCAGTGACGGTTCAAATACTGCCGGTTCAATTTTTCCTCAATATTTCCTAATAGGGAGAACGTCGCGAAGCGTGAGAGTACAGTCATTATACAAAAGGAAGAAAGAGTCTAATGAAGCGGTGGGAGTATTTTAGAGCAAAGAAAACTCCAATGGAGTTTTGGACTTATCAATATATTGAGGACACGGATAGCATTTTTCTCTTGTTGGCAATCATATTCCATCTTTATCTGAGCATATACTTACCGTAAGAGTGTATGTAAGACATGGCATTTCCCATGAGAAGCGCTTAACTGGTAGGCACTTAACTATGAAAAGAGCATGTTGAGATGGCATTGTGAATTCAGTGAGCTTGAGGAATTCCATTTCGAAATAAATTCCACTTTTTTAACATTCCGTAAAAACGGTGGCCGTGAATGACGTCGGCGAGGAAAATTAAGTTTTCATCAGCTGGTTGCAACTGAGCGAACAATGCTAATGGACGTGCCCGCAGATAGGACCTGTGAAGTGGTTTGTCACATGTGCTCGCGCCAATTTATATCTGCCCTGAGTGACAAATCAGTGTAACTTATGAACTTGAAACTACGACAAACAATTTCCACCTTTTTGCTCCTGCGCTTTCTTTTTGGCCATAAACTCAAGTTTCAAGCGTGATGCCCGATTTGACAGTGGAAGTTGTCCTTTACTGATCTCAGTGCCTTTCGCCGACAGCCTTCTACCTTCCTTTCTACGAGCTTCGCTTCCACCCTTGGAAAATAAGACCTTTATAGGCTGCAAAATACCTACTAGTGAGAAGCAGTATTACTTCATTATAACGCCGCTGAGAAATAGGTGAAAAAATGTTTATGCAAATTACACGCACCTCTGTACCTGCGAGGGAGGACAAAACCTGAGGAATCACTTTGAAAAGAGTCTCCAGGACGAACGGGTGAGAAAATACCATCCACGACAGCTTCAAAACAGTCCTCTCGTGTTCAGAGGACGGCCCCAATTCTTATTTTATCTTGAGATCACATCGTGGTAGGGTGTGTGTGCCCAGCGTATATCAGCTTCATAGCCGTAGTCATTACTGAAATCAAAGTATGAGAACGAAGTTGGTTTATTTCAGGCGCAGTCCTTTTGTGGTTCCGCCAAGCTATGCTCCCTCAGTCCTCTTCCTAGTTATAGTCTGTGGATTCCACTCATGGAGATTTTCAGCCTCGTAATACGTATCAGGAGCTTTTTTCCGATGAAGTTACGATGACAGATTGTTTTTCCACGGCACTGCTGGGAAGCGATAGTGAATGGTGGAAGCGGTGCACCTTTCAACCGACCAAACAATGGATCCAATAAATGCTTGGATCGCCACCAAATGTCAGCAACGCTCGCATTTTCGAGCGCGTAGGTGAATTGTTTCGATATTCTGGGGGCACGCTACGAGGTGAAGGGGGATTTCGTAATATGCACCGCTCGGCGGCTCCCGATTATCACGACACCGAAAATTTACCTCCCACTCTCCCCACTATATCGCTCAAGAACCACCGAGAGGAACTCACTTTGATTTGATTGCGAGGTGATCATAAAACCACTGAGGTTCCCACCAGGTTCAGCATCTTGGGAATTCTGAGGTGATGCGGCGAGAGTAATGCATGTCTAGAGAACGATGAGGTGCTATATCAGCATATTGAGGTTTCGTGCTTGTAGGTGTTCAGATGGCTATGAAATTTTAAGGGCCGAGATTTAGGAGCACCAGTATGTATAATCATCCCTAACGCATCAAGTCCTAAGAGATGGAAGATTTGTGAGTATGCTGCAAAACCGAACTGATCTCCGATGCTCAATTTTTTGGACTTTTCCTCCCGGGCGATACAATGCAAAGGCACCGACTTCTAAAATCAGACCAAACAATTTCAGGACAACTGTTGGTTCCGTCCCAACGTCAAATGGCGACGTGGCTTTTGACTCTGAGAGGAAGTGGGTTCCGGGCCGTTGAAAAGGAGAGGTGCTTAAAACTTCTACGTTCATAAATGTTTCAAAGTGCGTCATAGTGTGAGAGCAGGGAAAAGGAGCTTTTTGGGAAAAAAGAAGGAATTTTCCCACTCAGAATAGAATTCGCTTTTTGTGTGAAATGCCCTCTTTTCTGCAACTCTAGAACTGCTTTTGCTATTCAAATTAAATATCCGTTGATGATACAAACGATATCGCAGAGGTTCGCCGCGAAGCTCATGTCGGGACACACTGAAAGCTGTGAGAGAAGTGGGGAATGAAGTTTTTATATTTAAAGCGGCAGCCAGATAGTGTCATGAAAGGAACAAGTGCAGTCAAAAAACAACAACACAAGGACTCTCTGAGACACATGATCCACGAAAATTCTTGTTATTCCCGGTAAAGATGTCGGCTCGCGAAACCACGCGTTGTCATCTAGTGCAATACTTGAAAAGCAGACATTACGACGCTTTTTCTTGAGGTTTTTAGATTGTCTTCGCAATCCGTGCAGATTACTTAATCAATAAAGATGAAATGGGAAATTAAAATAAACAGCCTGAATGATAACGTTATCAAAGGGCAGTTCTGCACCTCCTGAGCCGCCTTTCACCGGTCTTTGTTCCATCCCGTTTTCTTCACCTTTTTCGCAGATGGCTGAAAACCGAACCACTGAATTCAGTAACCTTTTTCGCAGGTGCATATTTCGTGAGCACAGTCGAAGGAAGCAAGAGATGATGTAACTCTTCGGCGCGCATAATGCTGACATGAGAAAAAATGGATGATCTGACGCTTCTGCGAGGGAGCGAAGAGATTCAATAGCGACAGCCGAGATCAGCTGTTGCAGAGCAAGTAATTTGCAGTACCGCGCATACCGAATTCATTGACGAAAGAGTGATGCTGTTCTATGCTCGACTTGAGATGTTTTCTGAGATTTGTTCTTCTCAATAGCTTTTAAAGCGTTCCGCATCGCAACTGCATTCGAAATCCCTTGGGCAAATATCACCCCTCCTTTGTTTTTAGCCGTGGGCGGTCGACATCTTACAACAGTGATCATCGATGAGATCAAATTTCGGTTCTCCCTACATGTGCGAACTCTTCAATGAGGAAGCGTGGCATCTTCCACACGTACGAGCAATGAGGGACCAACCCAAAGCACAAAATCAGTTGTTTCGCAGGCTGAAGGCATTCGAGTTGTAATTTAGAACGAAGCCAAAAACGTCTCGATCTCTCTGGTTTTTCGCGCAAGCCTAGAAATTCCACTGCAGTATCTTGAATTTCTCTCGTGCCTTATATTCGAATGTACTGCAGAAACAAGTTCAGAAGCACTGCATGTCGATATCAAAGACCTTTGTTCAGTGGTGTGATGTCAACTGCTGTTGTGCGTGGTGCAGTTTCTTGCTCGAAGTCTTGCACTGCTGGGGTTTCATTGTGGGAAGCTCGGAGTTGGCGACCACTTTGCGGGTCCCATTGGTTTCTCTTGCAGATTTCGTACGCAACTTCCATAGACAGCTTCCATGGATCCAAATACAAGCGCTGTAATATACGCTCATTATCGGCAAGGAAGATGACGGAATCAAAAACGAGCTTTCAAGATGATGGATAGTGGAGTGCAGGAATTTCTTCTGAATGCTCTGAAGAACAAAAATTTAGATGAGACGGACGTCAGAAACAGATCGAAACAATGAAATCGGTATACGAACCATCGATCCATCTTCGAAATTCGTTTCCTCGAATCGAGTTGGACTCGCAGCTAGCGCCCAGCGTTCGGCAGCGCTCAAAAGGCTAGACATGTCAGATCCAAGTGTACAATCGTCGCCTTTCCCCTGTAATAGTATTCGGATTGCTGGAGATTCCTAAAGACGTTCAAACACAAAGGGTGCACGCCCTAGAAATATTAATTATCATAATACAGCCTGTCGCTATGCCCTATCCACGTCGCGTGGCCCTGTATTTAACGCAGTTGGCTAACAAATTCACTACAGCTCTTTGCTGTGACAATTATCTCCATATTACTGCTAGAACCGACCATCACTGATTTCTCTGAATCTTACGATTTCATGTGATTTGGATATGCCAAAGTCATTCTATGCATGAAAGTGAAAAATGAAAGGGTAGCCAAAGGAGGACACAATTGCTGAATGGAACGCGCGGAAGAAGAAATTCTTCCGATGCGCCGCTCATTTGCAAGCGTTGCTTAAGCCGCTCACTCGCGGCTTTTAAAGGTTTTTTCTATCATCTGGTCTGTCTTGCCCATTCATGTCGTCACTCTGTTCATTGAAACCTGCTGCCCAGTCTCTACAGGGATTTAATCGCAACTGATTCAAACCATGTATTGATCGTTAACTTTTAATTGTGCTGACACATGGTTTCCTCTAAATTCTGGCTAGTTTGGCGTGTTGCCCACGCTCGAAGAAACCTGTTAATATATTTCTGCATAGGAAGGTTACGGCTCCTACTACATTCATCATTGTGATAGGCGCTGAAACCTTTTAAACTTCCTACGAATTCGCAGTCCATTAATGTAGCACATTGTTTAACTACGGCACTTAACTCTCAAAACCACAACTGATGTTGCACACTCACCTCCATCGTCTGCTGTTTATTTCCACTTCATATTAGTCCGTGGCTCACTTACCACCTCTTTATTCAACTGGACACACGGCTGTGCTGCTTCACCACTTCAGATCCACTTTCACGTCATACAGAAAAATTGACATTTCATGAAGTAGTTCGACACTCAGTACGTCACATAGATCTTCGGCACTCCACAAAAGAGTGAATGCACCTCATTCGTTATTCTCAAGTGCCAAGAAATATTTGACCGTTATATGTGCAATGCGGGAATTGTGTACGTCCTGCGTTGACCGTCTTTATTATTTCTCACGTTTTCATATCACCTTTAACAGCTGCATTAGACATTTGATGCCAGATCTTTACAGGCATGCTTCCCTGTGAGACGATCTCCATCTCTTGGCAACCAGTAACAAAACAGCATTGCTATAAGAAATATCATCAACAAACATCGATTGCCGGACGAGTCGATGGCGAGACAAGTTTTCCTCTGCAGAACACTACAAAGAAAGGGTATCCAATAGTTTTGTTTTTCGAATAAGCGGGAGAATGCGATGTCGGGAATTTCTGAATTTAGCAACTGAAGAGAAGCTATGTTCATATCCGAACAAGAAAGCATGAAAACAGGGTTCGGGTAAAGGTCGTAAAAGGGAGCAAATAAAAGCAACAATTTCTCATTTAATGCATCTCCTAGGACTGGCTCGAACAATTCACACTGGCACCGTTTCAACAAAGATCGGTGCATTTTCGACTTCCCGTTCGGTGAAGAAGGCGACGTTATCAAGTGCTCACCATCTCATCGTCAGCTTTGCTCTTTTCAACCGCATCCATACTTCGAAGTGAAGCTAATGCCCCTTGAATCAACAGCAGTCGCTGTTCAGTCGATACGAGCAAATAGTTATGCAAATGTGCTACTCTGGCCATTATCGAAATCGGCTGCCGCGACATCCCAGGCGTGAAGAGCCTTCGATTTCGTCCACAGAAGATTCTCAGAACGCCAAAGAAGGAGTTTTTTTAAGAGTAGTAAAAATATGCCGGGAAAACTGATACGATATAGAAGCCCTGGAAGCCCTTGTAATACAACAGACATAAATTATTAAACAAATAAATACATGAATATATGTATCCAACTTGGAGTCCTAGAATATCGGAGGATAAACCTTCATTTGCTTCTTTGTTTAGAAGTTGCGTTCGGATTCTCGGACAATCGCTGCCAGAAAGACCTCAATTTACACTCCTCACCGTTATCAACACGCACATCAGTTCCGAACAGTCAGAGCATGCTGCATTAAATGCAGTGTTCTTCATGTTTTCCAGTCTTGCGTTACAGACTGTATTCTACTACGTACCCGCAACGCTAATCCACCTCTTCCTCTGTTAAGTTGCGCTGACTCGTTGCAGTCGACGAATCACTCTCATCATAGACATCAAATTTTGCAGACATTTTGCTCGTTAATTGTGGTGCCGACCAGATAAGCGTGAACGGTAGACCGCTCCCTCCAGGAAAGCACAGTCGTTCACTGCTGCATTTTCTTTTTATCACTCATCAGTAAACCATCTGCTTCAAAAATCTGAGACTGGCAAGCAGCAATTCTTCCAGTGAACGTCTAAAATCGCAGTGAGTTGTTGATGCAACGCGGCGTCCCTCTTCGAGCTGCAGCGATCCGCTCCAAGTATAGCTCCACGGTCAGTCGTACCCTGGGCACAACCGCTCCCGTAAGATCGTCCACAGTGCACCCAACACATCCGTCTTTCGGTATCGGTACGGATCAGAAAAGCCGACACCAAATTTTGGGAACATTCACTCCCATGATTCTCGCCCATGGAGGCGTGAAAATGTGCCGATTCGAATTTGGCGGGCAACGTTAAGGAAAAAGTGAACATCATATTTAGAGATTTATTAAGTCATTCAAACACATGAACCAACCAACATATTAAAAACTAGCTTAGATTTAAGAAGACAACGATGAAAGGATAAGGCTTCAACAGAGTTCGAAAGCGAAATATGAAGATTATAACTCCACGCATTAAGCACCCAAAATAAGGTGTTACGGTCTTATCTCCAGGGCACTTAGCAGGTACACTTTTCACCTTTCTGCTGTGATACTGCCACGATGAAAAGAAAAGGGGCCAACTTATAAGGCCAACGCCCAGACACAAAACTCGGCTGCATCTCTCAATATTAGGTATCAATAAGATAATGTTGCAAGCATTAAGCTCTGAAAGTTGATCCCATCAATATGAAGGATATGGTGAAATCTGTTTGTTAAATGGGGGCGTTCTATGAGTATGAGCTTATAATTTTTACACTAAGATCACATGTCACCACTTATGTCTTTAACACCTCACACAGACACGATATGATATCAAAGGATATTCTGCGGCGCTGGCGCTCTTCTGAACGTTGATGGCATCGCCGTTCCCCAGGGGCCTACACTTCCAAATGGTGGGCGCGGAAACCGCATAAGGGTCGGCATCACTTGAGCTTCGACGGATGTTATCATTGCCTCAGCGTTGGAGCCTGGCATACTCTGTAATAATGATATCAAATATTCCCTTCGATTGTTGAAACATCCACACCATCAACTGCTCAATAATCATTTTCTGAGACGGCAACTAAGATGCAACTGCTTTATGTGTTCGCGGCACTGCGTGCAAGAATTTTACTGAAGACATCCACTGAAGTGGAGGAGGGGGGAGGGAATTTCAGCAATTTATGAATTTCTGCGCTTACTTTTGTCGACGTTTATTGTATCACGCTTCAAAAAAATATCATATGTCTATGTGCTGTCGGATTCTACTGAAGAGCCAGCATATCGGGGAACTGTCCCTGGGGAAAATGAGAAATGAATATAGAAATATACCGTGGGTACACAGATACTGTGCATACACAGATAATGTGCATACACAGATACTGTGCATACACAGATACTGTGCATATACAGATACTGCGCATACACAGATACTGTGCATACATACACACATACCGTGGGTACACAGATACTGTGCGTGCACAGATACTGCGCACACAGATACCGTGCACACACAGGTACTGTGCATGCATATACACATACCCTGGGAAACTTCACCTCAGTGCCTGTAATAGGCTTTTCGAGCATTCAAAGGCATAATTTTCTTAGGTTATACCAATGCAGTGACTCAAAGTTGGTGCGAGGAGTGGATAGCATTTCGACATTGGTTGAGATCGGGAGAACAACAACAGCGTGAATCATTGAGATTGGACCAAAATCATTCCGAGGATGAGATCTTGATCGATATTAGTTACGATTTTTCCTCTGCTCTACATCGTTCAAGAGCTGTCTTAATGCGTTGATCCCATATGGTGATAATAATCTGTCAATTTAACTGTCTTATATGGCTATGAATTAAAACTTCTAGGCACCATAACTCGGTAAATTATCAGATCAAAACAGTGGCTATTTGATGTTCCGAACAATTTCTGACTGTTTATCGAGGGTGCCCTCACTTCACGATTCCATACTCAGATATTGAAATTTTTCATAGTTCCCTTAATTTGTTGTTCTTTCTTGTTGGTGACATGTACATGAGAAATATGTAATAAATTTGCTACAGTTCTGTCGATCTCTCATTTCTTCCCGACGACGCCACAAGCACCAACAAAGCGCTGAATATCTGAAGGCCTGAAAACAAACTTTTTGGAGTGCACGCGCCGCTTCCACCCTCGCTTTCTGCTGTAGGTAAGCCTTGGCTGTTGAATCAACCAGCTTCTGCGCCTGTTCCTCCATCCACTTCTGATAGAAAACTCTTACGTTCTCCTTAAAGACATTAGCATGAGAGAAAACTGGGCGCATGCGCATTATGACTGGAAAGATCCTTCTTGGCAATGCCGCTTCTGGAACTCGACCTGAGTTCTATCCGCTCTCCTCAGTCCCTCCTTCCTCAGAAACAACAAAACTGTAGGACTGCTTGACATTCAACTTCGACTGTACCGATGCACACTAACAGAAATGCTTCAATAAACTCGGCAGCACAATATAAGTAAAGACGAACGGTGATGAAGCAACTTTCAACAGCACAAGTCGACGGCAGACGATAACGTTCACCTTATGCTTCCGACCTCCATTGTGCGTCTTTCTCACAGAAGGCGAATCGTGCGTGAGAAACGTATCGCAGTAGTCACAATAATACTTCGGCATCTGCTACTACAACAAATGAATATTAAACAAATGAAGACGTTAAAATAGGAATATTCCTCTATATGTAAGCAGAGGAGTTGCCCCAAAGGCTGAATGAAAAAGGCCCGTTCTACAACTGAAGCTTCACAACTGAACATAACTACAGTGCAGATCATAAAATTAAACTAAGACAACAGGTATATCGATTTGCAATCAAGACACTTGTTGAACGTGTTGCCTACCAAAGACGGATTCCGTTAGCAGCAGCAGCAGCACGTTCACATAGCATATTCTGCGGAGACCGCTTACAAAACAGCACTTCACAGGCGTCTCAGATTCTAAGCGGTGTAAATAGATATGATGACTGAGGATGATAATGAACTAAACAGAATCACGCAAACGTGATGTGCGATGCAAATTTTTAACTGTAGAGATACAATCCGTGCTGAGACGAGTGGAAAACAATGGGACGGACGTTTTCGGCAAAGGCGCGGCTAACTGCTGCACCTAAAGGTATATGCTGATGGGAAACCGGAAAGCATTCCACTTGTCTCAATGGCGCATAGATGCTCAGCAGTTGTTTCAGCTGCAAGGTGCAACTGAGGCAATGGACGACAGCGTTAGAAGCGGGAAGGGATTGATGAAAAAAGGTGAAGTTGACGAATACCTATCTTTAACAGACTTAAAAGAAATCTTTATACTAAGCAGCACCACTAGTACTGAAAAACTCCTGATGAAGGGATGAATACAATGGGGACTGAGCACTTCACCCATAAATTCAACCATATGGCTCACCTGATTATAGAACAGGCCGTTCAGGTGTGCAGAAGGGACGCGCGAATGAAGCAGCATAAGATGAAATCCGGCAACGAACACACTTCTGAACGCTGTTTGCAAATTTGTACTTCAAGGAAGCTGAAGTGACGTTGCTGTGCGCGCAGTCTTCCCGTGCCCCCCACTATCTCCTTCCCGCAAGCAAGGAACTGTTCGTGCTCATCCGGCTCACTTCCAAATTTAGGGGAAGATTTTTGTTAAAGACCCGATGCGATTCGAGCAGCAGTGGATAGAGGACACTCCATAAAACTCCGCTCATCGATTTTTTCATTCTTTTCAAACATTTGACCTGATAAACGATCCCCGTCCGCTTGCCATCGGAAGAGGACCGCTCAGGGGTACCGCCGACAACCGATCCTCATTCAAAAGTTCGATGAACTACAGGCGCCAAAATCGTCCGTTCGGGGACTGAATGAGAAGAAGGCGAAGGTGTGAGTAGCAGTTACACTTGGAGCAGGAACGGGACAGGAAGGGAAGGGGATATAGTCGTTGCACTCGGTGAAAGCAGAGACACCAAGGAATCGCTATGTCTTTGAGGATTTTTTGGACCTCCCGCGCTTTTTTATTCCGGAAGCGATGAAAAAGTTAATTTTATCTCTGCTGAAACATCCATTACACATTTCATATCGCGAGTATTAGAAGGGTATGGGTGGATCAAGGTGGAGCGCTGAAATAATATTCCACTCCAACCAGTAGGTAACAAAACGTAGTGTCACATATCGAGTTGCAGTAGCATTTGTGTTATAACTGCAGAAATGCCTTGCATTTTGTAACTTAAACTGAGGTGACATAGGGAGAATTCGCTGATGGGAGCCCTTCACAGCCGTTGTACGATGCCGCTGAGCCCTCCAGCAGATATCAATTGAACTACATCATGCTGCTGACGCTAAGTGCACTTCTAACGTTTGGATAGTGTGTTTATCACTGGTTTTATTCGGCTCAAACAACATTTCCTGTCTTCCTGTGGATGAAATGAGCGATCGAGAGTCGATTGCGAACATTTTTGAAGAAAATAATGTGCATATATAGGCTGTTATGTGATGATCTTATCGTGGAGCCTACTTCTTATGGGGCTAATAAAGGTCCTCAAGCATTATATTCCTTCTCGACGTCGTTCCCATCGATCTATGTTCTTTTCATATCGACTTCAGTGCGTTGTGGGAAATCCTCTTGCAAATAAATGACTGATGCATGTGAATGATTCATTTTTTGGAGATAATCGAGTCGAGATGAATTTTTCGAGAAAGATGCAATGAAGTTTGCGAACGTTAATTATCAGCTTAGTCCAGAACGTAAATCTGTTGCATGTATATCGCCGGGTCCACGTGCATTCAACCTCTCAATGTGGTCTATCGTCCTATGGAAGAGCAGGATAATCCGTACTGCATGTGACATGGGCACTATTGCATTTAACGATGGCACCCCACTTGCGAAGCCCGAACGGCGGTGGGATTGCGAAAGAGTGGCTCGGGGCAATTCTGCTCTTCATCCCTTCTCTTCTTTTTGGACTTCTAGGATGGGGATGTTTTTTCTACTAAATCTAGCTCTGCAAGCTTACAAAATAATGTGCATATATAGGCTGTTATGTGATGATCTCATCGTGGAGCCTACTTCAGAGTATCCACTGCCTCCTCTGCCTGATCACCTCCAGGAAACTGTTTTGGGCTTCACATTCTTCGCACTCGAACACTGCAGAGAACAGTGGCGCATTCAGCAGATATTTCTTTGAGGAGTGGTGAATAAGAAAGTGCATGGCCCATCCAGGAAATGTTTCCTTGCGGTTTGGAGACAAAAGGGAAGTACGGAAGTAGTGCGAAAGCGCCGTTCGGGGCTCGCAAGTGGGGTGCCATCGTTAAATGCAGTAGAGCCGAGACCTGCTTCTCGGTGCTTCTTCACCATCATTAACTCTTCATTTGTACAACGACGTATTCCAGAAACATGTTTTTTTCTCCAGAATTTGTACGGACGCTACGATAATATCGGGCGGGGATACGAAAAAGATGCTCAAATTACATAGATGTCTTCGAAATAGTGGATGGAGACGTATTTTAAGCGGTTCGCCGGTTTCTAAGTGTTTCGTAGATTTATAAAATGCTGTGATCCGAACTGCATTACGATCGATCCCGCAACTGAAGAGAGTGTCAGATAGCGATCATTTTCCGCTCCGCCGAGGAAGGCGTCCGCGTAAAACGATCGTAGCCCACTTGCTAACTGCGAACGGAGCGGCGCTTGTGCACAACTCCGCTGCCTCGTTCGACGCGATCGCTAAGACATGTTTTGGGGACCCACAACGAGCGCTTTATTCAGTTTGTTGCTGAACATGCTTCACGACGGCGTGCAAGTGTTGGATTGCGAGGCTTTGTTGTCCATCTTGTTTCGTAGCGGAGAAACTTCGCATTTTGGCTGCTTGCATTCGCGAGAATGCTACTAGATTCCCTGAGAGGGCAGTAAGTGCTTTGACCTAGTGAGGCGAAATTATCATACAAGATGATGCTTTTTCCTTGCGGACTTAGGCACTACTGCATTTAGCGCGGCGGCGGTTCACAAGTGGGCTGCCAGCGTTAAATGCAATAGTGCAGCACACTTCTTCGTTGCTGTTTTCCGTAAAGTGTTCGTTTGCACTCAGATACGTGCATTTGGAAATTAAAACAATTGAGCATTGCTGAATCGACTTTCACCCTCACTTTCAGCGTTTTCTATATGGAGTGACTGGTTGTATAATTTTAGGAACATCTTTGTTTCCTCTCCTAAATCGTTCGATCTATTCGATGAGGGCAAAAGAGGCTAAGAGATGTTCTGTGATGAACTAAATTGCGATATCACAGGGAAGCTTATAGCTGTCACGAATGTATGCCTGATTCGTATCCAAATGAAACCATCTTTGTTTTCAACAATGAAGAAAATGACTGAAACGTTTATGCAAAGTGGAATGAACGAGCACTCTGTCCACAGGATAGTAACTTAAAGGCGACGTAGCAAGAGATGACACCTGAGCACTTGCGCTTGCAAAATTCTCGCTGAACACAAAGATTGTATTTACTGCAAGTTCGCTCATACACCTTCTCTTCGTGCAACGTCCCCTTATGGTCCCCTTTGTGGGTTTGAGGTGCACTGCTTTCGTGAAAGTATGAGGATGGTCAATATTTTGACTATATAACGGTTTGTTCCCAAAGGTTCGTGAGCAAACAATATAAACAAAAAGAAAAAAAAGAAAAGAAATGAAAACAAGAAAAAGCAACAATTATCACTCTCGAAAATCAGGTCTGCGTCCCTGTTGTCGCTCGTTGTTCGCAGAGTCTCCCCTCGTAGTTCACTGTTTGTCGTAATCAGCTAAGCGTTGACGCGTGCCGTCCGTGATCCGCTGCCGGTCTTGATCTTCTATTCACTGATGTCAGTCCAGTTGCCACCACTGTTGCAGTCGACGACTCCAATACTTAACTCCGATTTGCTGCTATCGGCGTAGCTGTTGTTCTGCTCCAGATTTGGACGCTCTCCACTTATTAGCGATCACCTTATTGTTGACGCTCTTCATCAGTTATCCTGGAATATACACTTACCTTGAGGTGGTTCTTTCTTTAAATACCACTAATAGATTCTGCTGTGCAACCTTCCATGTGCACCTGGCCACTGCTTTGTGAACTGCACATCTCAAACTTGGGTAATTAAACCTTTATTGCGACATTTGAACAGTGCACGTGAAGAAACACTTTAATGCACTACGAGATAAAATTCTAGCACGAAAACTCAGTGATGCTCTACAGGTAACATTATTTGCAACAACAAAACACTCAGGTGAAATCAAAGCCGCTGAATCCCCGGTTATTTTATAATCACAGCACACTAAAGATACTCTTATTCGTCTAATCGGTATGCGCTAAGTTGGAACTTTTGTCTTCCCTTAGAGATGCTCTTGTGGGATAGACAAATTCGAAAGCACCTCAGTGATGTTACCTATTTCTGCTACTGAACTGACAACACGCCTATACTATGAAAACATGAACGAAAGCCAAGAAAAACAACAGAACGTCGAGGCTAACGTGGAGTCGTATCTCCGATTCAAACCACTATGTTGCCGAAGCTTTAGGACCTTTTATATAGCCTCCTTGTTAACCTTCAAATTCGTTTTGCCCGCCTCCTCCTATGTGTTAACTGGCCCGAAGATTGTTTTGGTGATATTGACGCTCATCACCAAAACAGTTGTCTATAATGTTACCTTTAGACAAAAATAGCTGTGAGTAGACTGTATGTATTTTTGATCAGTTTAATATCTGTAAAGCTTGCTGAGGACCAAGTATGTTCCTGTTATTTAAGATTCGGCCAGCAATATGAAACGAAATTTCGGTGGAGTGCTTTATAGTGAGAAAAACGTAGAATGCAGTAGTTTTGGATATTCTTTTCGGAATATATTGACAATGCTCATGCAAACGTAAAATCTTTTCCATATCAAGAAGCAAAAAGTGTAATATTTTTGCCTTACTATGTATGGTATGTGACTTTTCAGCAAAAAATGTTCGGCTATAAGGCCTACCATCAATCTGTCAAAGTTGCCGGTCGGTGTACAGTTCGCGATGCTTAATTGTTGAGTTGAGACCTTTAGGGGTCACACCTTAGTTAAATACGTCTCGCGGTGATAAATCTGGAGACGTTTAAGTTCACGCTGATCTTCATTGCCTAATCTTCTTTCAGGTTCACTGCCTCGGATCTTAACTGTTTGGACTAGAAGGAGATGACCGACATAGCCGAGGATATAGCCACACATAAAACGGTAGACGCGCTTATCCAGCTTTTGCGTGAACGCCTGACGATTTCGATGAACTCGGAAATTGCTTCATTCCATGGTGCACTCTCATCTATCATCGACGTCGTTAGTGACACTCGGATCCGTTCCTTTTTCCTGTTTGCTCTCTAGGGTGTTCCATTAATTCCTTCCTTCTTTCAGACTTACGCAACAGAACTGGTAGAGATTGGTTGGGTACACAGTATGCAAATTATAATTGAAGTTGGTTAAGTTAATGCTAATTCCTTTCAAACTGACTGTGTACGTTCAGAAGCAGTAGCAACTTCTGAACGAGTATTGCATATCATAATGAGACCGGTCAGAAGTAAGAGGAATGAAAGAAGTATGCAAGAAAGATTGCTTTTTAATATGTTCGTTCTGGATACTTTTTGATATGGGCATTCTGGACTTGCTGAGCCAAAAACCAGAAACAGCAAACCGAACAACGACGCTAAAACAGGATTTGTACCCATGCGAAGGGAGTACCCATGGGCACAAATTTCGCGCATCTGGAAAAAGCTATGTGTGAATGTTGGCCTTCTTTTTGTCGCATAGAAGCCCGAATGAAAAGCATATCAGGTTACCGCCTTCCATACAAGGCGATGAAACGTATTCAGGTTACCACTGTCCATACAAGGCGACATTTTGTGTTTATTTACACTTTCATACTTATTTAAGTGATCTGAAATATTTTGCATGTTGAGAGCAGCCAAAATTTTTCCTGTTTAGAGCAAACTGATGATGGGATGGAAGTGGATGGTCTTCTCTGAAGGGCAGTGAAACGGCCGGCACGATAAATTAGCCTTTCGCCATGGAAGCGAGTGTTTTGCGACCACACTTTTTTGTCCATAGATTTTATATTGGAGAAGAACTTTGTCCAGCCGAGCTATGCAGGAATGGTAGGTAAGCTGATTTTCTTCGAGTCATCCTTTTTTTCAATTTACCGTTTCCAGGATGAGCAGGGATCGGCGAAGGTGGCCGATGTTTCGCCAGAAGAATTAATGGATGTCGGTGAAGGGATTGCAGCCTGCCACAGCAAGGGCATTACAGTGAACGAATCAAGATCATCCGACTTCTCAGGTAGCGAATGTGGACCCGCAAGGGTGGACATAATATTGATGAGAATGCTTAAAAATGCTGGATTACTCCTTATGCGTGCAATCAGTGAGGAATAGGTGAGTCATTCTTAAGGATTGCACTCCTTTTCCTTTTTTTAGTTATGTTTCGATGTTATCCATCGGTCTTCATTCACATCTTCTTGTGCTAATTAACCGTCCCACAGCGAAAATGACGCGTTTGAGCGTTGTGGTCATTGTTGAGGCTGGTCTCTTGTTCCCCTATGAGAATAAAATTCACGTCTGTCTATGTCACCCACCGCATATTATTTGTAATGTGCGCAGCAGTTGTTACCCCTTGACATTTTTGTGTGAAAATGGAGCGTGTAAAATGATTATCAGTTTTTCTTCTTCTTTTGTTGGCGAACAGTTTTTCTGTCTTTGTTGAAACTGGAAGTTAATAGAAGCCTTCATGAGATTCTTTCGAGAAGGATAAGATAGTGAAGGTAAAAATTTACCGCATCAGACCGCAGTCCGTTGAAATTGTCATGTTTGCCTAGGTTGCAATGAGGCTTACATTAGAAATAAATGTAAGCTAAACGGCTGCTGGAACGCAGTTGTTGTGGCTTCTCAGAATTCCTCGTTCCGCAGAAGTAGAACTCAAAGATAATGAAAACCGCGTATAGCGAACAGGAAATGGGTAATAGTTGACGTTTTCTTTGCTTCTGGATAGCCTGGTATTGTATGCCTGCAGAAGATTCTGAGTCCGCTTCAAGGATCAAAAGGAGTTTTTAGTGGCCGTGACTGCCCCTATGATAGTTTATGAGTAGAAATTTCGCCGCGCAAAGGTCTTCCACTCCCAACACAACAGGAGCATCAGCAATACTAGCTGCTTGATTTTCAGCCACACTGTCAACTAGGTGAAAACGAGGAGCCGGAGATAGAAAGAGTTTAGGCGGAGCAACCCGTGAAAAGTCCTCACCACATCCAGTGATGTCGCAGACTGGAGCGGATGGTGGGGTTCCATACCGAAAAATATTTTAGAGAACAACTTTTTAATGAAATTCAGAGCTTCACGACTTGCTTTATTAGAGTACAATTTGTCAACTCTTTCCAGTAAAACAGAGTTTGCTGCAATGAAAGTAACTGCGAGCGCACGGCGTAGTTCGAGTAATGCGACAAGTACATGGCAAAGAATAGTTGTGTTCAGTAATGCAACAAAATGTGTACGAACTTTCACTGTTCGAAATGAGACATTCAAGATAATGTAACAGTGAAAATTAGAGACGATTCTAAATCATACACCGACTCCGCATTAAAGCAATGTCTATGTTTCATTCCAGAAGACTCATGCCTTCGACACGCGCTCGTCTCCTCACTCCCTCCTCCTTCTCTCCCCCTCGGTAGCAGGTTCAAACATGGTACTTCCGGCACACTTCTATTGTTGAGAAATACACAAGGAAAAACAGCTGAAAGCAGAACAGGAGCAGTGAAGATATCGTTTCAGAGCTTCTTCCCGTCCAGCATATGGGCACGCTTCACAACGCCTGCCGGAGATTGACGATTACCTGGCTTTCTAACATTGTAGACTCCAGTGGCGAAAATGGCTAATTCCAGGTTATTCATCGGGACTGAACAAATTCTATCAAAATTTCGTTCAAAGTTAGACATTCTCACGTCTCTTAGCAGAGATCGGATTTCTGCGATTTCAGCAATGAGAAGTAGTGACAAACTTTGGCAAAACAGCCAGAAAAAGGCAAAGTCATGTTGCTTCCTTATATCCTCAGTGACCAATGGAGGACATTGCAGAGTAGTTGGACATGCCAACCCCTGAAAAATGGGAAGTGTTGATTTCCCATTTCCAAACACAGGTGACGCCTCTCTGTTAATCGCCCTCAAATTTCATGGCAGAATTTTTCAAAGGTAGCGCATTATTTCCAGCAACCGAAAATTCCGCCTCCAACGGTCCTTGACATTCTTTCCGTAAAAGAGACGTCGATGCAGAGTTCTAGTATCAGTCCATCAGTGCCTTTCTTTGCAACCCCCGACTTTGCAAAAATCTTTTTTTTGCAATTCCCGTCATAGCAAGATGAAAATTTGTTCAGTGTCAAAACGAGGAACGTCGTTTTCATTGTTGAAGTGAAATTCCCTCAATTCCTACAAAATGCACCATCATCAACCCCTCGATATGTCGATGCTCGAGACTTAAAATTCAGGCTTTCATTCGTTGCGCTAAACAGTTCACGAGTAGCTTAAATGGTCGATATTTGGTCTAAAGCTGTCAACTTTTCATGTAGTTCCCTTGAGAAAGCCGATGTTTTCGAGAGGGGATATGAATTACTGTTTTCATGCGGTGACAAATGACAGTTGAGTAATCCCATATTTGTCTTATGATATCCGCTAGTTTTGTCAGTATCAGTGTTTTATATTTTTCGGCTGAACAAGCCTCCTTAAAAATACGTGCGAAACCAAACCAGAATAGCCTCATTTAAGAATGAAGAGGGAGATGCAGGTGAGATAAGAAGGAGGAAGGTAGGACGCATACAGAAAAACTTAAAATTAGGAAAAGTCATAAATAATGTCGATCACATACAGTCCCGTTGAGCACCTTTAAATGTCGGCTTCATAAACGCATTTTTGTCAACGCAACGTCCGGGCAGCTTTGCTCACGCATATCACTAGTGGTGGAACTGCAGACGATGCAGGAATGCCGTAGCATCTAACAGAATAGCGAAAGTAGGAAGAGCAGTTTGCGTGGCTTTTCGTCCAGTTGGACACGACTGCTTTTAATGCGGCCATTTTTCGATGCGATATTCCGATTGCAGAGATTATTTTATTCGACATCATCCAACACCGAAATGCAACGACGAGGAAATCGTTTCATCCTATGCGGAGAACAGTGTGCGAGTAAAATCAAGACAATTTCCCTGTTTCGGCATCACATGCCACACTCATTGGATCGCGATGTTGTGCTCGCTTGAAGATGGAATTTTCGGGGCAAACACTTCATTGTTGATTGATACTGAAACATTTCGGGATGTTATCATTTATTTTCGTTATCGCGCATTGCGTCATCTGAATTTAGTGATCGCGCATTTTGCGCTTCCTCAATCGGAAGCAAGATGAAGTTGGTTTTTCAAGTGGGTCACCAAACCTATATGCATAAGTACCTACAGCAGGAGCATGCAAGTAGAAACTCCACTAAAAATGTACTTTTTTAATGAACTTTCGGTTGTTGTACTTTGGAACAAAAATGTGCTTCGCTATGTACTTTCGCTTCTTCGCAAGCAAGTGGAAAGGTGCGCCGTAAGAAAATGACCTTTTACAGTCTCAACGGTCAATTCAGCGAGTATAATAAATTGCGCCTAAGAGTGCTAAGTGAGCGTGCAGAAGTAACCCCTTCTCAGCCAACAACTAGAATGCAGCAAGTACAGTGCCTATAGGATTATTGATATTTTAGAAGAGCTAGAACCACCTTGTGAAAGCCTTCTGCAGAAGGGTCTCTTGCCCGTCTTTACAATTGTCGATGAAATGGCGATAACTCGACTGCATAAAAGATGAGCCTGCTAGGTGTGAAACTAATACGTATTTCTGTGCTTACTTGTCTAATCTTCTTCCTTGCCTTCACTTCGATCTTCGTAGTTTCAAAACTCGTGGACCAACTCATGCACATGAAGTAATGCTCTCTATGAGAAAAACGAATCAAATGGATAGTGTTTGTTACGTAGAAAGGAAACGCAGAGGGTCATCTTCGAACACAGCAAATGTCAACGGCATTTTGCTGCAGTTAGCGCACAGTTTGTGCCACAAATTGCGTCCCTTTCTCGTGCTATTTTGAAAAATGGGTGAATTCTCATCGTAGAACTTCGGAAAAAATCCTCCTCTCCAGACTTTCGGAAATAATGATGCCACTCCAGTAAATCACCCTCGCTCATTTCAAAAATGTTTTAAGAGAGGAATGGATCTTGTTGAAACGCTGGGAAAGCCGGCGTAAGGTGGAAACGACGGAGGTCACCGCTTGAAGCAAATAAATAAACAAACCTTTCTTTGGGTTGAATTTACTTGATCGATAATTTCTATGCTTTATTTTCAACTTAATGTTTGCTTTCAAAGGAACCTTATTGATTGTTCCTTCTATTTGAATTGGAATGCCCACATCGTATCGTCCCGTTGGGGTCATTGAGATCTCGTCTAAAAACTGTCAGTGATAAAGAATAATTTATAGCATTGAACTTGGCGACTAATCATAAAGCACGAAATAACAATGAAATTCGAATATTTTCGGAAAGAAATTCCACATGTTACAGTTCTGGCAGCCGGCTCGAAACTAAAAAACTGCGGTTTATTGGAAGCCTCATTCTTCTTGCCAGAGAGGTGCCATTAGAATGCTTTTAGTCGCGTTCATCATAGCCATCGAGGTGTCGCGATGCTCTCAGGTCTGGTGCACGTTGCTTTGCCAGCAGCATCGAAGTATTAAAAAATCAACCGAGTATTTGTAACAGTGGCAAAACATAGAACATTGTTTTCAAGCAGCAAGTGAATTTTTGCTCTGCTTGTATCTGGCAAGCCTGATATTTGGTGACTGCAACCCTTGGTAGCCTCTGAAATAAAAATACTACTGGCTGAAGGTGTTTCCTTTGTTCTCCCGTCAGTGCTAAAACCTCGCCACCAGGAAGGTGCGTCTGAGCTACTACTGTGTCCAGTGGAAGACCGTATGAGCTTTGACAGGTATGGAAGATTTGCGGCAAATGTCCACTCGAGGCGCTGCACGTTAAGATCAAGACCTGTAAATCATAAACTGTCTTCTTTTCTCCAAGGGCAAGCAGTTGGTGCCTCATTTCGCTTGGGTATCTTTATTCTTTTTTGATCGTTGTTGGGAACATTGTGTATAGTGGAGAGATATGCAAATGAGAACCGTATGGTCGTTCGTAAATACGGCTTTCTGTAATAGTGTATAACGGTGTCGATAAATTATCGAATAACTCCCGCAGCGAATGCCCATCATATCCGTGAATTCCAACGTGGCGCTTTATCTCTATACTATTTGTGCCAATGGTGACCATTTCATCGTAAGTAACTGGTGACGGCAATTCAACGGGTGTTTTCGTCGATGAGATGAACGGCTCCATTGCTTGAATCGTACTGAAGAAATATTCAGGCATCCTCACTTGGCGAAAAAACCAGTATTAACGTAGTCATTAGAAAGACCTATGAACGTCATTATGGGGTCAGAGTTGTTACGTGGTGGTTGTAACCTCACCTTGCGAGTTCTCGGGAAGTATGTACGTTTCTTTGTTTGGTGGTGACTGCCGTAATTTTCGAAGCCATATAAATGCCACATAAACACCTCTGGGTTTTCGAAGCTATATAAACACTTCTGGTGGAACAGTAATAATAAACGTATCTATGAGCTTTTCGCCGAACCCGGCCACATAGGCGTTTCTTTATCCTAATCGCCTCGAAAATTTAATCATATCGGTTGCGATAAATCAGTCCTCATCTAAGGCCATTACGAATAGGCGAGCTATCTGCGGCACTTGCACATACTTTCTCACGCAGAAGACGTAAGGTTCTATAAAATCATGCAGCGCAAGGTAAGAATAGCAGCAGTTCTTCAGTGGAGATTAGTAAAGCACAATGCTGCAAATATCAAAATGAAATGCGGCTTTTCGCACGCTCAAGTCTTGCCATGCATACCAAACCAACAATCTGCGAGACAGGCCTTCATGAATGGTGGACATGTCAGCTGAAAATGAGAAACCAACTTATTCTACTTATATTCTAAACGCTAGCTGAACAAAAACAAACGCCTATTCGGAAACAACCACCTCTTTTCTTCATCTTCGCAGAAAGTGAGAGTGATGCGCTCGTGAGCATCGGTGTTTCCATTCGGCAGTCGCCTCGCGTTGTATTTCACAGCGACGTTCAAAAAGGATTGTGAAGGAACCGTTGCGCACCTGTGACGTAACCACATCTGTGCAACTTGTATCGAATGTTCGCTAGCAACAGTTGGGACATGGTGCTGATATTGTTTAGAATCATATCCAGGAAGCCTCTCTCTTTCTACGTCTCTACCCTCTTTTCTTAGGCTGCATTTCGTGTTCGACCATCGTGATATCCGCTTCAAAAAATCTGGGCTCTCACTTAAATATGCTCAGGATTTGAAACACTCACTTCATTGATGCTCATGAAACCTTAACCAAAATAGCCAACTTCTCTGAATTGTCCTTATTTGCGCAAAAGAAGTCTAATACAAAGGAATGTCAAACTGCTCTTCTGTGCATTGCGAACGATATATGGTCATTTCCTCCACTCACGTGACGCGAGAAACTAGCAGTAAAAGAATCGATGCAAAAAATAGCAGATCTTCCAAGTCTTTTAACAATTTTTGTTCTAAACCTGACTAGAAGTTAGCTGATTCCCTGATAAGCTGAGGTACAAAGTGTGGCAGTTTTATGAAAAAAAAAAACGGAAAGGTATAAGTCACTGGTAAAGAAGGCGGCATTTCGAGCTCAAAAACTACTGGCTGGAGCAGCTTATGCGTCGGTAGTTTTAGAATCACCTTTGTGATTTTGCTCCTAACCGATCCATCGGGATCATCTGCGCAGAGCAAACCCTCCTATAAGTACGATCATCCACAGTTGCATGTTCTTCCGATGACCGAACATCCTTAACTTACATTTATTAAAGGCAGACCTCGGATTACTATTTAAGTGCGAAGCGTAAACAAACATTTATAGCATACTTCCGGCCAACATTATTCAGCCACTTCCTTGTCAGTGACAACACCCAGAACAACATCGTTCACCTTTGCTCTTGCTTCCATACCTCATAGAAGCTTCGGAACACGTGGAAGGCACAGCAGCCAGTGGAATATTAGTTTTCGTCTAGTCCTCGTGCCCACTCAGCATTACCTCCAGGATCCAAGAAGCAAAAGTTGTGCTGCAGAGGAGAGAGGAGGAAGTAACGTAGAAACATTAAAATTGGTCCATCCATGAAGCAGTTATTTCAACAGCAACGTTTCCGCCCTCCGCACTTGAAGGTAAGCATGAGGGTCCTTGCATGGGTTTTGCAAAAGGCTGCACCATCAGGATCAGTTGCTCACTAAATCAAATCCCAAATATGTTCAAGGAAATTTGACGACGAAATTTTTCTTGGTGCCAGAAATTGACTGTATGCAGAGTTCCGTCGAGGGAGATTATATGTGTGTGGCGAACCAAAAGATATGAAGTTGCAAGCAATGGCTTATGTGGAGAGGGGTGAGCAGCAGATTGTGATATTCTGTCAGAAATATTCTGCCATCCCATTTAGAGTTCTCATGAATTAGCAGAAAAACTATCAAGAACTAGCTCGCATACTTCTCGATGCAATTAAAAGCAGTGATTGTGGCTGAAGCTGAGATCTTCGATCAGATGGAAAGTGCTTTCCATAACGCACTTTCTTCGGCGGGGCGATGAGCCTAGCCCTGGGCCATTCGATGTTACCATTTAACGAGAAGAGGATCCACGTGAGAAACATTGCTGCGAAAACGTCGCATATAACAAGCATAGCGTACCTGCACATGAGATCTTCCGTCACTCTATGATATTCTCTTCTTTCCAAGCAGTAAGTCGAACTATGATCTGTATGGGTCACTAGCAAGGCACATTCATATCAAAAAAGTCTTTGTACTTATATGCTCTGAAATCTGAGCTTCTTTTGTGTGCACTGTTCGGTTGCAAAAATAAGTGCTCATAGCCCAAGTCCACACTGACCACCGCATAAAAACATTTCAATGGGGGACACTTGGGAGACATCACCGCCGATCACATAAATGAAATGTTCCACGAGAGCCGACACAACAACCACTGCTTCACAGAAAGGAATCAGAGCGAACAACAGGCCAGCAATGACCACTCTTCTCATACTTCAGTGAGATCCATTAGCCACCTCACACAATCTCGACATTTTTTTACATAACCTCCAGGAAACCAATGTTTATAACCAAACCAATGTTTGCCACCTTACATCGAATCTGCAACCGCAGCTCTAACCGTCTCAGACGAAATCCCCCAAGCTGCTCGCTAACAGCCCACACTCAACTTCTAGACTAGAGCTAGCTAAATCACTGCTTACATATTCACAGCGGACCCTTAAATCACTTAGCAGCGTAATGGCAGTTAGTGAGAGGTTGTAGAAAGCTAACTGCGATGATATGAGCTAACAAACGAGTACGCGCTATAAAACAAGTGCAACTGATTTCGTTCCCTAAGCAATCATGAAACGACAAAGAGGTGCGGAATGTGATTTACAGGAGCACAGCACAAGCCATAATGATTGGAAAAGTGAGCAGTTTCGAGTGAGTGATTCTATGCGTACCGCTTTGGGCTTACCTGCATGATTCGGGGGAAGGTAAGCGAAAAAATCATCGTCACTTGCTGCATTGAATATGAGTCACCCGTCATGTTCCCCGTGAGTAATGAAAGTGTAAAAGGATTCCTCTACTTCTCATATCGGAGATTCCACCACATTTTTCCGAAACAGTGAAGCTAAATCGATTTTTACCGCAGTATGGTGGTTGACTGGTGAACAAAAGTGCTTCATATGCAGCACGTTGTTCCACATTTGTGATACGATTCTGCAACACTCCTCAGAATCCCACTATAATATAACGGATATTAAAGAGGAAAACATCAGCCAGGGCGCCCTATTTTTAGAGCTCTTTATAGCGTCGCATCATAACAGTTTATTCTCGAAGGGCTTTTAAATAAGTTTTTCTTTGTAGAAATTTCGGATACGCCTCACGACTTCGCTCATTCATCCCAACAACGCTCAATGCAAAACTTCACCCCGAGCCGCCTATTTGTGTACCCCAACTGCTCACCACGTAGCAGGAGACGTTGGCGACATTGTGCCGAGGCGCGAACACGGTGTTGATGAGGTTTCCGGTAACAGTATCATTACTTTGATGACACAAAAAGGATTTGCTGGTTTCTTTATGCTTTCGTTCACTTTAACAAGCGGCGAGACATCTTGCTAGGCCCTCCTGACTATTTGTCATTAGACACGTGTATAGAGGGGATGGCGCCAAGCATTAAGTACTTAAGTGAAGCAGTATTTTGTGCAGTTTTTCATGTCAAAAGTTACAGATTGTGTTGTGCCGAGGTCGATCTGATGCGGCTCCAGTTCGGTGCACAGCAACACTCTCGATGAGGTTTAGTTTCAGACGAGGCAAAACTGAGATTTCTGAGATTCCCGTCAAAAATTTTTTTTTGGCGCCATCACTTTTTCGCTGTGATACTTTCAGCTAAAAGCTTGCTTCTTAGTCGCACAGCCGAAAGATAAAAGACAGCAATATGGCTTGCTGACCTCGCGTTCATACTTCCTTCATGTTTGTCCGGGGTACCTAGAACACACCTAAGTAGGTTACCTTCAGGTCCTCCTCGTAGGATATTCATTAGAACCAAGCCACATGACTTCAGAGGTGAAGCTTTTAGCCTTTGAGGTATAAAAGATGAAAGTTATACAACAGCTTTCTAGGCGATGCGGCGAAAGGAGGTATTATGCCAAGATTTTCGGTGCTTGATGTGGCAGGTAACCATCGAAAATGGGCGCATGGGTGCCTATAAAAAGGAATATGATTAAAGAATATGCGAACATGTAACAGCGTTTGTCGGTCGATTTTGATAGAGTCGGCGCTAATGAATATTTGTTGCTTACTTTCGATCGCTGTCTGACCTTTTTCTCTCGAAGAATGTTGACAACACATAAGCGGCAGCTCCTGCAACCGTCCTTTTATTTTCTCAACGCTCTTTTTTCCGAAAAGGTAAATTCGGCGCGACCAACCGCAAAAGGTTCAGCTCCCTACTCGTAATTGTCTTGTTGAAAAACTGGAAACGGCAGCCGTCGAACAACCGCTAATGTGCCGAAATCGTGTGAACATGCCAGGTAATGAGCATAAACCTCTAACGCCTAGCGTAATAAATTATTAGCGGCATCTTCTGTATTATCGCATACTGCTGTACAAAGCTGAGCAGAGTAAAACGAATAACGGACCCATTTACTGCGCCATATCCAAATTGAAAGCTCAATATGGCCAGTGCGAACATCACGCCACTGGCCGTTCAAGAATCTCATCAAATGATTCTCGATGCAGAAAGTGATAGCGGTGAGTTTCGAAATCGACTTGTGTTTCTGACAAGCCTACTTTCCTAAAAGCGAGATAAGACGTCGTGGCCGCTTATAGAAATGTTAGCCATGTTTCACTCCGTTTCTGTGAGTGGATTCTCGGTTCCTCATGTAAGAAGTATGAAGCAAATGACATGCTATAATGAGACCTCCTTTTCACACGTTGGCATATTTTCCTCAGTCGAGTCTGCTTGCCCCGACTTCGAAGAGGAAAGAGTGATTATTGAATGCATCCATGTCTTACGTTGAGTTGCGGACACATGTACACTTTCATTGGTTGATACCTTAAATAGAAAATAGATGGCCGAGTGGTCACTACGAACGCATCTATATGAATAGGAGGACCAATAAAAGACGGAATTCACCTATAAAATTATTCCACCGACGTCCTTGCGCTATTAATCCCGCGATAGAGAAAATAACGTTTTAAAAGATTTTTTAGAAGACTTAATGTGACGATATTAGCTACTCTTTAGAACTCACCGAAATTGGCTCCTTTAGTAGACAGAGTACAGTTGTATCGTCGCCCCTCATAGACCTTGGAAATATTTCCTCAACGTCACTACAGCCTGAATTGAAATATTTATTCAGCAGCTTTTGATATGATCGAAGTGGCCGTAAGAAGAATCGTGCCACATATGCATGCTCAGCACGTTAAAGATGCGGACGTTGAATCCTTCAGTGTATCTTACAATGGAAGGTTCTTCTGAAGAGATAGATCTCGTTAGATTGCAAAGCGGTATCATCTATCAATAACAAAACAAGATGCGGTTGGTTAAGGCACCTGTGACAGTATGAAAAGCTCCACATATGAGATTGTTGGTTCCTTGCTCTCTTCTAATATCAGGCCATCATTGTCAAGCGAAGCCTTCAGATTTAGGAGAGGTCTTTCAATAGGCCGTGTTTTTGTGATGATTTAAACAGCCTGAGCAAAAGCCGGTATTTAGCAGACAAAAGACAGAGAGAAGTACCTATGCACTCCACCGAAACCGGTGAAATAAACCGAAGAAAGAGAATATGAGAAAGCGTGCTTTCTTCACCAACTTTCGTTGTTTGAAGTTGAGATTCGGTCGTCGCGCTCTCTTATTTTTGAGGGGATCGATCGCCCATGACTTGTACCGTGCACTTGCTGTCTGCCGCTATGACATTCCACAGTCCCATTCTTCTCTACAGTTTGCAGCATCTTTCGCTCAACACTTCCCTCTTTTACAGCTATCATCCGAATACCATTTCCCTGGTCAGGCAATCCTGGAAGGGGTGCTGAAGTTTTACCGCCCACTGTACCTGACGACTGCGGTTGCTGTTGTACTTTAGAGCATACCATTATACTGAGCGGATCTGGCGGTGGTTGTGCGGCGTACAGAAATCCGGACTCCAGCCTTATGCATTTATTCCCGTCTGAGCCCACTGCGTGCTTGGCAGAGGTGGATTTGTGCCTCACTGATGGCTTTTTCAATGCGTTCACTTCAGGAAGACCATCAGTACCTTTTTGCGACGAGCGCAGAAAGAGCGATGGGAGCTTCTGCTGCTCTTGATCTTCCTCAGTAATTACTCGACCCGCAATCTCAGGTTTCGATGTTGCGCAGTTAGAACACTGATGACCATGGACGTTTCCTCGATGGCATCTTTTTTGGTCATTGTTTTGGTATGGTGGTGATTTTTGATGTCTCTGACTAGGAATTCGCTCAGGTAACAGCGCTGTACTTGCAGGTAGACTGCGCGACCGAATTCGCCCAGAGTAACCTGCTTGCCGACTGCGTCGTGGCGTCTGAAGCAATGGCTCCGATTGCGGAAGCTGTCGATGGAACGAGAGTGGATGTCTCTTCTCCTCGGTGTGATAAAGTTGCTGGCGACGCTCTTTTTCATCCACCGCAAGAGTGCTATAAGTGGGTCCATCGAATGTGATGGACGGCTTATTCGGCGAAACAGCTATGCGCCTATAATTTAAAAAATGTTACGATGCGGAGAAAGGCCTTTCTCAGAAAAGGAACTAAGATCGACCAAAAACTCACCGAGGACGGTAGTAAAGCAAGTGCACTGCTCGTTACTATAGCACGCAGTGAAACGATAAACGATAATCTGGGAAACTATTAAATACGTCGCAAGATATGGGCATCCTAGATAGGCTCCAACTTGAAAACAGTAGAGGTTATCGTCTATAAGGCCATGAAACTGGACGAAAAGCGGAGTGAACAGCCAGAAAGGATTTGAGGAACAAAGCATTTGAGGGACATCATTTCTAAACCTCTGTTGCAAGCTGCCTCTTTCGGTAGAGGAAAGAATTATTCCAGAATCGCTGAGAAACGGTCGGCAAGGAATCTATGAGTAATATCTGAATAATAGGGCTAAAGTGAAATCTATGACGTTGCTAACCGTGTTGATCCTAGAATTGTATTCTTCGCCGGATGTTTTTCACGTTGAATGAGAGAGGTTTGAGACAACTTCAAAGCTGCCGATTCCTCGCCATGGGATCCACAAATTCCAGGCCGTATCTCCCACAAATAATCCAAGGATTAGCAGTATTTCAAACTACTCATTGCAGAAGAAAACATGCGTATATAAAAACCTAATGATTTCTATAATGTTGTGTTGAATTAGACTCATGAAGAGCTGTGAAAGTAGATGGTCGGACTAATGCATTTCCCACCCGATCTCACTTCATACAGTTTGCTATTAAAGCGTTTTCTGGATGCTTGATGAGTTTCTGTGTCTTTCAATGCAGAAAGAGGGTGGCGACTCTCCCGCATGTGCAAATCGGCAGACGCTCCAAAACGAATTTCACGACAGTCTTACCGACGTGTTGAAATACGCCGAAAATTACTTGCTTAGTCACGCAGTGAAAGGAAGGTTTGTATAAGAGTGGGAACCACAACTGATTTTTCGTCTATGCGGTCGATCAAGCTGGCACATCGTACACGTTACCGAAGAGAGCGCATTAGCGGATTGCTGGAACTATAGAAGACGGTGACTTCGTCATGAGCAGGTGATGGACGAGGACGGCCAGTGCCGCAGAAGTGAACTTTTTGAATGAGCTGTAGGCTAAATCAGCTCTAAAGCTTCGTCTATGGCGACCAGTTAGCACAAGTCTGCTATGACATGTGAAGATGAGAAAAACTCTCCGGTAACGTTATGGTTATGAGAATGTATTTAGATCAGTTTTAACATATTTGCATGGTTTATGAAATTTGCAGTCAGTTGAAAGCAGGAAAGATCTCGTCAATTTCTTACTGAGGGAACTCAAAACATATTTCTGGGGCGTGAAAAAAAAACTGAAAAGAAGCGATCTCAAGAGATTGCCGAAAGCTTCAGTGTTGAAAATGGAAAGGAAAAGGGAAAATACAGCGATTTCGAGGTTTTGTCATGACCTCTCTTCGGCTTATGTGAAGTACATTGCACGTCGGCATTAAGATCGCAGTTAGCGTCAACTTACTTGTGGATACTTCACATGCTATACTGCATGTTGTTGTGTCTGTTTCATACTTATTCTTGAAAATAAAAATCACAACATTTGCTTGAATAACAACATAAAGCAACACAAGATCACTCGCTATTCATCCGAAAAAGTCATATACGGCTCAGAAGTTATCCCCACACGTGCAGAAGTCATCGTATCTCGCCGATCCACTCAACTCTCACTTCAGCTGTCATTTGCGCGGCCGAGATTCACAAGAAGATTGCGCAGCGCGACAGAAATGATGGATAATTTGAAGCGCCCAATGATTACCGGGACACTTTCATCCGGACTATCCGCGCGGATAGCGTTATTCGTATAGACATGCTTGTAGAGCGACTTCTTCGAACACTTGTGTCTCTCGCGGGGTCTACGAAACATACCGCTTGCTGGTCGAGCTCCACTGCTGTTGAGTTCAGCAGCCCTTTGTTGTCTTCTTTCATCACTGCCGAATAATTATCAATCAGAAGCTGTCTTTCTAGATGAAACGGCGCAAGAAATGGTGACTGACAGCTCCATCGACCACCAACGGAAGTTGCATAGCAGTGACTTTAGCGCTAGAGAGCTTTACAAGTTTCAGGCCGTCTGCAACCACCTATACCTTCTCATGCTCCTTACATTTCGAGTGAGCCTTAAACGGCCGAACTTAAAACACCAGTCACCAGCCACTTTTACAATAAACGCTCTCTGGACACTTGACACGAACCTGCAGAAAATCATCATTACATTCGCTCATTGCCCGATCATAGAAGAGGACGAGTCATAAAGAATATTTCTGAGCAGAATATCTCCATCCACCGTAGCTCACATCTTGAACGGACCCATCTCGAGCACGTAGCTGCGAACCTACTCAGGAGTGGTAACGGTACTTGACAGGCGCAAGGTTCTCATGTGATGGAATGCTAGCAATGTTGCAGGACCCGCAGGCATGAAATTCTCTACGGCGCAGCCAATTCAAACTCTAAAGTATAGTTAGGATTATCGGAGTACTGTGACGCCCATGTAACTTTTCAATTCCAGCGATATCTTTCTTCTCAAGCGAGCGGGTCCTCTTCCACCGGCAAGTACTGCATACCCGCTTTTAGTGCAGATGTGTTTTCGAAACATCGTTTTCGCAGGCGCTATTCCCCCGGGGATTTTGCGCAAACTGCGGTTCCCATGCAGGGTTCAGTGCATAGTACGAACTCGTTAATGGCGTGAATTGTGGAATCAGCGTTTTCGCTGGGAAGTCGATCGCGACTCCCCTCCGAATTGTATGTCGGCATTGTTGTATATAATGTGGAGTTGGTCTCATCCGAGTAGTACGTTGGCGTTGTTGTGTAGAAAGTGGAGCCGATTTCCGGTGCATCCATGCTTGAAAACGAACTGAAATTTGCACGCTCATAAGCCGACCATTCGAAAGACGATGAAGAGCTTCGGAGGAAAAGACGGCAACGATTGACCGACGAACTTCAAGCAGTCAGCCCGCAATGATCGATCTTATCAAAGTTCATAGTGGAAAGTTCGCAAGAGAATGCGGTAGCGCGAATGCGTGCAGCATATGAAAAATGATTTAGGCAGTGATATACTGCAGTTCGCAGTTCGTAGAGGAACACCTACAGGTCTCATCCTTTTTCTTGAAGCGTCACTTATGAACTCTCTAACTTTCCAGGAAGCTCTCCTGACTCGAAAAAAAAAGCCCTCGGAGGAAGTCTTCGAAAACATAAAAAATTCCTTCCGGCGGCCTCGAAAACTCCCACTGCAGTGGCGTTTTTCTTCGTAAAAATAGAATTTCGCTGAAGAAATGGCTATCGAGCATCTTTTCAATGAATCGGGTTTGGGCCAAATATTCTAAACTGCAAAGTTCAAAATTTAAGGAGAAGCACAGTGCTACTCCGAGGGAATGATATCAAGCGTAACGCATCCGCGGTGGCAGCTCAGATATTTATCTTCGAATTCTACCCCATTTCGCGTAAACGTATAACGCTACGAGATGCGACCCGCCTCTGCGCCAAACCTTTCTCCTCGCTGTATTTTTACCGTACCTTTCGGACCCTCGTATTGGTGCTCGCTATAGGCCTCGCCGCTCCGATGGGTGGCATTTTACCTTTACAAGCCCCTCCTATGCATATCTGGTGAGGATTAGAAGTTCCAGTTATGTTAAAATGGAATGTCTCGGGCTGGAGAGGTCTGGGAATCCATACCAAGTTTTTGGGTACGCTGAGACTGAAAGTGTTTAAACGCGGAATGTTTTATTTGAGGAATTTTTATGAATAAATATGATGACGAGGTGCATGGCAGTAGAGAAGCTGCAGTTGTAAGCTGGGTACTTGGGAATCCAAAAACCTCATATTATTTGAGGAACTGTGAGAACTGCATCCTTCACATCGATCTTAAGAGGGGGTGCATCTAGAGGAAGCCTTAGTTATGAATACCGAAATCCTCTGTAAAAATCACGATTATCTTAGAAACTCGAGCTTAATAAGCGCAATCACACAACATTACTGCTACCGAAATTGACAACCACTCCCTTCGCGGGAGCTTCTGAGAAAACGAGTTAGACGAACATCTTCCTTCTCTGTGGCTGCCGAGATCACTGCCTCCCCTCTTCCCCACCTCCATTAAACCCCCTCTATCCATCCCCTCACTGGTCGCCTCTCCTCTTTTTACCATATCTCAAAGTCTGAGAGGAGGGAGGATGGGTTGCGAACGCTTATTTACCAAAAGACGGTCATCTATAACAAAAAATTTTCAGTGACACGAAGCTACGAAGGATGCCATCCTGAGATATACGAGCGCAGGTTGCACTGATAGACATAAAGGAAATTGCCGCCGGGGCCAACGACGCAACTGTAGAGTTCTGCGGGAATCGGAGTAGAATTACGATAAGCAACCTATGGGTTCTGCTTATTTACAGTGGTCCACTTTGATTCTCCTTACTGATTCCCTTCGCTTCCTCTCATCAACTCTAAATTGTTTATGTGCTGATGTGGTAACCCGCCTTATGGATCGAAGTGACGAACTGTTTGTAGGATGTTGTGTCTGCTGCGGTCGATAACGCTGCGATGAGGCACTGGACAATAGCTGAAAACGTCGATGATGTGTTCAGTCACAGCGATTCATAAAATTAGTCTGTGTGCAGTGCCTATTGTGAAAAGTGGGGTTTATCCCACATATCGACCACGTTTGAATGTATTTATGGAATGATAAATGCAAATGAATATTATTAATCAAAGCACCTCCAACAGCTCCGAAAATTGGCCATCCAACTGGAATTCAAGTGTTAACGCCGTCATGACAGAGACCGAGGTGCTTGGCGGACAATTCGGTGTCGCCAGAACGGGAGGAGGGCAATCGAGCGCATTACTAACAGTGGGATAATGGGGAGAGTGAAGAAGGAGAGCCCCTGACAACGCAACTGTATAAACTGTCAGCTGCAGATTTGAGGAAGCCCAGAGCATCATTGACTGTCACGTGGCGAAAAGCTGCGTACATCTGCTGGCAGCCAGAAAAGCTATGATGTGCAAACAGCGGCAACGCGGCGAAAGCAAGTGAAATGAAACGACCTTCGCACGAAATCTTTGAGAGAGCATTACGGCTTAATGCTCCTCAACACCGACCGCCCAGTATGCCAGTAATAAAATGGAATGATGCAAATCCATCTGCAGTAGAAGGACTTTGAATGATCATGTTCAAGTGATGCAAATGAACACATGCCCAGGCCGTAAACATGATTCTGCCAAAGTGTGGCTAAAGCTGATCTAGAAGTTTTCCTTATAAATCCTACTAAGACATTCAGAGGAGAATTTGTTGTGTCTCATAGGGAAATGCAAACAGATCTGTTTTTGCAGGCAGTGAGCCGCTTTATCAGAATCTAATGAAGCAGCAAGATTCAGCATTCCACTAAAATCTGTGGCCCTTAAGCGAGGACACTCTTCGAATTCCGCCTCAAAAAGCGCATGAATGCTCAATGGCCAAACAAAAATTGGGTAAAGAAGCATCAGGAATAAGTTGGACTCTTGAATAGTTCGATGGTTTATCATCCATTAGCAAAATGCAGCGAATCATATTCATGGAAGATCGTTGAGCGGGTCGAGTTATGGCAGCGGTAAATTAGAAGCATGTCGAATTCGTGCATGCATTTGACACGGTGGCGATATGGTGATGTGCGGACGCATCATAATTAACTTCTGTGTGGTCGTGTTGTGTTCCGACGTCGCAAATGGTTGGTCAACTGGGTGCGTCTGCGAAATTTAAGGTTCGGTTTGACAGGAAATTTCTTGCTGTCTCATATTTCGGCCAATCGCACAATTAAGCGGCATTCTGGCTCTTCAGCACTATGCCCAACACACATTATCCAATATTACTGCATCGTCTCATTGCTGAAATGTTGTTCAGTGCCAACTAATGATGCCTTCAGCAGCGTTTAACGTTGTAGTGGCAAAAGACGGCTGATAAATGCTCGCAGAAGTGACTTTCTAGTGACGGTCATCGTCGCAAGAGACCTTATGTATGGTCGTTTATTTATTCTTTCGTTGCGAGAAAATAGCCCTTCATAGCATTCCCGTGTACCGAGGGACATTGCTTCTCTCATCGAGTTGCCTTCTGCGGTCTTGTCTCGACAGTCACTCCGTCGACTTTTGTTGTGCAAATTTTGTTTCGACTGACCCACACTCGATGTGGGAAAGCGCTAATTACCTCGTCTCACTTTAACCACCCGTTGGCCTCTGCTTTAATCGATTCTGGACAAAGACGGCTCGGTGTGAGCATTATTTCCGTCTCTTAATCAGCCTACGAGCGACTCTCATGCACCCAGAAATTCGCTATAATTCAGCCTTTAGAAGTTGTTCCCCCGCCACATTTGTTGCGACGACTTTCGCAACGAATGACCGTAATCGCGTGGCTCGCTTACAGCGTGCTTTGCTTCGCTGTGTCCTCTGCCCGTGCATATAGCTCATTTGTTGGGTACGGTTGGTCACGTCGTGCGGCGTGTGGTGCTGGGCAAGGGAGGGGAGAGGGGAGTCGGTGTTCAACGAATTTTTCACTGGAAGAGGAAGGAACGGCATGCTAGCTTTATGTGGGGGACTGTCTGCCAAGATGTCGGCTTGTCTGTTTTTATGTTCAGTGACCATTCGCGATTGCAGCAATTGCCTTTCTTTCTGGCCGGGTTTTTTCGTCTCTTTTCATAAAATTCTCTCTTGCCCTTCTGTGACATCGAGTTGAAATCACTTGACACCTGCGGCCGTTTGTTCCCATTTGGAGTTAGGTGCGTGGAGATGAACGTATGGTTGGCAAGGTTGCTTCTCGGTGTTTTTTGCTGCTGCGGAAGCGTTTCGTTCCTTCAGGTGGAGGGTGATGCCACGCTCATTGGTTCTCTTATTTTCCTTTCCAGTCATTACGGAACCGTCTATTGAGAGCGCACCTTCTCCGAATTTTTGCAGTATCCTCTAGGTTCCTTTGCGTACCGCCGGTTCGAAAATGAAGCATCTTCGAAGAGGTAAAGGGCGGTGGTGGGGACGACGATTGAAACCTGTGAAAGTCGAAATCACCGCCTCGTCAAATGATCGCAGCAGCAGCAAAATAGATTCGTCGAGAGAAAAAGGTTCGCAAAAAATGATGTGTGGGCGAATACCTAACTGCTTGTTGAGCACATATGAGTATTTAAAAGAAATTCGATAAATCGGCGTTATATTTCTTCAGAAATTGCCGAGCGCGTGCAATACGAAGAGTTTCAGGACGGTTGTATCCGTTTGCGTAACACTGCTCTGTCGAGATCGTCACTGTGCCGCGGACAGTCGTTGTTGACGGGATTAAGTGCATTTAGTGCTGGTAAAACACTGCAGCGAACACAAACATCAAACACCGCTGCCATCACTCAACAGCTGCAACCCATCGTTGTCGGAATGGAGTAAGTTGATCGCTTTCACTTTCTTGTGTAAAGTGGATAGGTGTATAGCTGAGGTAAGTGGTAGTGATTAAGTGTAAGACTCTGTAAATCTCTCATTAATTTCTTAGTATTTGTGGTCGCCATGATCGGTTTAAGCAGGAATTGCCGAGCTCTTTGCGGGTTTTCTTCTTCAACTATCACAGTTTTGTAAGAGATGAACTGGTTTGTTCTGGTGCAGAAGGCTTCAAAGTATCCCGCATCGTTCTCGCCACACTTGTTGCCTGTCTGCATGTCACGTCGACGATGATCGTTTTCAGTCACTTTTTGCTCGACTAAGTTCGATTCTATGAGATTCTGAAGCGAACTTGGTGAAGTTGTTATCTAGAAAAAGTGCATGTCTGCGAGGGAACACTGCACATGTGATTATCTAGTCTATATTGTGGTGAAGTTCGCAATCACAAAGTTACTCTGAGGTCCCTCTGAAGAGGTCTCCTTTGTGCCCCTTTTATTGAGTAGACAGCCCCTTCTGATTAGAGTTCAGTAGGAAAAATTTTAAACGATAGTTGGACGACTGGCTTCGCTCATGAAAAGTTGTGAGAAACTTGCCAGTAGCAGTAAATGGTCGCATCACTTGTTCAATCTGGCTGTCATCAATGAAATCCCCCATTTTATTAACATTCATTTCTCCGTTTACCAACAATGTTAGCCGTTATTTCTACGGGATCTTTCCACTGAGTAGCAGCATAGCACCACTTCGCATTCAATAATTCCTACTGCTCCGCTCCTTTTCTGTTCTCGTTCGTCTCGGCTTTTGGGTCCCTGAAAAGACTGCTGTGAAATGTTTTTGATGCAGTCTGTGTACGGAATGGTTCAGTCATTAGATCTATTCCGACTTAGCATCCTTAGTTGTGAGCGGTGTGTTATTAAATGACATAGGAACTTTGGGTATCATTTCGACGGGTGTGGCTGGAGTAGATAAAAAGGTGGCATTTTCTGTGTTGGAATAGATACACACGATGTGCACTGAGCCGTACCTCGGCCAGCTCCCAGTTACCGGTGATCGTCCCATATTGCAAAAATTCATCGAGAGGTTGCACTTTTAGGCTGCAAATTTTTGTGCAGTCGTTCATGTGCCGCTCGTTTACAGGAAAAAGACATATGCTCCTTGAGATTTGACGCGCAAGAATAGAAAAATACGTGACATAGCAGCTGCCGTGACCTCCGACCCCGAGTGTTTTTGCAGTTTCTAATTGTGGTGTGCAAGTTTCCTCTATTTTTAGGCGCTTGTAGTTCGCAAGATGTTTATTATGTCATTAAATTGTATCGCTGTGATGGGGAGTGAATTTTGCTTTGGCCGGAATTGCCACTTTTCATCCGAGGAGGCGGGTTTGTAGTGTGTAGGAACTGGAAGTTTTCAACTGCATGAAGTCGGACGTATCTCTGCAGTGAGAAGCGGCTCATTTATGGGTTTCACTCTTCAGATGTTTACACTTTTGATTTTGACTTCACACCGAACGCATCTGAATTTCGTTCGCTTTTGGATATTGGCCGACGATTTTACAAACTCCATAAATGTTCTCATATGTAAAAGTTGTGAGCGGGGAAGCTATGTTGCTCAGTCGGTGAAACATCTTCTCACTTCCGAGCAATGGAGAAATATCTAAACCAAATGCTCTTGCGAGAGAGCATTGTTCTAGAAGCGAGTAGGGTTGAAGAGTGCGGTAGTAATTGCTTTCACTTGTTCAACTGCTTATTTCTTTCACGTTAGTCGAAACATGAAGATATCAAAGTTTTTACTCAAACAAAGTTCTTATTTCAGCAGTCGGCAGTTAGATTGTGCAGCGGGAGTAGGGTAATGGTGCCCTTCAACTCAAAAGATTACTGCAGTTCTTGGTGATAGACTTTAGCCAGGCCCTGGACTGTAGACATTCAGTAACTTCGTATATACAAAGTTCTTCAGACGTTGGTGTGGAGCATTAGTTCTGAAGACGAGTAGAAAGGAATTACGGCCAAAAATGGTCATGTACCGCGTTTTCGTGTGAGTGGACGCTGCGGTTCATTGCGTGGGTACGTCCCTCGTCTGCTTCTACATAGTACTACGTAGGGAGTCCCCAAGTTTCAATGCGTTTTGCGCATTTACAACATTGGTGACCGTGTGCCGTCGTGCATGTAATGTATGTGCATCTTCATCCTTGGAGTCTATATGCGGGAAGCAGCAGAAGCTTCGCATTTTAGTCGAGAACATCAGCGAAGAGTAGATGGGTGCACAAAAGTTCTACGGTATGCAGCAGGAAGGGAAAACTGATTGTCCAATATCCGTAATATCGTGCAGGGGAAGCATTGCACGAGTCGCATAATGGGAGGATATTTGTGCATCTGAAATTGCCTCCGCAAAGAGTATAGCAAAACGCTGGGATGGTAAAAGCGCACGCGCTATCATCCAACGTTTTCTCCGTTCGCCGTTAACCACCGACACCCCACCCCCATCGAGGTGACCGACGAATATGGATGGGAACGACGGATCTGAGCGATACTATAAAAGCCATTCCACCGTCAAGTCGGGAATAGGGGGAAAAAATTATCGCCACTGTCCGCTATGCTTCCACGCCTCTACGGTGCGATGCCTCTAGGCTTCTAAGATTTCATGGCTCCACGTCACTGCGTCCCGTAGCCACTATATTTCCAGGTCTTTGTGCCTCGGCACCTCCTGCGTTTTCAAGTCTCTACACTGTCAACTCTGTCGGCTCGATAAGCATACTAAAGCGATTTGATACTCTCTCAATTTTCTTAGTTTTGAGGGTCACTTATTCAAAAGTTTTAGTTTCTCATATCTAAAAATTATCAGTGTTGGGAGGGGGAAGCAGTGGAGAAGGATAAATTCGGAGTTTACTAAGTTCTGTTTTTGGTTGCATTAGCAGCGCAGCAGGAAATCAAAGCTTTATAATCGATGATTGCCCACAGAAAGAATTTTCGTAACCGTTGCTTCCGGACTGAATATTGTATAGACTGTGGGATTGGGGTGAAGAGAGGGGAGAACAGTGGGAGACTGTTGTTTTAAGGCAATGCAGTAAAGAATCCAAGAATCGAATAGGGCATTTCACATAGGTTTGTGACAGAATTTTCTTCGCTTATGCGTTTATGCGAGTCCAAATGACATGAGCAGAAGGGCTTTTTACGAGACTGCCGATCTGCAGTTCGACCGCTTTTTATTATTATTTACATATGCGGGTTTTTAAATCTAATGCCATGCCTCAGTCGTGCACGAAGTCGGCGTTCTCTTTGGCTTGCTCTTGCCACTGAAGTCTCCGCTGTCGGCTTTTAAATTTTGACCAAGCCCGTTTTCCACCAGTGTTACGCACGTGGAAGGAATTCACATTGACTCGCCCAAAGTATCGTCTTTCTTTTTTCCCGTTAGTTTCTCTCGAAATTTGAAGCTTTTCTGAGTGGTTCTCGAGACCCTCGTTTCCTTTTCGCTTTCGTTTCCTCTGAGAACCATCTATTTCCGTTAAAACATTCTTAAAGTAAGAAAACTACCTGTTTTGGGAGGATGGGATTTTCCTTTGGGCATTTTTAAACGGCACTTTGATGATCGCCCCTAACGGAGGAGGGTGTGGTGTTGTCTCTTTTAACTGGGTGATGTTAACTGCAAATTGGTTTGCTTCATCGTCTTTCATTTATTGAGTGGTGATATTAATTTTAAGCTCAGTCAAAGAGTCATTCAACGAAGCATCTACTGGATCGATGCCAGCATGGCGGAAGGAGGACGCAACGGCAGCTGTTCATATGGTTTCCTTTATTTTCTTCATTATTTGCATTCATAATTGCTTGTTTAGAAGTAAGCTTGCTGGTTTATATCGCCTAGAGTGGTGTAAGGTTGTCACCAGCGAAAAGTCCCTTGCTCATCATTTCCATTTCGATGGTGACTAAAGCGTCTAGGGTTCTGCGAAATATTAGCCTCGAGCCGAAGAACAAACTGGAATTACGCAGGTTCGGTATCGAAGTTATGCGAGCCAATTTTGCCTGTCGGTTGTGTGAAGTGAGGGCTAACATAGGGAAATTGAGGATTCTGGAGCACTTTGGAGGGCAGAATATTCAGCCGTGAATGTGTAAATCATGAATCGTCGTCGTTCGCCTCGTTCTGCGGACATTTTGGCCAGTCATCAGGCAGCAGCGTTATGTTTTTCGCTTATTTATTTGTTTATGTGAATGAAATGTGTGTGTGTGTACTCAAATTCGTAGCGTTTTAACGGTGGCGCCCAACTTGCGGTGATTGCGAAAGCTAGGCGTCACTTTGCTGCGTTTAGAGTTTTGAATGGCCGGCCATATTTGCATAGTGCGCGAGGAGATATTGCAGACGGTGTCTTGTCAAATTCGAACTTCTTTAGTGACAGATAGGTGATGTGATGGGTATGGTGATCGGTGGCATGTCTTCCATTCGGAACGGGTTCTTTCCCGGAAATCAGAGTGCTTTAGTCTCATGCGATGAGCCCGTTCCTTTTCCAGGTCATTGGCTTTTCTTTGTTTATCTGTTCCAGCATTCCAGAAAAGCGTTTAGAAATGGTGCTCGCTGATCCCAGAAAGCATTTCTAGATATAAAAAATATATTTTTCAGCGACGCCATATCTATAAATGGACTTTCGTCGGTATTTTCTAATGACGAAGGATCAGAAAATTTGGCCTTTTTAAATTGAATCTCTTCATAGCTGTTCGTTGTTTTTCTGCAATTTTTTTGTTGTTTATTGCCTCGTTCCACCTGATTTCCAGCAGAATGATCTCGTCCCGGTTCTTCATCTCGGAAATGTTGGAAAGGGCCGCTGTAAGGATCGTACTTCGCGAAAGCAGGGGAGCCCTGCGAGTATCCGGCATGGAGAGAATAAATTCTCGGAGTCCCTCGCGGGGAACAGGGACTTCCAGTGAATAGGCTCCCTACGGATAAGGAAGACTGGCTGTGCCTTGTTTTGTTACGAAATTTTTCTCGTGGTTCCTGCTGCTGTGGTTTCAACGTTTTCATGGGAAACTTGTAAAAGTTGAGATCCTGCGGTATCTTTGTGAACTCCTGTGACATACAAATCTCAGATGGAGCCCAAACGTATATTTCCACCAGAAGCAGTTGAGTGCTTTGTTATATGCAGGTGCTAATAAAATTTCAGGAGTTGCATACAAAGAAAGGGTACCTATTAATGGATCGTGAGAGGGGACCGTGATAAAGTGTTATTTTGGGAAGAGCAAATGTTTTCGGGAGCAATTTCTTATCGCAAAATTGATATCAAATGATATGGGGAGCAGCATGCGCTCCTCACGTAAGCTTGTTGGCGAAGTTGTTAGGACTAGTGTTATTTAACTTTCGGCAGGCTCTTCGTTCTTATTATGGTATTCTTGTTCAACACTTCTCTTTTACGAATTGCACATTCGATGCGGGAATTTTGGCCTCCGAATGAGTTGATGGCACTGCCAATGGGTGCCCGTATCCGTATAAACGTTTAATCTCTGCCGGAAAATGTTAATAGTAGTAACGGAAGCGACTACGCTGGCTGGTGCTATCCTCGGACGCGCAACTGAACAAGTTGCATTACATTCACTGTATCCTCCGTGATATCTGTATCACCTGCGCTTCCAGACCGGCAGTCAGACCGTACCCTCTATGTTGTATTAGGCATTTCCATTCATTGGATACACATCTGTTGTTTAAGTATAAAACTCGTTACAGGCAGACAGCATACCCAAGTGGCGGAAGTGTGCAGCCGGTCGTCGATCCCATTGCCCGCTGCTTCTAGACGTTCCCAGAGTTGACATCAGTCCTCGGCGCTTTAGAGGGATATGTAATGAAGGAGTAAAGGAAACCGGAAAAGTGCTTTGAAAGTTCTTTTTTGGCAGGAGGAGACAAAGACAGAAAAAGGGTCCTGTGCAGTACTGCGAACGCATGCCACCTTCAAAATCGTCATCTACGCATGCCAAGACGGGCTATTTGAAAGCAGCCACGATGGTGATAAAGAACTCCGATGGACTATGCGGAATGCTGATGAAATAACAGAACAATCTTCAGCACGGCAACGTCAACAGTATCTGACAAAAATAGGGGTCACCTCATTTATCCGATGTTGCCCCCGTTCTCCCTTCCGAAAGATTTACTCGAGGAGGAACAGTTAGAACACCTCAAGCCGCGGAGTGTGAGTCGGAATATATCGGTAGCCGCTGCTGTATTGCGGTACTTCCCGACTTCGGTGAATGAAGTCGTTGCTCTTTTAGCGATGCTCTTTCAGTGTACATATGCTAAAAAAATGGAATATTTTAGCACAGTTTCTTGCGGGACATCAGCTGACAAGGGATAATTCTACTGCATTCGAGGTTGTGGACAAAACAAAGTAGATCGGAGAACAGTTTGAAGTCCGTGCCCAGCAGATTACTTTGCTTTGTGCCATCATTGCAGACCGCTCTTTCTTCTGATGATAATCGAACTTTGTTTCTACTTTTGTGTTTTGTTGTACTTAACTCCGAGAGTCGAAGTGGGTGTGGGTACGAGATCGACGAGGAGCACATCCCAGATTCACGCTGCTCGAAATTGGAAATCAGGTAAAAGTGCTTTTACTGCAACGTATATTGGATAGTGGAGACTGATTTAAACGTCGAAGAAGAGGGATGGCAAACAGATATTTGCGACAGCGTGGTGTCGAGAACGCTGAATACAATTTTATAGCAAAGAATGAAGGCGGAACTCTCTGCGCTGTTTCACTGATTCCAGTTCTTTGGCGTGGCTGTGTAATCAGGTTGATATGGGCACAGATACATCTTGTGGGAAGCGATTCGGATGAAGAGCTTCTGGACATTCACTTGTAGCCTGATATCAGAAGCCAAATAAGGGAGCCGTAAAGGGCTGCAATATTGCAATGTAGATTGGCTAGGACGATGAAGAATTTCGATGCTGCGCAGTGCGTCTCAGCTATAAGGCGCTGAGAACCCATGTTGCAGTTTTTAATCCGGCTACTCGTTCAGAGGTTTGTTCGGCGAGAGAAACAGAAAAGGCAGCTATGAGACGAGGCGTGAGCACAGAAAACTGCAAGTACGGCAAGAGTAGGTTTTGCTTTGAGCACAGTTCTGCACTAAAGCCATGTCGCAGAACTTCTTGATGTGCCAGCAACGTTTTCGTTCATTGCACATCAAGACTTCCCATTATGCCTTTTTGATTGTGTCGATATTATTTTTCACGATAAACTGATCTTTCTTTGATGATATATTTGCTCAACGTTATCTCTGAATGTTCCTCAATCCAGCACACTGCATCTGACAGTTCCCCGTGTTTGTGACTTCATAGAGAATTTTTGTATTGGTTGTGACCCAGAATTCCGGCTTCTAACATCCTAATAGAAATGACGAAAGCACTCGCGGACTCCTGGGATCTCTACTGGGATTGGTTACCACTGACCCATATCGGGCAGGGAGGAGAGAAGGTCAAATGCACATCGCGTTGCAGACACACGCAAGATTGTCTCATAGTTGATAATTCTGATGTTGTGTGGTAATTTCTTTCCTTGCTTAAACTTGTTTTTCTGAAATTCGGATCTTTTGCTGGCTATTTCCTACCGTCTACCCCATTCAGAATGAGGACATAATGGATTGGGCGGCAGGCAGTAGCAGCTCTCCATTAAGTGGTAGTGGAAATGTTTCGTCGAGCGCCGTTATCGACAAGGATGCGCAGGTCAATGATTCTGAGCGCACCGATGGGAAGTGGAGACACGAGGTTGTGCCTATGGTGATTTTTATGTGATGTCATCACGGCACACAGCTTTATTTTGCAGGTGCTGGCAAGTATCAGGTTGCATAACTTTTGCGGATTATGCGGTCAAGAATGGTCGTACTTTTTGTGGAAATTAGGATACACTATCAGAGCTGATAGTTATAGCTGGATGAATCATCCTTTTTGATCTCATTTTTCTCTGCTCACTTAGGCCCATTCAGAGTGGGTTTCCGAGTTCTGATGCGTCTTTATCGACGCTACTCTCAATAATCGCTCTTCGCTTCTTTCTACTTTTTAATATTATTTCTATGAGGATCACATAAAAGAGTGTTTGCAGTCGTCCACTGAAGAGTCTTGCGGGATCGCCACACCATTCAGCAGCAAGAAGCATGATATCGAGCAGGGGTTGTTTATTGGACCTGCCGTTGGAACAAGCCTTACCAAGAAAATGACGGTTAATTGGCAAGATGATACTGCATGCGACGCCGACTTTTCTACACGGTGCTGCGATCATTTTAGCCATTGCGGTGAGTCCTTCACTGTTCTTATATGATTATTTTCGTCCTTTTCACTGAACTATGCACCAGCATAAACATTTCCGTTAAAGCAAGGTCCGTTCTTCTTGTCGAGGGTGATGCATGCCGGCACCTCACGTTCTGGATTCCTCCAGTGCCTACAGGTGGATATTTTTGACTGTCTGTGTTCCAAGAACGGTGCTGTTTTTTTACATGGCGCACATATAAGCTTTGCATGCGCACGAAGCTTTAACCATGAATATTTCTTTGTTGCAACTAAACTATGTCGTCTCTTGTTTCTTTCAGGTGGTCTAGGCGGATCGATTGCGATGGCGACGATGAGGGCTCAGTTGGGCCAAATGAGTCACTTTTCGCGATTAGCCAAGTGCTGTCTGGCTAAGCGGCTCCTTGTTGGTTATTTTACTCCGTGAAGCACGACAAGCTAATTTGTAATTTGAATTACTTGCCTCGAGAGAAGTGAGTGCAGGAAACCAATTATAGAGAAGGTGCAGTATGACTGGGAGCTAAAGGTTATTGCAAAAGGGGTAAATGATGACTTTCGAACATAAAGGTGGGCGAGAGCATGCTAAAAGGTGCTGAAAGTTTTCATGCTCGTTCACAAAAGTGTATCGGCTGTCATTTTTATGCACTTTGTTTTAAGTGAGCGCATTTCGCCATGTGATATATGCTGTGTCTTGCGATGTGTTATTCCTCTATTAAGGTATGAGATGGGTGAGGGCATTTGGTCGACAATTTCAGTGAAAAGTTCATCGCTTTTGACGAAATTTTTGCTGCAGCAAAACGAAGAAGGTATATAAAATATTCGCTGCGCAAGCCTTCCAAGATCCACCCAGTTTGGTTTGTTAAAACGTAGCAGTAAAAGTGCAGTAGGGTACTATTGAGTTCTAGAAGAAAGCCCACGTCAGAGGTGTCACACAGATGAAATCTTTGTGGAGGGTAGTTGAAAGATTGGCGAAAGGCTCATCCTGAACAGTATTTCCAAGGCAGCCATCATGAATGATCCCTATCGACGCCAGCAGGAAGAGTCGTAAGAAACTCGATTACCGAATGTCAGGGGCGGTTTTAGTAAGAGTCACTGTCTTCAGTTAGTGGGAGTGACCGCTGCAAGATATAGGTATAGCACACCACATATCTTAAATAAATTTTTGTTGTACGATCGTTGAGCGTGGAAGAGGAGAGTCTGACGCGAAGTTGCCACAGACGTGCATTTGTAGACATTTCTGGAATGCAAGAAATTTTCTAAAAGCTTTGATGTTAAGGTAGGTAGTGGATCATGAAAGAGGATGCTGTGATTCAAGGAACGTTTTCAGGGTGACGGGGATGTGAAAAGGATCCCCAGTGAAGTGAGCGGAGCTACTACAGTGAGCTGTGGTGATGTGGTGAGTAATTTTCACTGGCTATAAGCATCTTTTATTCATCTTGTCTCAATTATTTTTCGCTACGGGCCTTTTGCTTCAGTTCTTATTTCATCTCTTCCTATTGATGCTTTATTTCGATAGCATTCGGCAAGCATAGCTTTATATTAAGTGGGACTTGGATAAAGAACAGACTCACGAAACAGTGGAATAAGCTTTGCGCTGACTATGTTGGCGGCCTCCAGTTGTGCGCTTTGCTCTCGTCGAATAGCGCGAGAAGTTCTTTGTCCGATCTGAACCGGGCAACTGGATGCAACCCATACTGCTCTACTCCCTTCCTTCAGCATCCAGTTGAAGCATTTGGATTTTGAATAGTTTATACGTGTGGCTTAGATATAGGAGAGGGATAATTATGAAGGTTTATTGCCTAAGTTGTGTTGATTATTTGTGGGCTAATAATGCCAACAAACAGTCAACCTTCAGGGGAAAGCTTGTGTTACCTCAGTTACTCGTTTTCGCGATAGGCATTAAATACTGCCTATGAAGATGTTTGCGTAGAGCTAGTGATAGTCGGCGATGAACGTTATTTTGCGATATTTTGACGTCATTCAGGCTGCTGCGTAGAAAAATTCTTTATCAGAGGCCCCTTCGGGATGGTTTCGCATCCGCCCTCTGATTATAGAAAGTGAACAGTGACTCAGCGTCGTGTTCCAAAGATTATTGCAGGTAATGATTGGTCGATGCCGAAATCTTGAGAGAAAAGCTATAATTATATTCTCCCGCTCATGTAACTATACTCTTCAAAAGGTCTTCGGAGGCTCACTTCTTGGATTATGACCACCAATTTTTAGGTTCCCCGTTTTGTCATAATGATTCAGTTCAGGTGGAAATAGATTTTTCTGCGTACTGCAGGAATAGTAATGCGCAGTATTTTTCGGTCAAGTGGAAGCCATTTTTTGTTAGAATCTTGAAACAGAGCTTTCGGAGTTTGGTAGTGGCGTAAGAAAGAACCATTTTGTGTTTGGTGCTGAAGAATAATGAGGGTCTAGAATTCCTCAATACTTCACCAACACGACTGCGCCGCAGATCTGTCACTCTTTGCAGAAATCTTTCTCCGCAAGAGGTGTAAGAAACGGTTGTAATTTTTGCCCGATTTTTCACTGCCGATCATTAACATGTTATGTAGTACACAAACTGTACTCTCATGGGGTAAATTTCTTTTTCTTTTTGTTGATAATCCTTTATCGTCCTGAAGTACTTAAAAAATGGGTCACTTGTGACATGTGGTAGATATCCGTCGACTAGCTGTTGCATCTGGAATATTATTGGCTATCAGTAGTGTGTTGTAAAGGAAGGCAAAGGTACTGACACATCGTCCAAGTCCACTAACGTGATTGCGGTCAAGGAAAACTCAGTTGCTGCTGAAAAGGTCCAGTCGAGGGGCTAGATGGACAGGCCAGGATGTTGAATTTGAACCTCCTTGTTGTTCCGATCGCCACTGTCATGAGTCATCAAGAACTATCTATGCACCCTTCCTTTTCATGTGTCTTTTCGCTCAGATGCTTTCATTTTCATTATCTATCGGCGACACAACAAGTAGGCGTGCAAGATCACTCGAAATGTTTCACGATTCAGCGTTCACTATCATGAAACAGTTCTGCCACTATACAGAGTGGTTTGGCACCTAGAATATTGCTTGCCAAGAACGCTGTTCTGCAGGAAAAGGCAAAGCGTTGTGTCATTACTGGCATATCGCAAGAGTCGTCTGACGGAACTGCGATCAAGGGAGACCACTCGGTCGCCGCTGAGGCAGTCCAGGCGGATGAGGATATGGGTTTTATCGGATCTTTGTTACCAGGCGCAATATCAGCCACTCAGGGCACATGTATTAGGCCTTTTACTAGGACGTCTCAGCATCTCAAGGTCACCATCTTTCACCATTCATTAAGCCGCGAAAAATTAGTATTCCATGGAAGGGTGACGTGAAAGTCCGTCCTAGTGTTCTGACAACGTTATCATCGAGTGAAACAATGCGGAAAAGCACTAATTGCTTGATTTTGCAGCGCTTCTTCATGCGAGCAACTGTCATCTTCCCACGAACGCGGCTCGCCTTTCCCCACTGTGCCTTCCAGGATTGTATCGATAATGCGCGTTCGAGTTTATTCGACATTGGTGCTTTTGAGATTCATAGCCAGCTGAAGCTTCCATGAGGAGTTTATCACATGTCTGCTCCACACAGGTCTCTAGAAGAACCGCCGACGACAGTTTATAATCAATCCCTTCACCTTTTGTTTTGTAGATCACGCGTTACTGGTGCATCTGCTATGATACGTGAGGAAACTATAATTCGCTCGCTTCATAAAGAGATTTCCAAAGTATTTCACGGAGACTGTCAACCAGTCTCGTTCACTTTTATATCCCCAAGGTCCTAAAAAGACGAACTGCGATTGATGTGGAAGAGTATTTCGGTGGCGCCGATTCGTTCTCTGAATACAAGCAAAGTTTTCGCGATGGGGCATCAGTGACTGCACTTCTTCTTTAGAATGTTTGAAAAGTCAGCTTTCCATTGTTTAGGCTGTTGCTGTACCCATACTTCGGGTTTGGAGAACTCTTCCATCCAGTTTCGCGCTCCATGCTGCTGCTTAAATTTTTACGGTGTTTTTATAAGATGTTCAGTGGTTCACGGGTATTGCTTATAGACACATTTGCGGCTGGTGTTGGCGGCGTTGTGGAAGACTATGTTGAATGATGGCGTTGTGGAGAGTGATTAGTTTAACCTCTTATGATGCAGATCATTGTCCTTGACGGTGCCCATCCCTCATTTCCCGTGTTTTTCTTGTGTCATTCTGGAAATGGATACACTCATCTGTGTGACTTTTCCAGCCTTAAACCTTTTGACGCATGCATAGTGTTTCAAAGTGATTTCTTTCGAATAGAGAGGTCGGCTTGGAGCTTCGATGCCACAACGAATTGCACCGACTTGTAATTCCAGAAGGTCGTCATTTAACTCCTTCCATATTAGAAGCACGTTTTGTTAGTGACATCAGTGAGTGTGACTTTATTGTTTTATTTCCGTTGAATGATCGTTCCACAAGCTTTTGATTGCGCATCATATTGTGTCATATCGTTGTTCTGATTTGCTTTATGCTTTCGTCTCTTGATTAGATAGATGGGCGATATATTCGTGAGCAGTGTTTCATTTTGAAGGCAAGTAATATTGGACAAAGATCTTTTGATACAAAATCCTCGTCATCATTTGAAATCTCTGTGCGGATTTTTACAGCCACCATCCAGACGAATAGGTGTTCGATTCGTTTCAGCATTGCGAGCTTTGAAAGTGTTCTTTAACGCGGTTTTTTGCCTTTTTTCAGGCTGAGTGTGTTTTGGTTAAGAAGCGCAGGAAGAAGAAGGTACCCAAGCGACGGAAAAACTTCTGCTCTGCCGGACTTGGTTGGTGCTCATTTTTCATCCCGTTGAATGTGTAAGTAAAACCACTGCATGTTCACTTGTTTATTTGCTCGGTATGGTCAGCTAAGCCATGGGTTTCGAGAAGTGTAATGTGCATCAATACATAGTAGCTTATGCTTCTTTTAATTTATCAGTTGAACTCTCCTGTAGTGGCAGAGAAGGTTTCTTACTTTTAGTAAGTGATGCTGAGGTGTTCTATGCATCGACATTCGAGGCGGGCTTTCTTCGTACCAGCCAGTGCCTCTGGTGTTCATTCGTCACCACAGCGGCCATGTTGATCGTCGGAACAATGAGAAATTTGTAATTGACGCGGTTTCACGAATAGTAGAACTTGTGCGAAGAAGTATTTGTCATTGTCTTTGATATTGAATTCCAATTCCATGTAGCAGTAACCGGCAGTGAATTCAACATCAAAAAATATATATCCGATCGGAATTCCACGGCTTCGCGTTTGGGGGGGGGGGGGTATGCTGTACCCCACCTGCACTGAAGACAAGTAATATTGGGCAGAGATCGTTTGATACAAAATCCTCTTCGGTATTTGAAGTCCCCCTCCTGATTTTTACGTGGAATTGCTCATAAAACACATTTTATAGAATTTCATTATATCCGTTAATTCAACGCGATGGCGCAAGAGAGTTATAATTGGCAACAAGTCAACCTTCATAACCTTCGATAAAGTGTTTTTTTTTTGTGTTTCTAGACGGAGTACGATTGCCCCTATCAATTTATTTGGTGATCCCTTTGCTATTCTCGTAAGAACGCTTTGGTCTGTTTCATGCCCGCTTGAGAAGTCTGCACAAAAGCGAAGAGGCGATTGCGTATCAGAGAGACGTATCAGGCGTATCAGAGAGACTAGCACGATGCACGTCTTGGCAACCCCTCTGCATAGACGGCCAATATTGTGAACTGCCAGCAGTATATAGAAGGCATTTTTTTTTCTTTTTGTTATTAATGGAGGTTGCTAGTGCGGATCCTAAGCACAAAGTTCATTAGTAATTTTTGCTTTGCGACCTCGTCGCTGACAGCAAATTGTGCTTTTCTTGTGGTCAATAAGCAGAGTGCGAATTCTGTCCTTCGGATGAAGGAGTTATCTTCTTGTCGCAGAACCCGGAAAGCCTAGTGCAATAAATTAGCTAAGAAAGCCAGTGAGGGACTTCTGAAACATCTGATATTTTCGGTGAAAAAGATGTCCAAGAAGCCAACGGTTATTTCTGTGTTCGGCTGAAAGTTTTGGAAAGATTTTGCATCTCGCTGAAGAACGCAAGCCTGTAAAATTTCACCAGATTGCGTGAGTGAAAGGCGATAATCAGAGGAGACCACACGGTCTGCATGAGTCTTGTGTTGATTAAAGGTGCCATTTTCTGTTCTTGAGAGCTTCTGCTAAGTTCACATATCCTATAAATAATCCAAATCCAGAAAAAATGAATGCAAGCCCCGTCCCACTCAGTTCTTTCGGTAGAATTTTAATGGCTCGCGTGAGACCACTGCTCTGGCTAAGGGTTATTGTAGTCTATAATTAATTGTAGGAATATGCTTCTAGACTCCGCGGCGCTGCAGGCACGACATTCAGAAGCAGTGAGCTGAAGTTGATCGGCGGGGGACAAAATTCTCAATGATTGCAGACAAAGACCGAGGGGGTGTCTCAGTTTAATGACGGTAACATAAAAAATCCCTCAAAACGCCGTCAACTGTTGTACGTCGTTTTAATGAATGGAGTAATAGCCAACAAGCTGGATATGTTGGCTATTACTGGATGTGGAGCCAACAAGCTGGAGTGCATTTGCGTGGAAAACCTATGAGTGAATCGGTGCAGTCGAGCAGGAGCACTGAATTAACAACTCGGTGCAGTCGGTTGAAGGCTGCACTCTCAGTAGCAAATAATCTTGTGGGTGAAGGAAAACTCATGGTCCACTGCATCAAAATGAAAAAGGTTGTAGACTAAGTACATCATATCATTATCCTACAGTTCAAACCATATTGTACCGTTCAGTAATACATGTACAGTTCAATATCAGTATGGAATGCAGGCCGAATTTAGAATAGAGGAGCTGCTTTAGGGTGCTATGTGAATATGACGCTGAAAAGGAGCATTCCTTTTTAAAGAAGGTTTTGCGTGAACCGCGGAAGTCGTACTGAGCCTTCTTTAAAAGCATTGCTGTTAGATGTTAGGGTTGGGAGCAGCGCATGGCTGTGATCTTGTGCAAATTTTAGTTCGAAATAATGGCAGCCTTGTGATGGCAGTCGTTACTCTCTTATTGACGGTGAGCACTTTTGCCACATTTCCAACTTTTTGAATCAATAAAGAGTTTTTTGTCTGTCGTTTTTCCTCCTCTTACAGTTCTCTCTCTCTTTTTCTGAACTTCTTTTTATTGTTGGTAGGATCATATTGAGCTGCGGTTCATCACCCTTTGATTCCTCGTTCATCTTCTGATCGTTGAGAAGTAAAGACATCTTTCGCTTCATTTTTATCGACATCTTGCCAACGTGCAGCAGCAAAGAGCATGTGATAGCGGCGCATCTGTCGCAGAAATTGCTGTGCTCGTGCTTTAACTCCCGTTGCATATTGTCATGCGATGTCATATGTTCCACAATGCTCTCGAAAACGGTGCGAGTTGTTGTTAAGTGTGTATTTGATGGTGGGCCTTGATAAGACTAACTTCCAGCTGAAATATCTTCTTGCAGCGAAGTAACGGAGACCTTTCTCCAAATTTTTACCTTCATTTCTTTTCACGAGGGATGAAAGAGCGCGATCTTGCTATCATCAGAACGTTTTGAGATTCAGAGGTCAGTCATTCCCTTTTTAGTTTCTCTTCTCATCATTGCTAGCTCTGCTAAGTGAGCAGCATCATCTCTCAATTGCTGTTCATTTTTCAAAGTTTGGTCTAAGGGTATTTGATTTGGATCTGCATCCTGTTTATCAAGGAGGCATAGTTTTGCAGATTCAGAGGATGAGCGGTCCGTTGATGAAATAGTGAGGTTGATCGAGGGAATCGGTGAAACGGTGAAGAAGGACAAAAAATCAAAGCGAAAATACAACTGTAAAGCGAATACTGTTGCAGTCAGTGAGGTTAATTATGAGTAGTTGCGATGTACTGAGGTTGTCGTGTTGAGTACTCCGCGCTGATCCTTTCCTATAGTAAGGCTTATTTTTGAGACAGAGTGTACACGAGTGGGGTTGTTCCGATAGGTGGTTGAATAGTCGCACGTTACCACAGAAACGGCCGTCAAAAATTAATTTATTCTTAACAGTTGAACGGTGTAACAATGAAGGCATTGCAAAGTTTAGGGGGTGGGCGATTTGCGTAGATGGCATTGTTTATGTCCCTCATAGTGTTCGCCTTCCCAAAACTGTTTACTTCAACAGTTACCGTTTATCCAGGACTACACTACGAATTTCGTCATCGTTTAAGGCGAATCAGATTTTCAGAAAATATGATGCAGCTGCTGCTTTCCGTATATTCCCATCGTTTCGTGCAGCTAGCCAGACGACAGAACCCAGTAAAAAATTTTATAGTTGCGTTGTGATTGATGCCGCTGAGAATTTAGATTGCCCATACAGACTGCTGTGCAGTTTTGCTGGATACTACCATTTGTTAGGGAACGAATAAATTGCCTCGCCCATTACGACCTCTCACTGGTGCTCTCCGGAGATCTCGTAGACTTGTAAGCTCAAACCGTTTCACTAGAAGCGGTATCGTGCAAACTCGGCGTTATCAGATGCAGCAAGTAGTAGATCGCTTCTTTAAATGAAATGATACTATTGTGTAAAAACGCGGCATTGATCCATCAACAGTATTCCTTGAGTTGAGTTGTTGAGAGCACAATTCATCTTTATCGTTCAGAAATTCCGTTTGGCTTATGCTCATTTTGTTTAATGTAGTTGTGAGTGATCATGGAACACTATTTTCTACAGCATATCGCCTATTTAGATTGCCGCACAAAACGGTGGCACAAGTAGCTAAGTGATGCCTTCTGTGAGGAACCAACCGCTCGGATTTTCTCTTTCTGCCACTTCATTCTCGCCCGATATCTCTGTTTCAGAGGATGTAATGCGATTCTCAAAAATGCGGCAACCATGGGAGTGTGCCATGAACTCGATTCGGTTTGAGCACAACATTCGGGCAATCTCAGAGATCACTGTCCAGTTTTGTGAATTTCTGGTGAAGGAGCAACTTTTTGGGGACTTTGTTCACCATTTCTAATAGTTGTAAATGGTACACTTGGGCCGTAATTAATGGTTGTACGTGAACACTTTAACACGTTTTATGCCGTCGTTTTGAACGTTTCAAGCGACAGAGATAAGAAGCAGCGACTTTCATATTGAACGTTTTGTTCCACTGCTACAGGTTTCTATGACAGCGGTAGTAACGAAGGTCGTTTTAAGAGGACACTTGGAGCCAACGAAACGGTGGTTTCGTCGATAGAGGCTGGTGCAGGAAGCGGCGAGGTGAAAGCGATAAGTTTCAACGGAGTAGATGGTCATAGCGATGTTATTCGAAAGAAGCGGCGTGATGATCAACAAGATTGGATGTGTGTGGCCGTTGTTACAGATGTAATTCCTTCCCTAGTCATTTTTCATAATCGCCTCCTGGGGTAGTTTTCTATATTGTGTGCATTGATTGATGTAGTATCCTGTGCTCGCAGTGATTCCTCTTCGTAGAGGTAATGCTGGAAATATATCAGGTTAAGTCATCCTGTATGATTGAGTCATTTTATCAGTGAAGAAGAGCTAATCTTTGTGGGAGTTATTGCTGCTTGTCCAACGTCGTCATAGTCACGACGCATTCGCTTCATGGAGATTGTGCGTTTCATACGTTTCAACAGTAGGATAAAGATATATGTTGGAATCATAGCTATTGTTGAGATGGTTGAGTGGTGCTGCCGTTTTGTTTTAATGTAAATTTCACAAGTTTTCTGTTAACGGGCATCTCGTATCCAGAGAATATTTGCCGGAATATAGAGGAGATTTCTTGCAGGCCAAGAGTGTTTGTCAGAGTAAAGGGTATTTAAAATGAAAGTTTTTCGCTGGATTGCTTTGTATGAGATGTATGCATCATTTTGCATATTTCCACGATAAAACATTCTCGGAATTCAGATCTGTTTTCTTTTTCGTCCGTGTTCCATGGCCGAGATCTGAGCGCCCTTCACTGGGAACGTTGTGTATCCCCTCTGTGTCATATTTCAAAAAATCTTGTGGTTTAACTCATAATTATGATTGGATTTGATGAGTTGTAATTGCTGAAACTACGCGTCGTCATATCCTTATATCGTCCTGGGAGGTTGTTCATCTGCAGCACCTCATCTGCTTTTGTAACTTTCCGGAGGCACATTGTAAACGATGGGAGGTTGTACGCACGTGCATATTAACCATGCGGTACGCACATTAGAAGCCTTGAGAAGCTGTTGTCGTTTTTTCTTCTTTTTCCTTTTCTTTCAGTGGCAGTTTTCGTGTTTTTAAGCGATGTTGAATAACTGCGGGTGCAAATGTAAGCAAGATTGTTCAGCGTCGCAACTGAACCGTAAACCGTATTTAGCAATATTTGGCATGAGTTCGCCAATAGCTGATCTAGCCTCGAGCAACCTGAATTCGTCGGGATCTTTCGTGTTCCTTCTTGATCATATTCTATTGTTAAACCCTTCTACCATTGTTAGCGATGTTGTTTCGAAGTGCTTTTTGAAGGGAATTTGAAATTTGCTTCCTTTCTTGCCGTATACTTCGCGAACGAAGCATTTGTCCTCTCGAACTTTGCTCCTCAATTGCTAACTAATGGCGCTGAACATCACTTTGAGTATTCATTTTCAATGGGTTGTGTCAAGGTGATGCGAAGGTTTGATTGTATTGTGTTCGCAGCCATTTCATATGGTTTTCGTCTGTGCTCATTCCTCTGTATTATACGAATAACGCCACTCAAAGCTGCTTTGAAAGCATTTATAAAGAATTTTCCTCCATTCGATCACCATCCTATGTCTTCGTTGACTCTAAGTAGTCAACTTTTGCTCTTCCGGTTTGCCTATGGTCAAACGGCTGTTTTTTTAGCCTCACAACGGTAACGTATCGGAGATGTCATCGACGAGCGACGCTCTTAACTTTCGTCAGCTTGGCGAGAGCACTGGTGTTTTGGAAATGGAGTGTATCGATGAGCTTGATTTTCCTCGGTCAGCAGCTGCATCAAAAAAGAAGATGCATGCAACGGACAAGTTGGACAGAAGAGCAAGTGCCATGAGGTGACTTTTCTTATCTCACTTTTTTGCAATTATTTTGCTTTCAATTCTTTGAGGAGAAGTGGGGAGGGTGCGTTGCTCTGAGCCAACTTTCGAGCAGTACTCATAGCTGGTCTTGGATGAGGTGTGGGAAAGAAACTTCAATTAGAGTCTGAGGTAAGCGTGATAGTATTTTCAGGAATCCACAAATTTCCACTTAATCAGCACATATCAGAGATTTTGATTGTGTTGGTCTGTATCTTTTACTTAGCACGAGCTCAATTCGATGCTTTCGTAAATATCACGTTGAATTTTATGCACTCATCGAGGCAGTGCTGCATACTGTGGAGAATTGTTATTCCCCATCATTGGAATGCTGCGACCAGCACCACTTTTGTAACCTTCGGCTGTTTTTACGCCGAAGTAACCCATCAAGAGTATCAGTTACAGCTGAAGCAGTCAACGTTTGCTTGTCGAGGGTTCCGACGTAGTAAGAGTAAATGTGCCGAATTCCTCGGACAATATGAATACATGGATTTGAACAGTGAAGGCATGAAATATATAGTGGAAGGGATATCAGCAGTTTTGCATAGAACGACAGTAACCCATTTGGCAATCATGAAGGGAGCTGAGCTTGCTTACCCATTGCGCGCTCGTCGCTACCCTACCCCGCAGCACGTCAACTCGAAAACTTGATAGCAATTTATACTATTTTTAGAAACATGCGATGTAAATTTTGCGTGGATGCGTTATCAGTAGCTGCAAAAGACGGTGTTTCTAAAAAGAATTACACAAGCTACTAGAAGTTTGCGAGTTGCCATTATTACTGGCATGCGGAGTGCGGAGGCGACACATACGCAGTGTGTACAGGAGCTCAGCTCAGTCAGCGTTTCACAATTGGGGTAGTGTTGTTCAGTACAATAGGGCTTGAACACCTCAGTCGCAGAAAAGGCAAGTTGATCTGATAAAGCCTAGGCGGTATAAAAGAAACGGCGAGAAAAATAGGGATGAGCAGAAGCTTGACTCAGTTTTTGAAGGTCCTAAACAAAAACAAGTTACTTTTTCTCCATTCTGTTTCACAGCCTTATGCATTCAGCCCGTCTCTCTTTGGCTTCGATAGCATTCTCACCAAAACAGATGCTTTTTGTTTGTAAGCGCGACCATGTGTAGAAACTTCAATAGTGGGCTGCGTTTTCGATAGGACATTGTGTTTCAGCGATATTGTTCGGTAACCTGACTGCTTCTTACGTGTACCGCCAAATCTGTTGGGCTCTTGAAGTGTTCAGTGTAGCGGTCATGAGGATATTCATCATAACGGCATATTTCCAAGGCTGCCTCAATGTTTCTTCTGGCTAGATCGTAAAAAATTTATTTCTAGTTATCTCCAGTTTTCTATGTTTTCGACGTTTTTGGATTTGTTGGACTTCGACAATTGGATTGCTTCGCTGTTGCAGTCCCCCTTTCATTTCACATCTCTTACAGTTGTTCAGCAACTGCGCTGCAGCTTGTTCGTACCTTGCCGTCCTGTCTCACATTACGTAAAGAAGTTCCTGCTTTTCAGTCTCAGGTGCATCAGTATGATCGTTTGCACATACAATTTCTCTTGCAATTAGCAGTAGCAGTTTTTCACGTGTAGGTAAATTTTAATATCTCCTCGTCCAAAAGCTTGCTGTACAGTCTTTGACTTTATCACATCGTCCCTTACAATATGGTTTGAAACTGAGGCCACCAACTTCGATCATGACCTTATTTACTCGATCCGTCGAACGAAAAACGTCCACATCCCAGATTCCTGATACTGATCCAAGTCAGCGGCTTTGCAGTAGTTGTATTGCTGGTAGTGAATTGACATCTTGATAGGAGGGTGTCCAGATGCTCTCAGATTATCGCGAAGAGTACTCACTTTGTCATCTAGTTTCGCAACATTCGCTTTGAAGCAAAGAGACAGGGAAAGTTGGCGCAGAAGGCGCGGAATTTCGCACCTGTCGATGTGGATTTCGTTCTTAGCAGATGTTGAATGCGTGCGTAAGTAGCAGTTTTTTGTGTGCCACTATTCGGCAGAAGTAAATTGCGTTATGCACATGCTATGGTAGATCGTGGATATCCTAATTTCTAGATAGCAGCGGGGGACAGACGCTACAGAAAGCACATCCTCATCATGGAGTCGGGCAGAATCCAAACGTATTTTATCTTTTTTTGGAAGCCAAAATGTGCAAAAAATCTTTTTTATCATCGTTGCGTTCCTCTGTCAAGCATTGCGAACGTTTGAAAGAAGTTGCAAATGTGGATGCGCAGATTTGATCAGACTAACGCAAAAAATGCAAAGAACGATAGGACGTACTTCACAAAATAAACACAGCACGCAAAGGCAGTAACTGGAAGCGTGGAAGCGCATTATTACGATGATACCATTTGCAAAACCAAAGTAAGATTGTATATTGATTGTATTTTTGGTTCACATACATGGTCATTGACCTTTCTTCGAGACAGTCACTGCGCAGTTCTTATGCAAGGGACATTAGGAAATGGGGGAGGGAAATGAACAAAACATATTCTCGTTGCTTTTGGAGAATTTTGAGGGAGAAATGATCATGTGAGTGCTGCTTATGTGATGTGGCCAGCGACAAGGCCAAGGACTACTCGTTGTACAGCCCAGGCGCGTTATTGGAGAATCATAACTTAGAGTGCCGAGGCCGTAGAAGAAACAACAGCCAAATCGGCTCAGAGATGGCTAGCTAAGTAGTGGTGGAAAATAAGTTTTTTCATGTTTGGTTGCACTTTCATCGTCTGAAACATCCACGTAAGGGTGCTCGACTCATCACTTATGTTGCATGCGTAATGATGCTAACGTGCAAACATCGTAATCTTCAGCCAAAGCCGTTTTTTAGTGTTGCTGAGAAGGATGGGAGTGAAGACTTTAGTGGAACACTGGAGGAAAATCTCCAAACGGGCAGTGGTCGTCAGCCGAACGCCAAGGAAGCGTCTGTGTTCGATTTGCGCTCAGATCATTTCGTTGGATATAGCGTATGTCTCCTCGTTGCTTTATTTTTGTTGAGAGTATGGCATGCTTTTTCACGTTGTAGGGCGCAATTTTCGCTTGTTTGCAACTGTGAGCATAAAAACCGATCTCCTAAATGTTTTTGAAAAAATATAAGGGCAGCATTTCGCGAACTTGTTTCCCATCAGCTATAATCGTCATCAGTGTAGTATTTTTCTCTGTCGTGTCTTTTAGTGATGTCGGGTTATTCGCTGATGACTCCTCAGACTTCTACAGTCCGTCTAGCTCCTAAGTGTACTAAAATCTCGATTACCCTTCTGGATACCAAGGAGTATATTCTTTTTTGCTAATATGGCTGAAGCACTATGCTGCTTATTTTGAAGAGATTGTATAAGAGCATCAGAAAGACGCAAGTCGTGAGTTTCTGCGGAATAGTCTGTTCTCCCCTTAGTTGTTTCTCTCGAGCAATTGATTCGATGAAACGTATCGAACAACACAGTGCTGTACCGTCTAGTTCAGGTATGAAATTTACTAGCGAAGTGACGGGTCAGTAAATAATCAACTGGTTGTCAAAGCCCATGTCGGAAACGACCTCTTTATGCGCATCGCATTTGTGATGTTGAAGAACCGGCACATAATAGGCCTTTCAAGCAGTTATGAGGTGGTGCGCTAAATGAGTGAGGCACCCTCAACAGTTATTTAATGTTTTGAGTTCAGTTATTATTTAATATTCTTGTTATCGGCGCTTGTGGCCGTCTAAAACTTGCAAGTGGCACATCATTCACATGCTTTTTATTGATTGCAACTCCATTTAGTAAAGATCTGGGATTTAATTGCAAGAAAAAATAACCTTAAGTGCTTCCTTGCGCGAAATGAACGCAAACAAATTGTTATTCATACCGTCCTCCACTTAGGAATTTGCATTTTTCATCTTTATTTATTTATTGGACCACCTACATGTTTTGGAGACGTTTGGAGTATCGCTTAGCCAGTTTACTGGCCCATAAACCGGGAGCATGAGGAAACATTCAAAACGCACCATTAGCTACAGCCATATTTTTGAGGAGATCAGGTGTGATGAGCAACAAACAAGTTCAGTGTTTGAACCACCAAGCAGCTGAGGTCATTTGTCTGCGCAAGAATAATCAATTTTCTTTGATTTCGATAGAAAAAAGAATTTGGCTTGTGAATTGAACGTGATTTTAGCAACAGAATTGTGCTTTGCGTGGTCGGCGATCGATGGGTTTGTTTGCCGATCTCATGCATACGAACAAATTGTTCAGTCCTCCATCTTCCAAGGTATTGCACTCCAATCTCTTTCTCCGCTTTCTTTGTCCACTTTATTGCAGATTGTTCATTCCATTTTACAGTTAAATATTTTCTTGCTCAGCTGGATGAACGGCCGACTTTAAAGTTAAGTCGAGTATTACTCGAATAATTACATGTTATGTTAAGTTAACCCTTTAAATACTAGTCGCTACCCAAGGTCATGAGTGGAACCACTAAGGTTGCCGGATGATGGGTTCTGTTTCGCAAATTTATGCCTCCCGTTCTATTCTACCATCCTTTTTTACCATAATGCAATTGTAAGCTCAAAATCCGACTATCACTTATAATTGTAATCTCCCATTTGTGATTATGTGATACGGAATGGAACGAGGTGATCTCTTTTTGTGTGCCGTTCCTCCACAGGTTACCAAGATTAATGTAGGTTTGACGCGGATTCAGAGCCATAGTTAACTTCATGTAAATATAGTGTGATTTCTAAAGTGTAGCCGTCCGATGAACTAGGATCCAGAAAGCGGGTTATTTTATATCTAGCATTGTAGTCCTCCAGTATGCATAGTGACGGCCGCATTTAGAGAGAAGTGCGTAGGAAACGATGGAATATATTCGAGGAGGCAGTGATTGCTGAGTCACTCTATAGCTCATTAAAGGTGCTCTTTGCTATGTCGAAAGTTATTGGACGCGTGCTTGTGGCTATCTCTTCCTATTACGTACTCGCTTTGTTACCACTGTTGTCGTAAATTCAGTTATTTGTCGTTACAGAAGAGCTGTCGGACGCTTTTTAAATTCAGCCTTTTTCATTGTTGAACGCAGAATAGAAAATTAGCATTACCTTAGCTTTGAAAGCATGCCGTTCGCAGTCGTCGATCCTTTTTGAAGGATTGCTAAGATGCTCTATCTAACATCCGTCCTTCTTGGATTTTCGTTCAACTGCTTTTCCTGAGCTCAGTGATCTCTTTGGAAGTTTCGACGGCGATCAGTCGTTGTAGGATGACAACCATCGGCGCAAATGGCGTGCAGAAAAAGAAAAGTCTAGGACCGTTGAAGGGGTATCTCTGGCAGCGAGTTGTATGAACGAAGGTCACAATGAATATTCAGATCAAAGACTCACTCAGGTAGGAGCCCATCTGTATGCGTTGTGTATTATGCTAAATCTTCTAAGACGTTACGTATGGAGAATGCTGTTTGGTTATGTATAATTTGAGTGCTACTTTCGACGTTACGGGTTGTTGAGCGTTTTTGAGAATGTTTTTCACGATGCATTCATGTGGTCGATGGTAGTGTTATGCCTTACTCTTCCTATTTTTAGAAATTGGGGATATTGAACTAAGCTAAGGAATTGGTGGTGGAGAGAATATAGGCATTCATAGATGGCATCTTCTTGGTATCCGGTGGTTTGAGCTGTCAGGTATCTCCCTAATCAGTATCACAAACTCACGTATGCGTTGAATGCTTTCGAATGCACTATGGTATGAAATAAATTAAGTGCTCGCGGAGTTAGTAGAGTTGTTCGCCTTCATTGACAGCATGCTTTCCATACAATTTATGGGTGGAGCATTTTTGAATAATATGCATCGTAAATGCGGTAGCAAAGTGGAAAGTCAGTATCAGCAGTGGCGAAATATCCATTAGGGACAGTGCTTTCGTACAGAATCGCTTTGTAAAGAATAAGTTTGCTTGATTTGAATGTGTCTTTGAATTGAGGTCTTGGAATTCTTTTTCGCTTTCCATTTTATTGCTATTCTGATGTCAAACCGACAAGTCTAAATTCTTGCTATTTCTGAACTTGGAGGAATGGTATTGCAGTAGCCCAGTAGTATCCGATTCATTGACTCAACGGTGCTAGAACGCAACCATGCATTCGTTATCTGTTAACTCTGCGTGTGTTTCGGCTTATATTCCTCTTACAGTCTCTTTCGAGTGGTGTAGGGCATCAAGGATACGAGGAAGTAGTAATTTTCACAAGCTTTTTGTGGGGACTATATCACTTGCATAATTATTTGATCGGAAATGGAAGAAATTATGAGTCATTTGTATGAAATAATTTTCTTTCTGGCCTTCTCTAAGGTTATTGACCTCCATGCACTCAGAAACACGCACGACGTTCGAATCTGCATGGTAATATCGAGGGCACTTTGGTTGTAAGGGATGGTCGTAGTTCTCGTCACCATTTTCTTTGTATATTCAGAGGAGTAATCCATATGGATCGCCAGTGACTTCCGATCTGGACGATGGCGGATATGCCACCTGGAACTTTGAAATGCCACTGGCGAGTGGTGGTGAGAACGACAGCAATCGGAACCTTAACCTTGTTTTGCCTCATCGTGCTGTTCTTTCAAAGCACAAATTGACAGGGAATTTTCCCACATGTTCTGACCCCGGTATGTTTCTGCAAACGTTTGGCTGACTCTTCTTGCCTTGGAAATCTGTTAACATTTAAGAACTGGATTGCAGCTGAAATGAGTGCCGAAAAGAGGCTGCAGTTTTTGGGACAATGGAGACGAAAAGTAGGAGAGAACAAGGGAGAATTTCCATGTTGGAAAGCGCTGCTAAAAGTATCCCGTCTAGTTTTCAAAATCTGAAGTTGCCAGTCATTTAGACATTCAGTGTTTATTTGCATTCCGCGTAATCCAGCAGTCATTTCTGGTAGCTTCGGGTAATTCAAAAACTGCTGTTTCGTCGTCGAGCTCTGGATGCGCAGTTCACATAAAGAGAACTGGCTGCCTTATTATCGCCATCCTGTCGAGATGACACCGACGAAGATAATTTAGCGTTTCAGAAATTTACGCTTTTGCATTGCACTTCTCTCTCTTTGCTGCGGCACGTCGCAGCTGCTCCAACTGCAGTTTGTTCCTCCTGTGAAATGATCATTATGCACACACATGGGAAAGGTATTAACGGCTTATATAGCACCAAATTGAGTAGTTCTTACGCATGTTGCAGTAATTGTAATAAACAGTAATGCTGTAGCTCAGAGAGTATATTTGCACGAGATTTGCAGACGAATACTGCTTGTGAAGTGCTGAATGTCGTTGCGTAGAGTTGTTTTGAAATGTTGACCGTTTTACCGTATAGATAGCTGAAAGTGGCAGTTCATGTTTTGCTCAGCGGAACAGCTCCTATGGTAGACTTCATGACCCTCTGGGTTATGATTTATATGGTGGTCGTCGCTCAACAATCATTGTCTCATATCGTTTCAGTCTGTGCCACTTCCGAATCTCGAGATATCCATCTTGAAGTGGATATCATTTCTCATTCTTCTGGTCAGTTCTTCTCATTGCGTATTTAGAAGTAGGTTCTGAAATTCTGCAGGAGATCTTGCCTTTACGTTTCACATTTTTTTTTCAGGTTTTTATTTATTGGAAGATGGCGTCAAAAGTCTTCAGCGGATGTAAGCAACAGCAGTAATATCCAATATGAGTAACGCTGCTGCCGACGTTACGAAAGCATAACATCAATTTGAGTGCTGCTACTGCTAGGATGAGTATGCAGAAAATGAAAGCTCAAGAAGCGAAGTTGATTGAGCTGTAGAACGTGAAGGTCTACATAGAAGCAGAGCAGTTCGTTAGGATCTAATAGCTCGCATTTTGTAGTTACCCAATGTGCGTCGGAGGAATTGAACGGAGGAGCCAGTCGCCCGGTCATATTCGACGTCCTTACGCTGTCTGCGACCGAAGAGGGGAATGCATTATTAAAGGAGATTTCGTTTTTCTACGAATCCAAAAAACCAATTTATAATTCCGACAATTGCCACGTAGAGGATGGTTAGGATGCTTGCTTTTTCAATATTTTAGCTTGGGAACAGTAGGTGAGCGCTGGTGAACGCTCAACAATATTTCTGTTATACAAGCATAGAAACTAAGGATCGATAGAAAATACTGCATAGGTGAAGTGCATTAATTGCGTTTAATGCATTAATTCGTTTAATGCATGCAATGCATTTATTAAGTGCATTCGTTTACTTCTTGTATGGATTAGCGCCTCTTAAAATTTACATTTATTTAGCACCTCATACTGCTAAGCAGAAACCGTTGTGCTCAACGTTATTTCTGATTTCAACACAGAGTGCCGACACGTCGCTTTGATTCTTAAGAAGTTGCATGAAGTTAAATACGTTACCCACCACATCCACCAATTTCTTTCATTAATTTGCTTTTGCGTTGATTTCAATTTTGTTACTCTCGTACAGAGCTGCGTTGAACCTCGATATGGAGGTGAAGTAGGAGCTGCCATTCTTATATTCGCATCTGAGTATCTACGATGATTGCTCAGAGTTGTGGGAGTTGGTAGGTGTAATTTATACAGTAAGGTGAAAATCAGGTCTCTCACGAACGGAATACTATGCAGCGGTGGCCGTTTATCAGTCTATAGCATTTTGCTGAAAAAAAAAGAAGGGGTTAGAATGGCCAACTCCAAAAGTCAAGGGCGATTTGGGAGAGAAAAAATACCGATGGACAGTTGGTGGACTGGGAAAGTTGAAAATGGCGGGAGGGGATTGGAAAGTAGAACAAAGAAAGGCTGAGGAAAAGATGACTCGAAGAGTTGGTTATGCTAGCGGAAACGGCGTTAGTGAAACTTGCGAAGGATTAAATGCGATGGAAGGAATATCGAACTGCGAAATGATTATTGAGGTGCGCTGGTTCTTGGATGAATAGAATAGTCACCACCGGATGTCGAGGCAGTCTTTCAAACTTGTCTGTGAAATTCGGGAGAGTTAGATCCTTGAAAATGCCTAAATGCCTTCATGTCTCTTAGAGTGAATGGAAAAATAGAGTGATTTTCTTATAGAATTCCGACAAGCGATATATATTCCTGCAGGTGCTGTATTAGTTATTAGCAATGAGCAAAACTGGTTCGGATGATCAGATGCAATAGAAAAGCGCTTGTCATGCATATCCTACGGAATTCTCCTTTCGGTTATTTTTATGATTGCTGCGTTGTGCTTAGACAGTTTTGCGCACTGCATTCTTATTTCGGCGTGCTCGTCTATCTGCCGCGCTATGTTGTTCTCATTCCTCTTTTCGAGTAGAATCATTTGCAGCGACCCTGAGTGCACCTGTTCGGAGCATTGAACGCCTCAAGTGGGGTGGAATAGAAATTATTTTCCTCGGCAGTAAATTTTCATAGGTTTCGATCCTTCCATATGCCTCGAATTCTCGTTCGATTTCGCAGTTGTTCGTTCTGGAAGGCTGATAGCCACCACCTCTGCAGTCGATATGATCCGCCTTGAATTTTTCGAAGCACGCTTTCCAGCACGGTTCCATTTTGTCATTTCTTTTGAGCTGGTTTCCAGTTCTGTCATCTTCGCTCAAGAGTCATTTTTACGGGGATAGTGGGGTTCTCCACCTCGACATGCGCATACGGATATCTATGATTTTATGCGATTTCTGCAGACTATCTGTGCCTTTGAATGAGACATCATTACTGCGATTGTAAACGAACTACATGTTAGCAGTGGCTTTTATTTGTTTATTTGGCAGCTGCCTCAGTTCGAGTTCTCGCCACAAAAGAAAGCCACGCATTTTTGCATCATCCCACGCAACTATTTGCCATGTGGTACATGGCCAGTGAATGCTTCCTTGCAGACATATCAGTGCACTTTATGCCATTCTTTGTCCTCTTCGTCCTATGTGAAAGATGCATTGTGGTGAAAGAGGTTTCCTTGACGCTAACTGTTGCTTCAGCGACCACGAAAATTCGATGCAATGGGAGCTTAATGTTTTCGGATTTCTTGAATGAATTTGAATTTCACTGCCTTAGAGGGTTAAAAGGGATGAAGGCAAGATGAGCTGTCGCTTGCAGAACTCTGCGCTGGCGTACTTGAAGCTGAATTGAAAGATTAAGGAACAAGAAAGTTTGGTAGGCTTCGAAACAAAAGAAAATTGATTTGGAAAAGTGTAGTAAGTGACGAAGTAATAAAAGTATTAGTGATCCTGCACTAAATGAGAAGACAGAAGGTCAAAAAATGTCCTCCGGAGTATGGGAACATCTTTTGGTCGTTGTGAAGCAGCAATTAAAATTATTTCAGTTCATGGAGTGTACGAAACGTCTTGATACACCAAAGTTGAAAAAGGTGCAGTTATGTGCGTTTTTAGAATGTAAAGGCTAATTTGTTCTTCAAGTCACTCCCTGTTGCTGCATCGAGTATCCGGGAAGCACCGATGCTTCATCAAAGAATCCCCACATAAGGATAGACAGGAAGATGTCAGCATGCGGTATGCATGCGAAGGTCCGAATTTTATCAGTTAGGAATGATGAAGAATGGAATTCAGTTGTGCTTAGGTCAGAAAAAAATTCCTCTGTTGAAATTGCCTTTGACGGTAGTATTCACTTCCCGATGTTATACATATGGATAGGGCGTTTATGCGAGGAAAAGAGGATGTTGTGGCTATATTTCACTTCAACTGTGATTTGTAAATACGTGAGTTACATAAGTTGATTTGGGAACAGAAGTTCGGGCTGCTTCCTTCAGCGGCTTCAAATGCAACGCTTCAGATGCAGACTGTTGGTTCACTCCACCAATAGAACTTCCCTCGCTGAACTTCATGTGTCATTTCATTAGAATATAGATTTTATGCTCTTCAGCTGATGCTTTGGTTGAGAGCAGAGAGCGATCAGGGATAGTCGCTGAGGAGCACGGCATATCTTCGAGGGCCTCTCCGTTGATGACGAATTTTACTCCGAAGGTAGAGGTAGGTTCTGCTTGTCTGATGCTGTTGCGAAACGAAGATATAGCATCCTGCGAACAGGTGTCAGTTCTTCAGCGTCGGGTTTTTTGGGGAGTGTTCACCATTTTCATGTCTTCATCGAATGTGAACTTCGTTTAACTGCCGCCTGACAAAGAAAAAGCAAGCGATCCAGAATGGGTTTGTGTTTGTGAGGAGTTATTTTTATAATGAAGGCGTGTATTTTGTAGGTTGGTTTATCGTGCAAGGCTTCCAAATGTTGGCCACACTTGCTGAGAAGGTCGTCTCGTCCTGCTATCATAATCATATGAGTGCAATTACTTTTTTGTTATTACTGCTGGAGTGCAGTTACTATTTTGCTTTTTGCTTTCATAAAAATCTGTTTGGATAGTTTCTCTTCTTGCAGATTGAATCATGAGCTTCCACTAAGATGTCGCCTTACGTCTCACATTCCTTCTCAATCCTTGATGATCTGTAATTTGTGTTCTCTTTCTGTCACATATATTTTTTAATCCTTCTTTCTAGCGTTTTATTTTATGGCTCGTTGTATGGTCATTGTCGATGTCGCTATCATATTTCGTTTGAGTGTATTGGCTGGTACATAGAGGGGAACTCGGTAAAGTGCATCAATATGACGGGTTTACGAGTGTTGCGCCCGTCTACGGATCTTCTAATTCCCGGACGTTGTCATGGTCCCAAGGACAGTGTTCGTGAAAGTCCTGTCACAGTTCAAAGAGATATGAATGATTCTAAGTATATAGGTGAGCTTAAAGTTTAACCAAATATGCGTCATCTGATTTCCCCGTTACGGTGTTTCGGTCACTCGGCAACACTCGTAACTGGTTTCATCGCCCAAATTCAGATATCTTAATGGTGATTTTTAAATAATCGAATTTTCATTACGGAAAATAAGTTTCGATTGCTCTCCTTTGCTAGTAATTCTTGACACTTATTCGATCAGTCCAGTTATTCGTCACCTCACCCTCTATCGTTCCGTTGTTTCCGTAGAGATGCCAGTCCTGTTATTCGTCACCTCACCCTCTATCGTTCCATTGTTTCCGTAGGGATGCATATAACTGATTGATAAAAGCTGGCCGTAAAATAAAGAAGTCGTTCCTGTCGAAACCGTCTTTGAAGTGCTTTCTTTTTCCGTTCGCAACCAAAAGCCAAATACCTCATGCTATTTTCACACTGCCTCACAAGTTTTGAAGAGTTGCATCCTTTCATTTGGAACCTATAGTATTGCGGTCCGCAGTAAATCCTAAGTTTTCTGTTATATTGCTTTAAATAATGGAGTCACCTGGAAAATTTTTGTGGTCGTGGTTAGTTCTTTATGATCCGCTTCTCTATCGTTTTATCCACGAACGTGATTTTAGACCCTTATGTTGAACAGCGAATTGAATAGGTGCGCATTTAACGGGTATTAGAATTTGTGTATCAAGTTGAGCCATCATGTTTCGTACCGTTTAGTAAAGCTTCTCGCGGGCGCCATGCTTTCTTCATCACCTTTTGATCCCTTCTCTTCGCGATCAGCATACTCGTTAGAGCACTGGAATCTTATGGGTTATACCGAGTTGGATGATGGACTCTCTGTTATCAGTTTTCCATATTGAAACTGGACAAGGCATCTAGTAGTCCATTTTATTGTTCGAATCATTTCACTGAGATCATATCAGGCACGAAAGACCGTATAATTTTATGCTGTTGAGCATTACGACAAAGTGTTAGATGAGTGTGGATATCTTTCGTACGAATTTTATGTCCATCTTTCCGAGTAGAAGTGAAAATTAGTGAGTTTTATAGCAGCGTGCTTGAGGGTCGCCGTCGCGCCATTTCGAAGTGCCCACTAAACGGATTGTTAGAATTGATTATTTTCCGTTCTTTTCCTCCTTTAATTGGACATTGAGGTCTACTAGGTGCATCAGTGGGCTTTGTTGTAATTTCTGAAGCTAGTCAAGCAGGCCAGAGTGGTTTAGGAATGAATTAAAAGGTGACATTGAAGGGGCTCAGATCGAGTCGAAATATGCGAAAGTACCAACAATATCGTATGAGCAACAAGTATGCATTGTTTTTCCTATACAGGAAGAATCGACTGAGAGTGTTAGAACGGCACGTGTGCGGAATGAGCGCTGTTTGTCGAATCGAGCAGCTTCAAACATGTTCGTGACAGCGGCGGATGCATCGAACGCCACGATTTTTATTGATAGGATGCACCAGTTCCTCGTGCATCAGATGGCGCAGATGTGGGACGAATTTCTGACAGAGGGCGAGCGTTAGTATTTCGGACTTACATATATCTGCTTGGACTTTAACTGTCATTTTTCTTTCTTCTCTTGCACCCGAATACCCTAACTGCCCTTTTCGGCCACTTTTAATGAAGCTAAAGGATTTTTTTACAAATTGAGAGACGAGGCAGTTTTGTCATTCCGATGAGGGTGACCAAGTACTCTAAAGATTGAGTACTGGTCGCGGAACCTCACAGAATGAAACTATTGATTCCACAAGGAGGCGACGCGACAAATTGGATCCTGCGAGGAGGACGATTTTGCATTTACGAGAGCAAGAGTAGAAGGAGCAGATTGCAGTAGGGATGGAACTGGGTGAGTGCAATGGTTCTTCTGATGATAATGCGTTTTGCTCATCTCGAGTCGCGCCCGTTGAGGGAGTTGGCCCTTTAGGTTGTAGCCTTCTAGTAATAACTTGATGAAAACGCATGGAGGACGAGTACTGGAAGAGAAGCCATTTTTTGTAGAGATAGCAGCGGGGAAGGTGAAGTACTCCGTACCACCGTAGTTCATAGGATGCAGGGAAATCAAAAGTGGGACCTTTGCGATAATACTGTAGAGCTTTCTTGGATATCCAAGCTGGAGGGGTAATTCTGGTGGACACTCAATTTTTGAAGTGCTTCGGAGCATAGATCGATCGTCATGAAGGCCGCGATGTTTTATCGCACGAGAAGAGTGGGTAAAAATTTTCCGCTGTGGTAAGAGGGACTCTGCCGTCTGTGAATTCATCATGGCGGAAGTCGGTGCAATAAATGAGCTCGGTTGCGTCCTCGCTACAGTATATTTTAATAGTTTCTTTACATCCACTGATGGCATGTTCGTAGTACAGTCGGCGTCCGTTCAGGACAGCGTAGTGATCGAACAACCATGCGGTGAAGTCTCGGAAGCAGTAACTTATCTGCTTTCATTCCTTTCCAGGTTGCTTAGCAGTCAACATTGAGGCTGCTATTATTCAGCCAGCGATTATCTAGTGGATAGATGATTGCAGCTGTTGAAATCCTATTCAATAAGTTATAAGGCTCTTTGTTTACTTATTGTGCGGAATCCTGAAATATTCATGCTATCTTAAGGGTTGTAGGTCTGTAGTTCTGCTTCACACGAATCGTTTTGAATGACTGTTTTATAGAAGGTGGTGATATAACTCGCATGATTTTAGCCCCTACCAGTTATTCGACCACCGCCAATTGTACTTCCGACGAGGCAACTACGCTACGTTACAACCACGATATCGCTAACGATCTGAACGACGATGACCGTGAGCCGCCTCACGGCTCGTATTAGTGATCGCAAGGCTTATGTGAACCTTTGCTTTCTTCGGCAGTGCCATCTGTTGTTGAGGGCTTTTTATCCACTACCACTTTTATCATCCACTGTTACTTTTGGGGTAACATAATGCTTTGGACCCGTTTTAAAGAAAAGAAAATTGTAAGCCCCGCATACGTGCGGTCAAAAGTCTCGACTAGCGGTCTGATTTTTGAATGCAGTATATTTATTTATGTCGTATAATGTCGTTGTTAACGGTACGTATTTCAAGGACGATGGCTATTTGACGCATATTTTGATCTTTGTGTTGCTTCCTTTCTTAGATAGACGATATGTTTGAGACGGCGGAAGGATTCAGACACATGGCTTCTCGTTGTGAAATGTATAAGTCATTTTGGTCGTCGTATTGTGAGTGGTATGTTTTAAATGCGCGCATTGTTTACGTTCCTGTGATAGACAGTTGACGTCCCTTGTCATGGTTTTCTCTTCGAATCACGTGCATTCTGCAAACCAGCCGTTGAGCGTGCATCTATGCTTTCCGCCTCTCATTTTGCCTCAGTTGTTTTTCCATTACATGAGGCGCTGAATACAAATATAATTGTAAATGTGTACTCCGCTCAAATGTATGCGTGTTTTGGTTTGGCTTCCAGTTCGGACTTTAGAGCCAGTTAAGTTTGCCTTTAAAGTATTTATATATACGAATAGGCTTCAATTCGGCAATTCATTGTGATTCGTCGATTCCGAAAGAAGCTGTGGACGCTGAAGGGCCGAAGAATTTCCACGTCACATTATTTGTTCACGTCTTTAGGGTTGCACGAAGAAAGAAGCTCTGCACAGAGTTTATATTAGCGGTTGAAAGACTTAAAATGTGAGGGCCGCAACATAGTGCACTCTTTGTTCTTAGATTTTGACAAGTTGCGAGAGGAGACGAGCAGGCAAAATGTGAACGCGTTTGTAGCGCAACCATCTCTGAGACGGCTATTCAACGTCGCATTATTGATTTCGTCTTTATGACAATCAAAGTTGCGCGTCGATGGAAGCTGATGTGCATTTGTGTTCTTTAGTATAGGAGGTGCCACCTCCGATGTGTATCTGTGACCTGTTCTTCCGTTCAGGATTAGACAGACTGTGACATTGCACAACTTACTCAAACGGTTCGGAAATGCCCAAAGGATTGACATCACGTTCCCGCTGCATCGAAATTCGTTCGTGCCGCGGCCCATTCCAAGCTTTTGAAGACCGTATTGTGGGAGAGTCTAAAATAAGGAGCAGCCAGCTTGGCAAATAATCAGGCATTTGGCACGAAGGAGAGGACCTACTACCTTTATGGACGCGTTGCTCGGAGTTTGGTCTTGGGAGGGCCTACGGCGCTGAGTCGAAGACAGCAAAGGAAGCAGCAGCTGATTCACCGCCGGCTTAGGTTTTGGAAAATGCCAGAATGAGAGCGCTTCGGTGGTACGCGAAGGTGTTTTGGCGACTTCGCTTTGGCGAATAACCCGGTGCAGCTGAGGAATGTGACGGTTAACATGGAAAGATTCCCATGCAGAAATGAAGTACTTGCAGGAAAGTTGCCTTCGTCACATAATGCACAGCAAAAATTGCGGTGTAGAGTTACCAGGCAAGGTGAGAGCTGTAGCGGGACCGAAAGAAGGCAGAGGCGTGTCAGGATTCCTCAAGCCACCTGAAGAAAAAAAAAATTGGTCGGGGGAAAAGGACTAGTGTAGAACGCAAGACTGCTGCAGTAAAATGAGATCTGGCAGCGTCAGCACCATCGTCGCCTCCCACTCTCCAATCAACGCTGATGGTACTACCTCAAAGCATTGGAACCAAAACTGGCATGTGACCTAAGAATCTGAACTGGCTTCAACATGAGCATCAACACTATTGGTGTGTAGTGGCAAGTGCTAAGGATTTAGGTCGCGTAGTTATAAACCACGTGCTTTGACGACACTTTCCGACAGCTGGAGCATGCGTAAAAAATCCCACCAATTCTTAAGGAGGCATGGTTCCGTTAGGACATATCATCTCTGTTCTGAACCCCGACGCAGCTCAGCGGTTATAAGGCTTACCACGAGCAATGCCAGGAATCGAGACTTGATGGGCTTCAGGGACCGGCCCAAGAGCTCAAGTGCTCAGAAGATGTGGAGCAGACGAAGTGGAGGTACCTCAAATTTGAGAGCAGAACGTTTTAAAGCGAAGCACTTTTATTCATTAAGTGGAAAGTTTCCGCGCAGTTTAGAGATTGTATTCGATGGGCAAGTTCTTGCGACGGACCATACCATCGCCTTGGAACCATTCGCGACGGAACTGCTTTGCGGCGCCATCGGGAGTATTTGTCCACTCGATCGTGATTCGGTCGTTGTTGAGATCCTCGGTGGCGGCATTGAACGTGTCGCACGAGACTGCCATGAGGACACTCTCCTTCGGGTCGAGCACACCGCACGGTGGGTCCACGCCCAGACGTCTCATGTTGGTTGTCTTGATCGCCCATCCGATGCGACGTCCACCCGCATTTGTAATCTGGACACAAACAATCCTGGTGATTCTCCAGTCTTTTTTTAAAAATGCAATGGGGAAATAGCGATCTTGGCTGGACTCAACCCTATACTGCGCATGCAGGCTTCACCCACGCATCTGACGGGAGAGTTGACCAGAATTTATCTCACCAAACTTATCAAACTCCGCACTTTAAACGAATAAGCTGCAGAGAGCAGCAGTTGTTCCCATAAGTGCAACCACAAGAACAAACTTTCGAAGAAGTTTCTCTCGAAATATCACTGTTGAAGCACACCTTGATGTGATAAGTGTGTTTGTCGTCGTAGGGCGCGTTGAAGACAATCTTCGAGCCCGGCTGAGTGTTGATGTCGCCAGGTGGAACTGACTGAGCCATAATAGCACGAACTGTTGCAAGCCGCAACAACGAATGATGGCTGTCCCTATCAAAATCTTTATATAGGTCCTAGCTAAGCAAATCCCGCCCAATGTCACATGCATTTTGCATAATATAGATTAACACGCGCATTCGGCTTCCTGCGCTTCGTGGTACTTACAGTATTATGCATAAATCAACATTAAAGAGACAACTTTTTCAACTGCGCACTTGTCGAAAGCAAAAATATCTGCTAGAGAGGCACTGCTGTTCACATGTGGATGCGAGTTTTTCTCATTATCTTCCTTATTCTCTGGAAATGAACTGCGTATTTGCTGTGTTATCTTGGACATATATATATATATAACCTGATGACAGGATGTAATCTCTTCCACACTGCACGTCCCACATTCCCTTGAGCGAGGTAGCTTCGACCACTACCACTCGACAAGGTATAACGTTGCGGTGGGCTGCGAACTTTTGCGATTATCTTAGCGCGCAGTCGGTGCCAATATTTAATGGATAGGCCTGGCGAAAAGTTTTTATCCTCACAAGGAGCAAATGATTCTGCGAAAAAAACCACAGCATACTCAGCAGCGGAAAGGGGACATCTGGAGTTTTTCAACGAAGTATCCTAAGTCAGTCGCACCGTTGACGGTTTTCGTTTTTTGCTGCCAGAAGTTGGATTCCTCCTATCTTTCAAGCAGTAAACAAGTTTTCCCCAGCATCTCACCAAGGCATATGTTGGATAGTGCAGAAGGCGCGGAATTTCGCACTCTATTGTGCCCGCTGCCCTTGCGAAGCTTAATATGAAAGGAATGGAAGGACCGGAGATCGCTGAATGGAAGGACCGGAGATCCATTAAATATTGGCACCGACTGCGCGCTAAGATAATCGCAAAAGTTCGCAGCCCACCGCAACGTTATACCTTGTCGAGTGGTAGTGGTCGAAGCTACCTCGCTCAAGGGAATGTGGGACGTGCAGTGTGGAAGAGATTACATCCTGTCATCAGGTTATATATATATATATGTCCAAGATAACACAGCAAATACGCAGTTCATTTCCAGAGAATAAGGAAGATAATGAGAAAAACTCGCATCCACATGTGAACAGCAGTGCCTCTCTAGCAGATATTTTTGCTTTCGACAAGTGCGCAGTTGAAAAAGTTGTCTCTTTAATGTTGATTTATGCATAATACTGTAAGTACCACGAAGCGCAGGAAGCCGAATGCGCGTGTTAATCTATATTATGCAAAATGCATGTGACATTGGGCGGGATTTGCTTAGCTAGGACCTATATAAAGATTTTGATAGGGACAGCCATCATTCGTTGTTGCGGCTTGCAACAGTTCGTGCTATTATGGCTCAGTCAGTTCCACCTGGCGACATCAACACTCAGCCGGGCTCGAAGATTGTCTTCAACGCGCCCTACGACGACAAACACACTTATCACATCAAGGTGTGCTTCAACAGTGATATTTCGAGAGAAACTTCTTCGAAAGTTTGTTCTTGTGGTTGCACTTATGGGAACAACTGCTGCTCTCTGCAGCTTATTCGTTTAAAGTGCGGAGTTTGATAAGTTTGGTGAGATAAATTCTGGTCAACTCTCCCGTCAGATGCGTGGGTGAAGCCTGCATGCGCAGTATAGGGTTGAGTCCAGCCAAGATCGCTATTTCCCCATTGCATTTTTAAAAAAAGACTGGAGAATCACCAGGATTGTTTGTGTCCAGATTACAAATGCGGGTGGACGTCGCATCGGATGGGCGATCAAGACAACCAACATGAGACGTCTGGGCGTGGACCCACCGTGCGGTGTGCTCGACCCGAAGGAGAGTGTCCTCATGGCAGTCTCGTGCGACACGTTCAATGCCGCCACCGAGGATCTCAACAACGACCGAATCACGATCGAGTGGACAAATACTCCCGATGGCGCCGCAAAGCAGTTCCGTCGCGAATGGTTCCAAGGCGATGGTATGGTCCGTCGCAAGAACTTGCCCATCGAATACAATCTCTAAACTGCGCGGAAACTTTCCACTTAATGAATAAAAGTGCATTATTCGGGTTGCGTTTGTATGTTACAAAAGATGATGCGATTCGAAGAGGCCACATTCAGTTCTTGCGCGGGATGTAAATGTCACCTAGGAGGCCACCGACCTAGTGAAAGAGCAGCCGACAGTCACGCATCTATCCAAAGTTAGTAGTATGTTTCCATTCCAAATAACGGCAGCCCTGCTTTTGTCTCCCTTCCGTTGCCCTCAATCTTTGATGTGGCCTCCATCCAGGCCTTACCTTCCACATTCAGTGTCACGACCCATTGCTAATAGAGTTGGTTGGAGCGTGTTCCTGCCGTGACGGAAGCTGTTCTGGATGGGATGTAGTGGCTTCTTCGGCATTGAAGGATTTTCCTTGCGCGGATATCAGAGGTAAAGTGCTTACATTCTGGGTTTCAAAGATGGGAGAGTAAATCTTGTCTAAGAATGAATCTCAGAATCTCGCAAGAGGAACGTGTCAGATCGGTCGGAAAGCGGTTTTTTACATATCGGCAGCGAACTTTTTATATATGAGTCCATAAATGCACGCACGTTGCAACCGATAAGCTGCTGCTGAACTTGATAAGCGTTGACGAAGCGGCTCCACATAGGCATTAGCAGCTTATCACCATATATCATTTTCATAACCATCCCGGGTGATCGGCGTCCAAATCGATTGATCACGTAATATGAGAATATTGATCGCACTGGTCATTCATCGACACAAACTTCTCATGCAATGCGCTTTATCACAATTTCCATCGATGCTTTGTTGAATAGCTTATTAACATTGTTAACTATCTTAATTTGCAACCTTGTTGAGCATTTGACCTTTTATTACTGAGTGCAAAACAATACGTGAGTGTATGCTCATCCGGCAAGTTCTTCTTTATTAAGGAGTGGGGACTGTTACACCTCATTATGAACACCTGGAATTTCCAACGTTAAGCTTCCCGAATGATCGATTTCAACAATTTCCGCTTCGTTTGTATGTTTAGTTCTCCAATCAGTTCACACCTCACTTCATTTCATTTGCTTTTCAGTCGCCACTGAACGTTTGTTGAAGGGGTGTGCACACGCTGTTGACGGTTAAATACTTCCGAATAATGGCAACGCAGTAAAAGAACGCAGTCGTCGAGAGCCACGTGGCAATAAAGCGAATGCGATTATAGTTGTTTTTAGGGCACTCATTTGCTTACGCGTTAGCGAGTTGGCACGTTTGTCGTTTCGTTGCTTTCAATCGCATCTAGCGGAACAATTTCTTGGCCATTAATGTGGCGACTAGGCATCCCATTACTGCTAATATGCTTTAAAAAAGAGCAATTTTTTCAGTGCTTTCCACGCGGTATAGCTGTGGTCAGACCCATGGGAACATGCGCGCTGAATAGGTCAACTGAACGGGAATAGGGCCGTAGTAGTGCTGACAGGTCGAAAAGGATGATACAGATATGCGATGGAATGATTCGAGCGTTAGGAGCAGTGGTGCGCTTGTGGGTGCTCGAGATAGATTGCATCTAATGTCGTCAAAGATTGTGGCGCAGTAAAAGACGGCTGGGCAGAGAGAGATGGATGAGAAAAGAAGATGGGACGACGGAAAAGGAATATTGAGAATAAAGGAGTGAGGATGGAAACTACAGACGAGGTTGAGTGTTTATCGACGAGGCAACCAACTGAATTGTTACCAAACCATAGTTTTACATTCGCCCTTATAAAAGCGAAAACTTTCTCGGAAGACTGCTGAAATCTCATATCCTCACTTTTCTCCTTCGTTTGTTTTACCGCAGGAGAATGCCCTTTCCCTCTCGTTTCATTGATACCAGCGGGAGCAGGTATTTTTCCTCTGGGAAGTAATTAGCGAATCTCAAAGAGCGCCCTACATATGGACAGTCAGGACACAGCGGTATTTCGGTTTCTCCTGGTACATATGCAAGTGAGGCTGAAGAAGTATTCCGTGGTGGACCGTCTATGTTAAAAGACAGTTGACTCCACCGAGAACGTTTGCACGGGAACTTAGAACACTGCGCGAAGGCGACCGACTGAGGAATGTGCACATGGAATTGAGCTTATAGAAAGCAGCGCTGTCTACTTTTGATGAGCTTTTCTGTAGTGAAGATCATCCATAATAATAAAATAGGCTGCTGCAACTCCAAAATCAGCTGCCTACCAGGGAAAGGATGAGGCGACAAGGCTAAGATTTACTGCCTCAGTATTTTCAACTTGCGGCAGTTTCGCTGTCGATACTGGTTTTCGGGTGATTTGACCGCCTGAACCTGTCTTTGGTAGCTTTTTCTTTAATATACGATTTAGCCATAATAGCAGAATAGAATTATGATCGGTCGAAAGAACTCAACGCCGAGTACGTATTAAGACCGCCTGCATGGCCAAATATTTCCTTCTTTTAAAAATGTCCTTGTCGCTATGTTTATGCTCGAATGTGACCAATTGCCTGCTCTTTGCTCTCGAATTCAACCCGATCCTCTCTGATGAGAAAAAAGAATTTTAAAGTTCATTTTCCTGCTATCTGAGGTAACAGAACAGAGGTAGGATGACCAACTGATCTGCACACCAGCCTATGTGCACATCCATTTCATTTTTTGGGTGCGATGTAAGGGTAACTGATGTGTATGCTGCATACGGCCTTCACAGAGCGCAGTGATGGATCCATGGCACAGATTTGTTTGCTTCTCTTCCAACGACTGTGTGGGTAACGTCTCTGTGCCAGTATTATATTTCAGGGTCTTGAGCCAGCAGTTCGGGGGTCGTGAGTAGAATGAGCGTGAACGGAAGCCGTGGGCACGTTCTGCATGTCAGCAACATTTGCATGTCCGCCACCAATGAGCAGATATATCAGCTCTTCTCTTTTATCGGACGAATTGCAGAATTTAAGGTAAGCGCTTATCTACCCGCCTCTGTTTCATCCCATATATTCAGCTTATACGAACTAAAGCATATACACGTGGGCAAATGCATGGAAGCTCTTACAAAGAATTGGGACGTACGTCAAGACGACAATGCGAGGAAACGGAGGGAGCAAGGTTCCAAGCGTAATCTTTTCGTTTTAGCGTTCGCCTTTTGGATAACCTTCAAACCGCAATTGGAAATTGTTTGACCACCATATCTCTTAAAAATTCCGCTTTAGTGACTAAAAGTGCTGTGCATATTTCAGCTGACATCCGGTCAGAAGCGTAAATAGTTTGGTGACCCATAGATCCTCAATGCTCAGTCTGATCATTCAACACGGGTCTAATTGTGGCACTTGATCTCAGCTCTGTTTCTTCTTTTGTTGCTCTGTAACACAACCTCTGCAACGAAGTTACAAACAGCCGCTTCATGATTTCAGCTTTTGATTAATTTCGCAATAACACAAATTAATTAATTAATTTGATTAAGTTTGCCACTATTTTTATGGAGTGTCCATTGCTCCATTTTGAACGATACGCCGGCTTATATCAGTCGCATTTTACGTAGAGTCTTTTGGCGTTTTTCTCGAGTTCCATTGGCGCGACTATTCGTTTCGCATTGTTTGCGTGCGTTATGGGAATTAGTGACCCGCTCGTTGGCATCATTTTCGACTATGAGATAGGTGCAGTGCTGTCATTAAGCCCTAGCGCTTTGGTATTATATGCATTTAAAGGGGGTGTCAATGGAATCTTCACCACAGTAGTTCAGTAATACGAGTCAGCCAAACGAGCATCCCTTGATGGAGCTGAATATTCGAAACGGTTGTCTTCCTTTTACTGACTGTGAAAGAGGTAATCAAGTAATTCAACTGGCCGCTTTCACTTGCATCTATTTTTCTTGGCCGACTTCATGGAAGCCGAGCTGAAGCACGAGGTCTGGTGCGGCTGCTGGCATATTTTCCTATTTTCGATTTCGGAGAGGGGATTGCTCGATCCGTAAATCAGGCTAAAGCAGATAAAAAGGGACGGCTGTTCTTCATTTGCATTTAATTCAGTCCTTTTTTTCATCATTTTGACATGGGATTTCAAGGGCATTTTGTATGACAAGTAGTGAAGACAGAAAACGAAGGAACGAGAGAATAATGCAGCCTTACCCATTCCTCCTCAGCTGCAGCAACTTTCGGAACTAGTACGAGATTCGTTAGAAATGTCAACGGTGGAGTATGCGACCAGATGAGCTAATCGACACTCCAAAGATTAGAGTTGCTGCCTTAACGGATTTTGGTATACATACAATACACAACTATGATGTGTGTAGTGCAGTTGTCACTTTTGTTGCTGTTGTTGTTGATTTGGTACATAGCATGCTTTGGAGAGATTAAACTGATGTTGAGGTCGTCTGAAGGGAGGAACGATCTGCAGCATTTTTGAGAACGAGTGCCAGAAAAGATAGTGGCAACTTGAGGACCTTCTGAGCTTCGTAGTATTCTAGCGAATTCACGTCATATATCATCGGCAGAACTGAAGTTAAACTGGTCCTGTCGTCACCGAGGTTGCGAGTGTATTGGGCCCTTGACCATGCTCAGATGTGTTTAACCAACACCGTTTCGAAGAAATGAAGAGATGGTCGTCAGGTAAAAGTGAGGCACACTAACCCATTCACAAATGTGGTCGCAATTGAGATCGAGACCGGGAGTATTTGTCCCCGACCGTGCTTTGTAAGTACGCAGTATGCACTGGTGAAAAAATGCACAATGCTGACGAAACACCCACACTACTTGTTTAGCCATTTTCGATTAGGCACTTGTGCACTACCAGCTCGTGCCACTTCAAATACAAGATTAATGGAAGATGCTCGAAAACAGCTCACTTATGCATTTGATGTTCGGGTTGACTCACTTCTCGAAATCGTTCATAAACTCAGCGGTATAGCTTCACTCATATTAAACTTTATCCTACCCATGTCTTTATGCTGGCCCACAAAGGCATTGTCATAGTTGCTTAATATATTTTTCTTTTTCTGCCCTCTTCTTCACCTGTTCCTTTATTTTAGAGCTGTGCGTTTTCCATGACTTTGCTTAAAGCCACAGGCCACATCAATAACAATTACCTACCTAGAGTCGGCTGATTGTAACGGACTTCTTTGGGAATGTTTTATGCGAAACGATTTCTATGCCCTCCACCCACGATCTGGAACTCGTTTCTTATCTGGGCATCGAGTTACCTGCTGTCGATATGAGAGTTCACGCCGTGGCGGTGCATACTGATTATGCAATACCCTTTGATGTGTTCGTTCATGCAAAGCTGATCTTGAAAGTGAAAAATTAAGGAGTCATCTGATTCTTTTCTAAGAAGAATTGGAGCCCTTTATCTGTAGACGAAATTTTCACTCCAGGATAGACAATGTTTACTTTGTTCCGTACGTTTTTCCCTCCGAGAGGGCCGTTCATTTTCTTCTTCTTTGTTTCTCCAGTGTATCAGCGATATCTCTGATAATATCCTGAACAATATCAAGCTGGACTTATGCTGCATCGTTCATTGGATACTGTTCCCCCATTCTGCAAAAAGATCTCGATGCACTCGCTGGCTGCTCACTGTGACTGTCGAATGTCTCCTCTATGGAGACGTTTATGTGGTTCAGTTGCTTTTTTCAAAATAGGCGACGAGCAGATTGACTATGATCTTCATTGGAATTCCTAGTGCTGCGGTGTTTTTAGCAATTGCCAAATATATCCCACACATTTTGCACCTTAAATTAAATGAAAGCTACTGAGAGGCGTCGAGTAATTAATGCCCACCGAATTTGGGTTACTGTGATGCCATTCTACTATTTATCCAAAGAATGTTCGTGGCTTTTCTGAAATGCTGCAAGCAGAAGGTAGGTATGATTTTTACCAATAAGGGAGAAATGCGGGCTTCAGTTTTGTCCTCATCCAGTGTTACACTCCTCTTGTAGAACTTTGCTCTCCCCACACACCTTTGCAAGCTGGAGGATTGTCTGTTCTGAATAGTTTGATTTTCTGCTGCCTTTACTACAGATAGATCAGGTCGAGCGCTAGTCAGAAATTTCCTCTTTCCGCAGTCGAAAGGAACATCGGTCCCAGCTGAACAAAATTTCTTCCCTCATAAACCAGTGCGTTTTGTATTTTCTGGTCTCTTTCTTTAGAATCTGGCGTGTGTATTCTGCTGATGTATTTGATACACCACCCCATTAGTGGAACTTCACGGCACTGCTGCTTTGGAGCGTTGAACACAAAGTTGTTAAATTCCGTTCTGCTTGTTATTTCTGTCGCTGTTCAGCCCTCGTGCATCTTATGTCCTCGATGTCAGGACACTCAAGCGCAACTGAAAAAATTAGCGCATCCGATCCTATTGTCTTCAGGTCTTCCGTCGGCTTGTGAAGTGACACTTTCAGGCGGAGCGACATAGAGCAAACATTTGCGTCTATATACGCGTGGATATAACATCTTGAAAAATGAAAAGGGAACAGAGGCTGCTGCTGTGATGGAAGTAAGTCACGAAACCGTCACATGTGATTTCGTTCTTTCTGGAGATGCTGTCTCGAGATGGAATATGGCAAGGCTGTAGTCGTTTCATAATTTTTCAGGCAGCCCTGTTTTCATCTATTTACAAATGGCTATTTGCAAAATTGCAGATGTACCCGTCGGACAACCATCTACATTCGTCGAAATTCACGCACAAATTTGCCTTCGTGAAATTTGAGGAGCGGATATCTGTGACGATAGCGCAGCACTTGACGAACACGGTATTCATTGATCGAGCTCTTATCTGCACGCCTTTTGAGTCAGGTATTCTCTTCAGTGAGCCTTATAAGAGGGAGAAGTCGGCGCGACGCGTGTTCTTGTGCACATAATCTCCTCTTGTGCAGGAAGAGAGATATTGATGGAGTGGGATGCTTGCTGAAGAAAAGAGCTGCATATTTCAGTCATAAATAACACTCCGATGTGCACGGAAATGTGCGCTTATCGATTGCTTGGAATTCGCTCACATTCAGCCGCTTAATTTTTCCGCTAAATTCATCACTAGAACACTCAAGTTTCGAGCGAAACCATTGAATCCCGACATCTCGTTCCCATTCCATAGCAGCTAGTTCACTTAGATTCTTGCGCTTGCAAAGATGAGATGAATTCGTCTTTGAGAATCATATATCGCAGTCACCCAGAGAAAGGAGCCTGTCTAATATGATCATGAAAAGGTTTGTGCGTTGGAGCAGTGGCTCCTTGTCATAACGGTCGTCGTGAAAGGCGAGTGCCATGACCGCTTTTTCCCTTCTCCATTCGTTCTGCGAATGTGCCACTTTTTTCGGAATTTGAGCAAAACGAGTCGGAAACTTCCGACCAAAGTCAGGCGAGGCCGTTAGAGAGTTTTTAATCGATCCTGGCGGGCTGAGACACCAGTCTTTTCTTCCCAGCGCTCATTGCATTCTAAATGTGGCCCGCTTCAACCCGTCCACTTCACTTTTCACGTTCTGTTGCATTGCATACGCTTTGCCGTGAACTGTCACGGCCAGGTTGTAACTTAACGACTTACCGGGACGATGGATTTGCACAGCATGTGAAACCGCATTTAGATACTATTCCGGATGAAGAAACGATGCTGAAATGTGGTGGACCAGCGCTATGTGGTCAACGACAATTGCCACCGAACGTTGTGAATAAAGTTGAGGATCTCGGTGATGGGCAGCAGGTGGTTAGATATCCGTATTGCTTTGTTTTATTTTGCAATTTTTAAACGCGACATTCTGGTTATTTCATCTGTTGCTACTCGCTCACATATCTTTCTTCCGTCTTTGTAGATCCGCAGCCCTTATATTGTTCAGCCGCTACTATTTTGATGCTGGAGACCTTCGTTTCGGTTAGGGCTTTCCTGCAAAAGCGTCTTTTCTAAGCCAGTAATGATGTAGACGATTTTCATTCCACTATAAGATGCTTGAAGCTATCGTGGATGCGGGAGGGGGGAGGGAGTAAATTCTAGTTTGCCCTATAGTCACGCTCACAACTGCTTGGGTCGTCACATAGACATGTATGGGAAAAAAGACACCTCAAGTAACGGTTCGATTAGTTGGCGGTGTTGATGGATGCATTCATGCGACCAGAGATGGTCCCAGATGTCGTTTTTGATGAATATAAAACATCCCGTTTCTTCAAAGAAACCATTCTGCCGTTCGCTGTGGGACATCTGTCAGGTTCCTGCGAGGCGATGTGTATTTTATTTAGGAGGATATGCGTACTTATTCCGAAGGGAGGAGAAGGAGAACCTTCGGGAAAGTAATTTATCGTCCCAAATATATTCTGGAAAGAAAGTGCAACAATCCCGCCATTCAATAAGATATTGAGAAATTGGTTGCAGCTGAACCCTTATTTTCAACTCTGCCGGAAAGCTAAGATCAAGTGCAAGACACCAAAGCTGAAATAATGAGAAGATGAATTTCAACCAATCCTTTTCCTATCTTCGGATGAAGTAATAGTCTCGAAGGTTTTACGATCTCGCTTGCATATTTCCCAGCCAATCGCGTCCTTGCAGTGTTTGTTGCCATGCGATACTTCCTGATGCAATCCCACGCAACCACAATAAATATTGTAGCATCCCCAAGTGCGAGTGAGCGGTAAGTTCCAACCCGGCAGATATGTTTACTCAGTCCATAGGACAAGCAAGGAAACCAAACCTCATCTGTCTTTGTACAAGGATGACGGAGTGAGGGACAGTTGTGTCATAGTTATCCGCATCTCACTTAGGTCCTGAGTATAAGAAAACGCGCCAACTCATTGAGCTTCTGTTAGGTGCAGGTGGAAACGGTGAAAGTTCTCTGCTGAAAAACAAGTGCTGACTCTCCCACGAGTGCTCAGAAAGCCTGTCTTTCGTATAAAGAGGCACGCCGAACTGTGCTTCCGAAGATATAATTGGAACAGAATATTTTTTAAATGGTAAAAACTCTCATTTAGCCGCTGAAAATGAGGTTTTTTGTTATAGATAGCTTTGAGTAGAGGAAGATTGATTTTTTAGGCTGTGTCTTCACAGGGATGGTTCTGCAGAGCGCAGATAGTGCCGTTAAAAGTTTATTAGTTTCTTGCTGATTGCTCTAGTTTTGGAGACACATCTACGTGAGAGAAATTTTGAAGGTACCATAAGGGAAGTGATCTGGTAGCTCGTTTTCAGTTGTACACGATCGACCCAACTCTGACAGCACTTGGGCTACCGCCATATCCTTCCCTAAGTGCGAACACGGATGAAAGAAGGGTAGAGGAAATTCGACGGACCATTTACGTTGGTAATTTGCCAAAAGAATGCGATTCGGATGAACTGATGTGGTTTTTCAACGACAACATTGGAGAGGTGAAAAAGATTATAGTCAGGATGTGCTCTTCTTTGTACCTTCTGCTTGAGGTGCGTTTGTGAAGTGGTAGAATAGCATGCAGACATGACCAGTTTTATGAATGACCCGGTTGAGAAAGCTCTGAACAGCTTGCAAAAATCTAACCATCACATTTTCCTCAGTGATTTTGTCCGCCGTCTGCACCGTTTCGTTCACGAAGGGCAGCATGCGAAAACGTATTCGTTCTTGGTTGGCTCTGCTGTACTCGGTTGTTTATTCATTTTCATCCTTCCAAGCAGATATGACGGAGTAAACCAGATTTTGTGCTCCTGATGACTGTGATTCATAGACATCGTTGTCATATTCACCTCCCTAATCGAAATGTCCGGGAGATATTTGAAGAAAATGACGGATAAATGGGTGGGGTTCTGGTGGAGCGCGGATTTTGAACACGCTTGATTCGCCAATCACAGTGAAGTAGCCATTCAGCCTTGGCACTCTCTCGCTTTGCATATTTTCGGTCTTGGAGAATTGAGGGGAAAGGGGGAGAGGCGGGGTGAAGGAGTGGTCGAGGTCGATCCGGCAATTAATTCATTAGAGAAAGCGTCTTCAGTTGACGCCGCAAACATGTCGACGAACAGAAGTATAGGCTTAGGCGGCAAGAATGGACGGCAAAGAGCCTTCTCTGCACCAATGAGGACTGAAAAAATTAGTGTTTAAGCTTAAGTTACATTAAACAAAAAGTTAAGGTGTAAGGTTTCTGAGACAGAGTAATCGGACGATAAGTTGGAGTCCAAAATTGCTCTCCATAATAAGGAAATTTTTTCACTTCTCGAGCAAAATGATACTATTCATTTTTAGATTCGTCGTACTCATTAGGTGGTGATATTTTGAAAGGATCATTGTCATGCGGTGATAACTGTCCATAGCGATGTTCTGTGGAAAGTTTCAATTTATGTTAATAAGGAAACTTTCTCATAGTCTTATGGCCGACGAGATGGACATTTTTCAGCGATCGCAATAACGTGTTCCATGGCAATCACATATCCTGTTATAGGAAAGCAGAAGGTAATTGCGTTGAGCACTTCAAGCCAGTCTAGTTGCATTCAGCTAGCGTCCTAGAAAGGTGTTCAAGATTGGTCAGCAGGGTCCTTCGGACAGGTAGTAGTTTCTAGCCCATCGTTGTGGATATCAGAGGTGTAATCCTGCTTTATATTTGCGCCCTTATTTGTTTCCGTGCACGAAATATGGATAAAGTGGGTGCTGTGATTGTTGGGATTGTTAACGTCCGACAGTTGCAGGTGATGTATTTACGTATGGCTTCTTTCAACGACAGTCTTCCCTGTGCCTATGCATATATCGAGTTCGCTAGCCAGCCGACTGTCTTGACCGCACTTCAGAACAACGGAATCCTATTTAAGGGCAAATCTTTGCGGTATATCTTTTTTTCTTCAGGTTATTTTAAAAAACAAATAAACTCGGAAGCCTCAAGAGTATGTCAGTGAGACTGCCCAATGGACCCTTTCGTAACTGCCCATATCCCCGGAGTTTATGAGGCCAAGTTCATGCACCAGCATTTAAATCTCACATGTAGGAGAAGCTTAAGAATTCGATAGAGGGAGTCAGGGGCTGTGGTGCCATAGGAGACGATAGCATTGCGGGGAGCAGCGTTGAACGGTGCGTGCTTTTTATAGTGCAGTTTAGCGCCGCCGTTCCAGTCCACGTCTGTTGGGTTATCTTGACGGGGGTGCCGTTGGCGAACGTTTGCGAAGTGTGCTGTGGGAGTGTTCGCAGCATCAGTCATACTGTTACTTTTCATCTGTCATGAATTTTCGGTCTGTGCAATGCACTTTTCATATTTGTCATATGCAAGCATCAGCCACGTTCCCGGCAGCCGTTCCCCTTGGTTGCTGGAACACTTCTTGAGGTGTCGTTGATGTGCTGTTCATCTTCTGTTCGGTTCGTTTGCTTGCTGGCATCCTTAATATCATGTAGCTCCAGTTCGGAACTGGGTGTTGTGATCGGCTCGGTCGGAAATGCGGTCATAATTCGTCGTTCGATTGAGGAGGATGTGATTTCATGCTGTTTTACTGGGGCTTTCGCACCGTTTGAATGTCGGTTAGCTTGAACAACTCGAAGTTGCGACTTCATCCGCCACACTGTATGTTTGGGCACTTCGTTCTTAGAATAATCTTAGTAATAGTGAGCAGTAGTATGGTACCATCTGCGATAAGCCATTTCCGTCTAGTCGAGATGATTCCGCAATTGCTATTAAGAAATGACATATACGTCTGTCTGTAGTCACGAGTTCTCAAACTACGTCAACAACGCATACCAGCCCGATAGTTAAGGTTGGCAACTTCCAACTGTTTTTGTGACAATTTGAGCGTAAGAAATTCTTCCGACGGGATTCCTGGAATCTGAGGATGGTCATTTCTCGAAGAAAAGGGCCACTTGCGGAAGCGCGTCGTGACCGGTGCTGGCGCTGAAGGCCGCGCCGTGGCAGCAATCTGGCGAACATTACTGACGTCGGAATGACATCTACCTCATTGTCGTATCTGAGGATGTTCACCTTAGCCGACTTGGGATAGACGGTTGCTCCATGGATAATCCGATGTACATCCGCGACCGATAGTGGCGTCAAACAGTATGGGATGGATGAGTAGAGGGATGCTGCGCAGGCAGCGGATGACGTGGGGAAATCGGCTAGTTGCAGTTAACAATGACGACCGCTTGCAACATCGCGTTTTAACAGACCTCATTCCTCTTGTGCTGATATTGTGTGGTCACCAGTGGACAGTGCGTACTGCGAGGTAGTTTGGATCCGTGGTTTATCCAGTTTTTTCAGGAATAGCTGTTGCAACACTCTCCTATATGAGAGCATCGTGGAGATGCCTACCGCGGAGATGAGTTTGCAAAGATATCAGCGAAATATTAATTCGAAATGCGACCCATTTGAATGCACTCGCACTTCTCTTGTCAGCAGTAATTGTGAGGAATTATAGACGACAAATTCGTGCATGAATCTTATTATAATGCAGTGAAAATGAATCTGCCGAGCAAAACACTTCTAGTAAGAACTTATGTGAGAAATAATTCCTTTCCTCAATTAACGAGTCAGAAAGCAGTTAATTAGAGAGCTAATTTATGCTTTACTCGCATTAACTGCAAAAGTTATGTGCAGTTTGCAGTCACTGCCTCCATCACGCCTAAATTTGCAATGTTGATAGTGCTCTAGTGGAAAGGGCGTAAATGAATGCCGCTAAGTTGACCACTGAAAATATTGCGTTGCACTGATTGGCTCATTCATTGTCTTCATGGCTTTTATGGTTTCAATTCCGATCCTGCGCCCGATAATACTGCTCGTTGTTATGGGTTCATCATTTGAGAAAACATATTTTCTCGCTCAAAATTCTACAGCTAACCCTCTACGTGCATAAATATTCTTCGCTGTTATTTATTCGCTAATAAATGCCATCGACTTTTGTTTGCAGCATTCAACATTCAAGAGTTGCAATAGTAAAGCCCGAACGCAAAACTGTAGAGGAAGTCGAAGAAGGGATCAGGGTGCAGCAAGATTCAGAGAAGTCGGCGAATGTGCTCTGCAAACTCAATCAAGGCTCGGGTGAGGAGAATGATCACTTCATATCTCGTAGAGTTGTGGTTCAGGAGAAACCCGAAATGCGCCCCATCTTTGAACTATACATTAGTAGATGATCTCGAGTGTCGGCACAACATAATCCGTTATCGTTGAAATGTTTCATAGTCGGGATCAGTTGTTCTCAACGATCATTCGCCTTGGTTGGGCTTTGTTTTAAAGTCATGCAAGAGATCTGTTGCTCTCGACTAAGTCCAAAAAATTTTTCAATTCGTTTCTTTTGATTTTGTTACATGTAAGGTCACTTTACAGAGCGGCAGTTTTCCTGTTTGCTCGTTAATATCTCGCTCAGTTGTGCCCATCGAACTTCATCGTATCCTGTTGTTCGAGCCGATAAAGAAAGAACGTTCTATCAGCTTGGGTACACCAAATACAATGTTTGTGTTATGTTTTTTAGAGAGCTGAGTGCGCATAATGGGAAACGGACTTTTGCACAATTTGATGTTCATAAAGAAGTGGTCAAGCTGTTTTATTTCCGAACGAGTCTTTTCCATTGTCTTCCAGCATGAAATTCTGCAATCTTCCGAGTTATCCTGAGCGTAAATCGGCAGCTGGTCAGAAAAATATCTCGTTTATTCTGTCTCCAAATTAGTAATGACTACATCACGGTGCTTCAAAGCCGCTATTTATGAAATTCAATGTTGTCAGAGCACTGGTCGGTCCTCCCGAAGGTCGCTGATGTTTTGTAGTTTGATCAGTGAGAAGATTAAGCGTATGGACTTTTGAATTTGTAACATCAGATCTGTTTTCAAAGAAAAACCACTTATGACGCAGCTAAAGCTGATCATGGCAATGGTTGAAAACCAGGCAGTAAATCCCGGATCAGTGCCTGGAGCTAATTTTTTCACTGGAACCCAAAATGAAGTGATACTCACTCTATACATTTCATTGGAAGTAATAATGGGCTCTGAGTTAAAATATGCGAACGGATGAGCAGGAAATGCTGCATTGCTGAGTTTAATCGCAGACTAAACGCATAAAAGTAGTGGCAGTTCCATTCTGTGGAATGGACAGGGCATTCTACTGATTTATCCATTCGCTGTGACGATAGCTAGCAGAGGAGCCGTAGATAAGGTTCTTGGAAAAACTACGAACCGATGCCGACTTCAAAAAATCGGTGAGTATGGGAGCATTCAGTTGATATCCTCAAGCAGTAAAAATGAGATAAAATTGGCAAGGTAACATTAATGAGTCGATGGAACTTGTGAAAACGATTGCCTCAGATGGACCGGGCAAATCCGTAATTTGTTTCCAAGGTTATATTGACGTAATGGAAAAGAAGAATTAATGGGTGTAGTAACTGTGGTCAGCAACAAGCAAAAGATCAGTATGAGGCAAGCGGTCTTGTTATGAATGATTCTTAGACCTTTTCATATCACTGCTTCGTTGTGTACTGTTTGAAGACGGTCTGTCGTACCCCCTCTGAGGTTTAACGTGAACACGTGAATGCCAAATATCATTGTATCTCTTTTATACGTTAGGGCACCACGTTTTCCCCAGTTGAGCCTCTGCATTGCCTGTTGTAATTTGGAATAATTTTGTTTTTTGCATGGAATCTCGGCATTTATAGCGGTGTTGTCTGTCCCAGCTCTTTTTGCCCGGCACGATGAGATTTTGCTGCGTGCGATGGAAGTGTTGAAATCTTTTATAGCTCCCTCAGTGAAATGGATTCGGCTTTATTCATAAGGTTTGCGCGATCTCGAGGTAGACTTTGTTACAGTTTATTCCTCAAGCGCAAATCTGAAAGTTTCGAAGGTGAGTTTCTTCTGCGCTCTTGCAAATTCCCAACAAATAGAGCGCTTTAGTCATGAATTCCCTTCATCTTTCTGGAAAGTGGGACGCTGTCATTGAAGCGCGTAGCGCCTTATTAAAGAACTTTGCCTTATGTGTGACGCACGATTATCGATTGTGTAAGAAGATAGGGTCATCTGAGATAAGCAGTTTCTGTGAGGCGAGGCTTAATTATGGAAGTGATGAAAGTACGTCACCAAACTGAAAATTTTGCCTCCGCCATAACTTGGAACATAGTACTTTTATGACCAAGCAATATGTTTCCACCATAGAGATCAATTTAGCCAGGTGGTTAATTGAGTTTGCATGGGACATTGGCCCCTCTTCTTTCTCTTTCAACGTACCCCGATGAGAGTGGAAGGATTTTCGGTTATGAGGAGGGGAATGGTGCATGGACGACATCTCCCTGCTTTCTGCTTTCGGCCATTATTTTCCCCCTGTTTTTTGCTCTTTTTCTCACGTTCACTGCAAATGCTCCCAAATGCGTGCAGCTTCCTTTATCAGAAAACTCTCTTCGACGCTGCATGCTCCCATTACGGTTTTCAAGCGTTCTTTGCAGCTGTCACCAGGGCATACGCTCCGCTATGGTCGTTTAACCGTGATTGTAGCGGATCTCCTGATAGAAGGTCGCGATCGCGTTCCAGGTCGAGGTTAGCCTTTCAACAGATATCATTTTACTGATCAAAAATATTGGACAGTGACACTGCTAACACTAAGTGTTAAATGCGTTTTTTGGAAACTTTTTGATTGCTTCATTGTAGATCCTCCATAATTTTTCTGGGGTAATGTAGGTTTTGCGTCCACAATGCAGTTGCTGCATGTTAATCTGCCATTCATCAAATCAGATCAGTCTCGAGTGGCAGTTGTCGTTTTATTGAGATTGGCTTACAAATAGTGGTAGCAGCTTACAAATAAGCTCTCACATGATGGGATGAAGAAACGGGGAGGAACGAGGGGAAGCTGAAGCAACTCTTGTCCACAGTGGGAAATCTTGGACAAGTTGAGAGCTTCAGGGTGAAATTGTCATAATCTATTCGAGGTTGCCTCTGCATAAAACTCCCACTAACATGCACTGAAACGTTCGATAGGTTTCGCTCTTCTTGTCTGAAAGCTGTTAGCCCATTTCGTTCATCACCTTTCTGAAAGCTTCGGTCTGCTTCGTTGCTCACGGTTGGAAGATATTCTTGTCTTTGCTTTCTAATGCCAGTTTCGATTTTCATCACCTGCAGTAGCATTTTTTTTTTTTGGTTTCGTCCATCCCTTACCTTAAGACTTCTGGATCACTTCGGCCACCTTTCCTTGGAAACATTTCTACTCTCCCCTCCCTCCCTCCTCTGCTTTTGCTTCACGGCGCCACTCATCTTACTTAATGCGTGGATGCGTATATCGGCATGGTGAATAAAATTTTTGGTAACTGCCTAAATGTGGAAAACCGACTTGTTCGATTTGCGGAAAGCTGTGTGGGCTGTTCACCATCTTATGGGCGCTCACTTATCGAATATCACCGATCATTTGGAACTTGATTCACCGTCCTCTAAGATGGAGATCTGCGATGGCCTCTTGTGGTGGGGTTCCATGTGGTAGACGCGGGTTCGCTGAAGGTGCACTTATCAAATCTGTTTGGATCTTTCGCTTTTTTACATGTCCTATGCCCGAAGTTTTGAGGTACTAGGTGCTCGTCGCTGAATTTCCAATTTTTGTATCTCTTTTCTTCAGTAGTTGTAGTCATGAGAGTAATTGCGTCACAACGGGGTACTTGTATAGAGGTGTTCGCTGAAATGCTCTCCCTACCGAGGAATCAGCAGCATCTATATAGATCTCGAATCTCTTGCATTTCTGGCATTTTTTTACAAGAAGAGGAAAGCTCGAAAATTCTCACGAGTATTTGCTGCTTAAAATATGAGATTTTGTATGTCACAGCATAATTTTAGAAAAAGAGACAGAGTTGGTTTCTGGCTCGACGTTACGGCTCTCTCTTCTTCAGACTGTGGGCCACGTTTTTATTCATCCTATGCATCGGTCTTTATCTTCAGTTTCTTCATTTCGTTAGTGACAATTCACCTTTAGAATTCAAGTTTGCTACTAATTGTCACACAGCAGCTGATAAGATATGCGTTTTGCGGAATTTGATTAAATTCTTCAAACGTTTGTACCCATAGTTATCTCATGTGCATTGCTGTGCTCATTTCTGTGAGGGCGATGCTGTTTTCATGTGCTGGGATATCAGAAAGAAAATGTTCGAGGCCTCCCTTGTGGGTCGGGAAGTCAACGATAACCTTGGGGATATAGCTCTGTTTTCTCGTGATCGCTGTGAAAGCCGATTGAACAGAAACGACATGTCCTAGCAGGCATTCGTCGCAAGCGTTAGATTTATCACTGCTGGTCAATCGGAAACTCAAAGCGACGAGTAAATGGCCATATATGTTGCCCGAGCGAATTTATTTCTGAAGAGATGTTCGTCGAGTGGCCTTCGCAGTCAACGCGTTGCATTTTCTTGGCCGAGAAATGTGAGCAAAGTACTTCCGATAAGGCATGAGGATTGAGGACTGACTGAGCAGTTGTGCTTTCACCTAGGCGCTGTGTCTACATTCTTATGTGTTGTACTGCAGAGAGGGCATTAAAAATGCACATCATCGGGAGCCTCTAACAGAATGACGTTTCTTTTAGAAATGAGCGCATTTTCAGTACTCATAATTGCTGTAGTCGTTTGCCAGGTTGACTTCAGTCTCGTTTGCATTCAGCATCTTCCATCGACTCACAGTTTCTCCCATACACGAAGTAGTTGTGATGGGTATATTATGGAAGTGGTTAGTGCGTGCATTTTTTGTCTCTCCTCCCTCCTCCGCTCTCCCCCCGCTTCCCAGTCTATTTTTCTCGTTTCAGTCAGACCTCTCGCCAGGTTATGTGATTGTATTCCTTTCATCGTTATCTCTTCTAATGAGTGATGTTTGCCTGTCTTCAAAAGTGAAACTGTGGTCTGCTGTTTGTTGTTATTTGCTCATGTTGCAATTTTATGCCAGTTTTTTTCCTTCACTTCTGTTAGGTTTCGTTCAGTGACCGTCAGTGGCACAGAAGCTCACGTCATCGGAGTGGGAGCAGATCGCATCCGGGGAATCGTAACTACCACCACAAGGCTAGTCCTTGTCTCTTAAATAGCTTACGAATACCTTTTGAATATTATTGCACGTCTTCTAAGAACGGTATGCACCTAGAGTTTCGCTTGTGAAATGCAATTGAAAGTTCTAGTTCTTCCATTTCTTTGGAGTTGAAACCATTCCTCGGATACTTTGAAAACACTCGCTGTTGCAGGAGCATCGTGAGAGTCGAAAGCGTCAACGAAATGAGGCAGAGAAGAACGATGGTAACAGGAAAGGAATCAGGAGCAGGGTTCAGGAGAAATGAGAGGGGCAAAGTTTAGGGATGAGTGAGGTAGTGATTGGCAGTTCTCTTTACTGATTTAGTATTACTGGCAAGGAAAAATAGATGAGGGTAATAGTCATCCTGCTGCAAAATGGCGACCAGAAATGAAAAATGACATTATGCTAGGAGAATGAGTTTAGTGCACAAATGTAACTTCATACGCGTTCATGATCACTAATTAATGGCAAATGGGAGTTAACGTCTCTAGTGTAAGCAAAGCGTCCATGAGCAAGAAGGATAGAGGGTGGAATGATTAATTTAAGATCAGATTCGAGTTCGAGATTTCAGCTCACTCTCAGAAGGTTGATCATTGTACCAGCTGATAGGGATTTTTTGGAGCGATTGGAATTAGAACTGCTTCTTCAAAGGAGGTTAATAAATTATGACCAGCTTGACAGTTTCACAAAAGGAACTGCTTCCTTAAGGTGTTGAAGGTGACTATAGTTTGCTTAGATTTGATTGATGATCACTGTTTGACGAAAAAGGAAGATTTTATGCGCATGAACGTAACTGCTAGAAAACCGTTGGAGTTTTTAGGTTCAGATCCCTCTTACGGAAATATCTTCATTCATTACCAAACAGATATATCACATCAGTACTGGTTTCGTGGCTTTCTTATTTACGAATGACTTGTCCTCGTAGGATTGTCGTTGAGTGACGATGGCTTATTTCAATGGACAATAGCGCAAGGTATAGACTGTGATTTATAGCAAGTGTGATGACTGACGGATTGAAATGGATCGTTTTTCTGAGTCGTTAAACGGCAGGGCATCAGTTTTGGCAACGATGGATTTTGCTTCTGCGTTTTATATTTATCCGAATTGAAGAAAAGCATGTTATATGTGGAGAAGAATGTCATCGTTTAATATATTGCCATCAAATGGCTTCTATTTTTCAGCGAGAGCTGTCTCAATCTGCATGACTCCCTTCTCAATCCCTCCCCTTCTCCCAAGTTGAATATCCTTTTTGTTCGACGACGATGAAGTCAATTCTATGTTCAGAGGCGATTCCAGAATTGCGACCCGAAACGTAGTAGGAACCATGGAGACAGAAACTGCTTTTGCTAGAGAATCCGTCTTCCATGTTTGATAAGGAAGACGCAAAAGCTCGCATCTTGAACTTTATTTATTTGCAAAAAAAAGATCCGTTTCTCCATGATTGCCTATTTATTTGCAACAAAAAAGATCCGTTTCTCCATGATTGCCTGACACCGTCTTTACCAACCGGCAGCGTCATCTTCAATTGTGGCTGTGAAAAATGATGGAAAATGTAGTTTTAAATCGGTTTGGAACGTTAAGGAAAGTCTAAAATAATAATTCAGTACATTGGCGGATTCCACTTGTTGACTTGAGGTGCCTAAGATCTTAAGCTGGGGAAATCCATAAGCAGCGGTGCTACTAATTGTTCCATGATCCGAGGCTTGTGCCGTTGTAACCATCTTAAAGTAAGTCAAATGGCCGCTACGAACATTAATTTTACTTGAAAATTTGGGCTTCATAGGCTCCCGCACTAATTTTGCCACTGATTTTTTGCACTAACATAGATGAGTTTTAGGTATGCAAGTTTTTATAAGTATTGCGATTTTTGAAATGAAGACTCGACTAACTCCGAGCGGTTGGAGGCACTGGCCAATGATGGAAATGTGTAGGAAAATATAAGTGTGCGGAATGAAGTGGCCTCTTACTTGTCCTGCTTGGTGTGTGAGATAGAAAGCGGTACAAGCCCTTCATCCATTGCACTGACGGAGTATGCGTTTTCCATACACTGAAATAAGCGTGCTCATAAGTTTGGCAGATGCTGATGAGAAAGGCTATTCGAGGGTTGCTTTAATGTATGTGGCGTATAAGGACTGAGTGACGAGACTGCGCTCATTTCGATGAAAGTTTGCGCTGCTTCATCATCCTCAGCTTATCAACTACTGGTTGCGCAGCGGCAAATCCCTAATGTGCTCTGGAAGTGACTCTTACTTCCGTTACATCCATCGTTAATAACTAAATACGACGACAGAAAGCAGTACAACTGATTATGTGCTGAGTAAAGGAGGAATACTGAGATAGTGGCAATTGCCAAAAACATTTCTTCGATGGGTGCACACCTGTTATTCCCAATTGTTTAATAGGGAGGTTTCAAGTGGAGGACGTCACTGGTTTGCAGCAAATGAAAGAACTTCTCCACAGTTAGTGGTAGTGGGTGCCCGAGCTAGACACTGTAAGAATGCAGAGATGAATAGATGGCGTCCGACTTTGCACATCGACCGTACAGTTTATTTTGATGCTTTCAACTCAACGAGCATAGATATCGCTTGTTCTTTCGCACATAATCATCGCTGGGAATACTCATTTGTCGTGTTGCATCAAGTTGAGGTATTTGTATGGAACTTCGATTCCTCAACTCTTCTAATTAATCACATATTGAAGCATTTTGAAAACCGAGGAAAGAATGACATGGAGGAAGGAGGAAGCAAAGCAGATGCGGAAGTCGAAGACTTCAAGCCAAACACAGACGCTGGGGGCAGCGGAAGCGGAACAACGAAGCGAGGGAGAGAAAGACGTGCTAAAGTTAATTGCGAGGGGAAGTACAGTGGAGCTGCAACGGGAGCAGAGCAGAAACAGATGAGCCATGTGTGTGGCATTTTCAAGATAGCGTTCTGTTTGTTTTGTCGGCACGGTCAGGCGAATAACTGTTGGCAAAGCGCAGGTCTAAAAGAGTGGCACAAGTCGCGAGTAGATCTGCTACTTTCGTGCTGTGGAGTGGAGTTTGCTCAAATATGTAGAAGGAATTTTCTCACTGTTCTTTTTGACAGGTGGTAATCGTCAAGTTTACAATGTGCATATGCGTAAGGGAGGTCGGCATGCAGTTTGCATGCTTGTGTCAGCATATCTTTGCACCGTTCACGAAAATCCTCTCTCTCCTCCTCTATCTGCACCACCCCCCTGTGTACATTCTCTAGTTCTACAAGGCAGTACCGCCCGACGAGCTTTTTCAGAAAAGATTAGAAGGCGAGAAAGAAATATGATTGATTGAAATTGTGAGGCTCAGTAGCGGAGAGTATTTTAATAAGAAATATCGTCGGCGCTCGTTGAGGTTTTGCACTTCAGACAGGTCCTTTCCCCACGTGGCCTCGTTTTCGGACGTGTATACTCCGCTTTCATCACTTTTTTCTCATTATGCCTTCCGCATGTTGAGAATAGTGTCGAAACAGCTTTAGAATTGTCAACGAAGAAATAGAGGAGTTCACATACGTCAAGTTGCTTGTACTTCGTTGGCGGCCATTCAGACAAAATTATAGCTGCTTGACGGTTTAGTGAAATAAACCTATAAGCTTCAAAAGTATAAGTCGAAGTAAACGCTCGCCATAGTATTTTCCCAATTTGCGATGGTCTTTAAAATTCTCATTTCGAGAGCCTTAATTCTCCTTTTGCTGGAGAATTTTATATGTTATCGAAATTCGAGTTAGTGTATCAGCCTGACGACTTCCTAAGTGGCACATGTTATTCTTTTATGCAGCCAGAAGGCACAGTTTTTACCCGAGCAAATAAAGAAAAACATTATAAACTGAATTGAAGGATCTGGCATAGTAATGTGTGTGATCTTTAGTCTTTTGCAGTGATCAGTCTTTGTGTTTTCTCAAATTCAAACAACACAGAGACTCGTAATAGAGGCAAAATTTGCGCGACGTAGTCGAGGGGTACGTTAATGACGAAGAACTGTTTTCAAGGAGGTAGCAATGGATGTTGACCGAACGCCGTTGAGTTCTACCACAACGGTATTCGGAGATCGAATTTCAAAGAAGATTTCGGGATGGAGTGCGGAAAATTAGTGAAATGAGGGCTTCGTGAAGGAGGAAGTAGGGGTATGTTTACTTCATAATCGATATAATGTTGATTGTTTAGCGATGATTTCCTTCCGTTCAATTTTCTTCTTTTTTTCCACTTCTCCGTTATGTTAGAATAGTTTGGAACAATTATATAATGCGTTCAAACGCTTTAGAGAAAAGAGATCTCAGTCGTCATGGTTGATTTGTTCGCATAGTTGGATCGGCCTACGTGACAGAGATAGATAAAGCGCTTAAAATTTGTGATGCTGTGATTTCTGGACAAGGCTCTGGACGGGATAAATATTTGAAAAGAAATTTCTTGTCAGGCAGTCATATTCCCAAAAGACGTCTCGCTTTCCAGCGATAACTTGATGCTGTCTGGTTTATATCACAGCTGTGTCCATCATTGTATTTTTTTGCAGAGTGACCTACCCCATAGACCTGAAATGGCTTGAGTTGACCTTGCTGGAGGTAGGCTTCGGATAGAACTGTAATCGTAAGTCCCATCAGTGACTTTTACAGAGTTTATGGTAATTGTTTACATCCGATAAACGTCAGTGAGCGTTGCCATTCGCAGTAATTTGATGGTCTCTTTCACGATCAAAACTTAGGACTGTTGATATATGTGGGGTAGCCTTGTGTTGCTCAAGAAGTTTCCACGTTAAAGCGTTGAGGGAGAGGGAAGGGGGTGGGGCAAGAAAGTTGCATGCTATGTCATCTCATAATCCCACTTACATCTGCTCCGCTGCAAAGGGTTTGTGATAAGGTAGGTCTTGAGGTCATGAAGCCATTACACGATACATTTTTTGCTTCTTCTCTCTGAAAATATCTTCGTCGCAGAATGCGTAACAACGATTTTAACTGTTGCTTGAGCATTTCCGCAATTTCCCTGTTTTCTTCTACCAATTCATCCAGGACCATTTCTCAGTTATTCATACCGTCTCTCACAAGGTTGTTGAAAATACTTCAAGGTCGTTGAAGAAGTTACGACGTTTGCCTTTATGACAGTGAATGTCTTAAGGGTGATGTCGGAACGATATGACGGTAACGTGAAATATGAGGAAGAAGAAATCAACCATCACGCTCATTAAATTTTTGAGCTTTTCGAGCTTAAATTGTTTTCTTGTCATGGGAGATTTTTAATTGTGTGATTATTATATTTTGTATTTGTATATATATTTTTGGGTTGTAAGCACTGAAGGAGCTGTTAGACCGTCATACATCAGCATGTATCGAAGGCGGCGGTGGAACGCTTCCGAGAGGCGGCAGGTAACTTCTGCCATCTCATAAGCGTTTTGCTGTCTTTACTCGTGCAGAGTGAATCGTATTGTGTGTTTATGTAGAAATTGCACCGCATATCTGCTGCAATACCACTGTTTAGTTTTCGCTTATAAAATCAGTTTGTTGCGATGAATAAAGGTTATAGGAGGTAAGGGTCGAGGAGGCCTCATGGAATTGTGCAGGGAGTGCGAACTTCAGCATTCACTTTTTCTTGCAATGTGCGAGCGTCGCGGCTTGGGTCGCAAACGTGCTCTTTATTCCAAATACTTCATTTATGCTATTTCACAGAATTTTCAGTTGCTATATCCTTGGATACTGTGGGTTGCACTGACTTCAGCCCCAACGATAACCTATACGGTTTTGTTAGGGGATAAATGTGGGCCATCAACGCAGATCTGTACATCTTCTTACGTGGACAGAACTGCCAGTAAGCGAGCGAATTACTGCGCTGAGTATGGGTAAGAAAAGCCACGAGGAAACCTCAAAGGATGAGGCCATCAGTTTCGACTGTAACATTTTTGTGTGTAGCATTTCTAGTCCAGCAATTACTTCTTGGTGCTGCTGGTGCTCCTCGTAGCACTGTTTATTGCCAGCGTCACTTGCAGCTAATAATTCATGTTGTGAGCTATTTGACATTGCTTGCATTGCTGTGCAGCTTACTACTTTCAGTGATATTGCTGCCGCTGTTGACAGCCGGAGGTCGCTTCATCTAAAGGGTAAGCAGGTAATACAGTATTAGTAAGTCATGACATCCGACTTTCTAACCTACTCCGATCATCTCGAAATCTAGCATCTCGCAATCTGTTGGATACCTCAGGGCAATTTTACAGGGGCCAACAACCCCCACAGTCGTCGAAAGCAACCGAAGGAGAAGAAATTTTGCCTACCGGCACCACTCCAGCAGAGCACGGTACTGCTTGTCGGTGTTGTGTGGCAGCCAACACTACCTACCTTTCACGTACTATTTCCATCACTCCCTGTATTACCTGCTTACCCCTTAAATGAAGCAATCCGCGGTCGCCGACAGCGGAAGCGTCACTTACCGTCGTGCAGTGCAGTCGCAGTTTACTGTTTAAGGTGCGGGGTCGTTGCGTTTTCGAAGCTGAATTTTTCATTGTAACGCTGTCGCGATTTCCCATTCTACATATTCTTTTCTTGATGCTCTAATTGCTTATCTGCCTAAGAAGTGGATTATTAATCTCATCCAGGGACAGATGCGCCGTTAGTTCTCCCTTGAAACATTAATCGTGGCTCGATACGCTGATCTGATGACGGGTTTGAATGATCTGCGAAGGAAAACGCCTAAGAGAAATGTTTAGTTTTGAGAGTGAAGGGAAGGATGAACGTGACATTAGTAGATGCAGCCAACACGTGCACTACTTATCTTGCCAATACCCGGGAATAGCGAGAGTTAGTCGGGAGGTATGGACGGTACTGATGTCATCGAATTAGGTAAATGGCAGCACAACTTGCTATCCTCGTTGTCCCCAGGAAAGGAGAATTCTTTTCCATGGTTGTCGAGGTGTGCTGGGAATGGGCTTCACAAGTTTATGTCGTTGCGTTGCATCCTCTCGTAGAGAATCCAACGTCCCCGGAAAGCAGAAGAGGTTTTTTCGTCGAATAGCGTAAAAATTCCCGCATACAATGACTGAGCAGCTTTCCATGACATTTTCCGTAGTGCTTATCGAAAAACCAAAACATGAATGCTTCCCACAGAAATCTGGCCGTGGTAACATCACGCACGGCTATCGTTTTGGTTCCTTAAGTGAAAGCCCCGTTAATAAGTCGGCGATTGTACAGTCTCTTTTTGCTTGTCTTTGTTGAACCTCTGAGTGAACGGCGATGCAGCGTTGTTTGTTGGGTGGTGATTGGCGTTGTGCGATGTGGTCTTTTCATACTACTTCCAAGTAGTTAGGCGCAAGTTTGCGCTCGTTTCTAAAATATCTTCAACCAAAACGGTTCACTTGTTCCACTCATACGCTTAACGGTAGCTTAATGCGCTCTATCATATACCTTTTAGAATGTGTAGTGCACAGCAGGCAACAGTTTAATGATCATCGATTCAGAATCATATTAGCCCACTCAGAGTTCTTGTTTAGCCTCTTGAACTCATTGTTAATCAGTTCTATTTGTGTTTAGCCTTCCGGTAATTTGCCACGCGTCGCACATATGCGCCGACTGATAGGCCGTCCCCCGAAGTGCCAAAGCATACAACGAAAAAATCTCTTGGTAAAATTGTACGTGCAGTGCGCTTTCATAAATTGTGTTCGATGCTGTCAGTATTCCTCGTTCCATTTTGTGTGATCTGATTAACTTTTTTATTCAGAAGTGTACCATCCTAATGTTACCTCGGCTAGTGTTTGTCTGTCGATGTGCCTATCCGTAGAGAAATTTCAGCTGGGAAATGTGTTGATGTAGAAAGACTGTTCAGCCGGGAAGCCAGAGTTAGAGCAAAAGAGCACTGAATGCCGGAGCTTTTTTCATAAATACTTCCTCAAAAGGTGTCAGTGCATCCAGTCTAACTTACTCGGGCTAGGTGACTCACTCAGAATAGGGCAGGAGGAAACCGGTATTTTTTCGTATACTTTTGGGAATAGTGGTCCATAGGGAACTATTCTAACTATGCTTCACTGGTCTCCAGAAATCAACCATCAAGTGGTCGGAACCAGGCAGCAACCACTGTGGTCATACTTTTATATAGGTGTTGGATAGGAACTAAGAAATATGTCATTTTCACCTAATTACCATTATGGTCAAGCTTCGGTCGACCGTAGATAGCACTGAGAATGTTCCACAGAAGTTCAAATTTCTCCAGGCTGTTGTCTATTTTTACAGGCAGAACATTCTCATTTCGAGGCTGTTAATCAGCATTTCTGCGCTCTTTTCGATAGGAAGTTATGTAATTTGTACAAACTCCTCGGTCACACGTATGCACCATTTAGTGTCGAGGTATACTTATAATATTAGTCGTCTTTACCGCTGACATGACTTTCTCCTATTATCCTCACTGTATTTCCCACGTTTGGTGCAGGCAAAGTGATGGAAAATCCTTGATTCTCCTATTAAAGTCAACCGGGATTATGCTGTTGTGCACATTTCTTAGTTTGCTCTATTCTTGTTCAAATGAAAACTGCTTTCCCAGTGGCGGCTAAAATGTGATGAAGATTGATGGAACCTAATTGCAGTCAACCATGGAAAATGTTTCAAAACGTTAATAGTTTCTCCTCTCTTAACCTACTTATCTTCGAAGCGTTCGCTTCTTTTGGATTTCCAATGTTTCTTTCACGAAGGGACCTTTCTTAGCTCTATGTCTGTTATTCGTGGCATTACAGCGCTATGCGACGTTACATAATTCGATCGGCGTTCCCACCACTTTTTACACATATGTAGGATTGATTCACTTGCTAAAACATGTGCGATCGGAACAAAATCGCTAATTGAGCGCTGCAACTTCTGTGTGCCTTATTTTCCCCTGCCTTTATTCACCATAATTAACCTCTTAATTAGTTCTATCAACGAGGGTCTTTATCTCCCATTCGGTGACAGGTTAGGTCATACACCATTTGAGGTCCACCTCGGTGGTGCCATTTATTCTGTTTTAGTTGCTTCCATGCTGATTGTTCTTGGTTGCTTTGAAAATGATTGAAAACTTACCTGCAGCCGGTGTCAACTGGGATTATGCTGTTGATATCAGTTTGGATGAGCTGGTGCAAATGTATATACTGAAGTCTTCCATGCTGATGCAATCTTTTAGTCTAGCATCATTAAAGCAGTGGTTATTGCCCTGAGTCTCCTCCAGAGTAAAATTTGGCCATATCATAAGGCACGTTAAACCAGACGCAGTTTTGTTTCAATTTATGTCACTTCTCAACTGATTTAAGGTTCTATGCACTCATAAGGTTGGCTGCATTTCATGCACGGCAGAAGTAATCCATGCTGTAATCCATATAATCCAAGCTGACTTCATGAAAGAGTTTTTGCAGGAGATCGGTTGGAAATCATCGTTTTTCGGTTCACGCCGTACCACCAGAAAAGCGCATTCGATCAACATTCTCCGCCGCAACCGAGACCACGTTTTTCCCGTGTAGCTTCGGTTGGTTACCGAAGGACATTTTTTAATCACGTGGTTCAAGTGAAAATTCGACTGCGACGCCAATCCTTCCAAATAGATTCATTGGAATTGTTTGTGGATGTTTTTTTAAACATAGGTCGAGCAGCAGTCGAGGTTGTTGTTGAATTCTGCAGTCGATTTTTTGAATTAAACTACGGCTTGGAGAAATATGCCCACCCACGCTGGTGGAGATGTTGAAAGCGCGAATGTCAAATGCAACGGCCCCGGTCGATTCGTTCGTTGCGTAGGCTGACGCGCATCGACTTGTTTACTACACGCCGGGAGACAGATGCAAGTCCTATGTCGATTGCAAATTTGCATCCAAGATCTGTTATTTTTCCATCTTTTTTGTATATTTATGTCGGCGCAAATGGAACGTCTTTACTCGTCACCCTATGAGATTATTGTCGTCATTAGTCGTCCTTGGAAAACTTTTCACTGGTCGGTTCGGTTAGCGACTCTAGTATCATCTTCGTTGAGGAGACGCGAAACATGTTCGGCCAGTTCGATAACCACGGTATGAACACTTTTATTTCTTGCTTCCTTCCTTTGTGAACTGTCGCACGTTTCAGTTTGCAGGAAAAAGATGTCAGTGTACTATTCTCACAGGACGCGTTTCTATGCTTATCTATTTCTTCGATGGATGGAATTTTTCAGCGTGGGAAGCTAACTTGGCATTCATTAACTACTGCACAAGCATTTGCGGATTCCGATAACGTTGAAACCCAACGCTGACTGAGTGGCTTGTGTCATTTCTTTGTTAAATTGCACGGTCTCGCTTATAAGGACGCCGTTGCAGCACTCTTTCACAGAACGATGACACAGTTATGGACCCGTACCCTACGCTGCACTCAAGCATGAACTCCCATCAGAGAATTCGAAAATCTCTAAGAGAATCTTTCAGATCAATTGAGGCAGGTGAGATGCACTTGCTGATTCATGGGGATATTATTGGGCATTTTATTATAGGTTATTGAATTCCTATAATGGGAGTTGTATTCATCTGCAGTGTAGGGTAGATAGTAGTACATGCGCAGTGCTATGCACAAGCTCAACAGTGTTCAGCATTCAAAATTGGGGTGCCATTGTTCTATGCAAGAGTGTCTCAATAGCTGCAGAGGTTGCTGTACGCAAGCGCTTAGTCTGTTCCCATCAGTTTGTACGGTCTATACTTTTACTTCCATAACTGATATGATGCATGTTTTATCGAATACGAACTCATATGGCTATGTTGATCTGAACATTTTCCAATTTTTCACTAGTTCTTTTGTGTAATCACTTGCTCTGTTTTCTCATAACCTTTTATTTTCGTTGCATTCGGGGAGCAATTAAAAACTTGCTCTTATATGACCTACATTGTCCTTATATGGCTTCATATTTATACGTTGTCCCCAAATGCAGTATGTGCCGAATTTTCTGTTAAGTATTCCCAATCAGCATAGAAAAAATTTTTTTCTCACCAACTACAAATGTTTGTTGAACAGCTGGTTTTATTCATCTTGGCTTATCTGCAAGATATCTGCTAGTGGAAAATGTTTCCCCTCTCAAGTTTGAAAGTTTGGACGCTTTTTCTCAGCGTTGTTGAATTGAATTTGCTCTTCTTTCTCAGGATCTTGCTTCTGCATTTTTCACACGACGCCTTATTTTCAGCTAACGTTTCACGGCTCCAGCTCTTAAGAAATTTCTTCTGATGATTCTGCTTGTTTTGGTTAGTTTTGTTTTGTCTTTTGCCTCCAGTGTTCCAGAATCCTAGTGGGGAAGTAAAGCAGCTTTTATAGCTCGTTCATCACACTTATTGAAAATGTCGTATGAAATACCCTTTGCTATTCCCCAGTGAACTGCATCAGTGATAGTCACTTTAAAAAGAGTCATCCCGCTGTTGACTGCATGTTTCGACTCTATGTTGCAGGTGAACTTGAAGTCAAAGGTTGACTCTCAATTTTTGCGAAATCAAAACTAGCAGAGCGCTGTAGTTGAAGTTGCAGCCTAAAATATTGCATCGGGGTGCGCACAGTGGTTTGCCAGCGTCTCTCATCACCGACTATATTTTGGTGGCAGAGAGACAAATGTCTAAAGGAAAGGGAATTATTTTCGTCAAGAAGTTTGGGAGTTACGTTAATATAGGCGATGAAGAATATTTTATGCATTTTATTGGCGGTGGAAGAAGTCACGGAAATTTGGGTTTTTGCCAAGGGATGGAATGCATTCGGTGAAAGGGGCTCAATGGAGGTGGGGAGGTATTTGAAGGATCTTTGTGCGGTTACGCATTTCTTCAAGGGGATAGAGTTGCATATTTCTAATTTCTGACGTTGTGGATTTGCCAGGAAGTGGGGACTGACAGGTGTGCACGATATTAGTCGGACTTGTTGGGAAATGAATACTGATAGGTGGATGTGGTGTTAGTATGGTTGCCAGCTCTCATCAAACTCTTTCTTTCAGATCGAATGGACTGCGTATTCCTGTTGAAAGCCATTCTTTTGTCCGGTTTCACGATGTCGAATTGCGCAGTAAATTCAGTTTGTTCACTAAAAGAACTTATAAGCGGAAAGAAGATGCTAAAAAAAAGCTCTGCCGTTCAGTCTCAACATGATGTACAAATTAGAGGGCCACTTGTGGGATTTAAAAGAATAATTAGGAATGCTATCTGCAAGCAACATTTTTGCTACGCATAGAGGATTAAGCTTGCAAGTTCCAATAATGAACAAATGCACCTCCATCATTAATGCTTTGAAAGCATTTCTTTTTCTCTCTCAGCGTTTTAAAGCGCCGTGTAAAATGCGTTATAATTGTGCTTAGGTGTTTCACGAAGGTTAACGGTTATTTTTCTGGTCTTATGTTGTAGTGACGCTCATTGAAGGCCTATAGCTGAACAGTTTAACAGAGAATGAAGCTGAAGACACGAAGTATTCATCTCCATCATTCCTTGTTTCGGAAGCAGATATCATCAGTTGTTGACAGTGTATTGGTAAATCAAGAAAGGCGAAACAAGCATGCAATGCACACGCTTCCCTAATAACGCCAAATTTTTTATTGCAACGACCGCAACTGCAACCATGAAATGATGCACGAGCGCTTCTTCAATAAAGTGTAGTGATACAGTCAGCGCTTCCTCTTTTCTATATTTCATGCCTCACTTTAACGCAAAGGATTCTCTTTCTTCGCTTCAAATTCAACCCAGAAATATGTCTTCTTGCGCGTAGCCTGCTGCTTTATGCACATGGGTGTCACTAGTGCCACCCATTTGCAGCGGACAATCACATCTTAAATTACTCGTTTCATTTCGGATGTTCTTTTATTTGAAAGCCATTCGCTGTCAATTGTAGATGGCAAAGAATGGCAACAATCGTTGCTGTCTGCATAACTGGAGGGAAGTGTTAGCATTTCTTGCTACTATGGTGACTATACAGCTGACCGCGAAGCCGCGGCTTCGGCGCCATAGCAGCTCGGATTCGCAAGTAAGGGGAAGAAACGAGCGATCAGCAAACGTGTTCTTAAATGGTAACGAAGTGCGTTCTTTTATTTATGTGGCTCTCATAAAAGCACCTTGTAAGAGAGTCGACGCGCAACCAATGAATAAAGGAACATCTTAGTTAAGGAATTAGCGGTTTCCCACCTAGTCGAGTAGCTTCTGAGCTACTAGTTTCGCTGAATTGTCTCCCCCTGCCTTAAGCTACATTCGGAGTCCTCACTTATTGCAACTCTCTTCACCTGGTAGCGCTACTGCAAAAATTACTGTTTTTAGCTGCTGAGATAAAAATATGTCCCTCTCTTCAAGGATCATCTGAATTTGCTGGATGTTCATGAAATCAGAGGTCTTCGAAATGATAATTTTATCTATGTTTTTTAGAGGTTTTATGAGTAGGAGGAATAAATATATGTACACAGTTTTATTCTTAAAGTCTCTCTAATAGAGAAACAAACGAAGATGAACAGTAGTTGTGTCAAATCGTATTTAAATACGTATTTAAGCGATTTAAGCGAATCGTACGTATTTAAATAAGAAGCGAACAAAGCCTAAGGCAATTTGAAAGTGGTAAGTAAGCTAGTGGATGTGCAATTAGATTGGGGAATTGTAAACATTGCAATGAAGAGTTCACTGTATACGTAACATTACATTCCTTTCCTCCTCCACTCATCGTCAGTTTGAAATAGGGCTAGAGTTTGAATTATCTTCATCTCGATCTATTTCCATTTTTGCTTTGAACTGCCTTCGCTCTGATATACATTCATTTCGGTTCCTATTTTGGTCTATCCTAGTTTGGATCTGCCCTCCTCTTTTCGTTTCATTTTGACATCCGCTCTGGCGCAGTCATGGTGCTGAAGTCTCCACTTTGATCCATCGTCATTTCCACCTATTTTTGCTTCCATCCTCGTTTTGGTATGTTTTCATTTTGATGCACATTCGCTTCCGCCTCTTTATTGTGATCTAATTTCGCTATAACCGGTTCTCCTCCTGGTCTATCCTGATATTGAGTTACCCTCAGCGTCACATCAGAAATTCAGTACGGAGTCGACCCCTTCCTCTGTCATTTATGCCTTCTTCCACTCCCACTGTGCCACGCAAAGCCTGCAAACCACAGCCAGTTTAATCTTCTGTGTACTTGCAAAGGAAAACGTATGTACGTCCTTTCCAGCACCACTTTAAGTCTTTTCAAGGAATAATCGCATTGCATGGAAGGAGGATAAACCGGCTGGCGATCCTCTCTATATTAAGCCACGCGTCATTCTTTTCCACATCCCAGGCGAAGCATTTCGCAAAAAATGGAAGTTCGTCCATCGTGTCTCGTTTTCCGGGCACCGCTTATCCGTTTTATCATCTTCGTTTCCAAAAAGACCGGAAGTGACAAAACAGATAAGTGTGAACATTTCTGCGCTCAACCCAATAACAGTATCTGGTTGCGCAAAAAACCCTCCTTTGCAACCCTCATATTTTATATCGATGATGGCTTAACCATGAAATTTGCTTAGTATAAAAAATGAGATAAAACAGTCAAAGCGTCACAGTATCAAGGGACTGGGTCTTCGGTCATCCGATCACAGGCTCTAGAACGTTTGATCGCTTACAGAATTAAAAATACTGCTTCAGCTAGAAACAGTTATTGCAAAAGTTACTTTGGCCACTTTGCAAAACTGATTTCGTGTTTCAATTATGAACCACTGGCATGTACACGATGCTTTCGAAGATTGAAGTGTTCCAGGAAACAGCGCCATCATATATGTTTGCATGATGAAAATCAATAAATTGCATTACACGTAAACGATTATCGAACTTGAACGTTGATAACGATCCTGTTCCACAGTGAGCAACATCGACCAACTCCAGCATAACCGATCTTTCTTTGGAAGTGCTTGAAAATAAATGCACAGTCAAAGACATTACTCTCATAGTACTGATATTACTGGGGGCATGGTGTATCCCTATAAAAGAAACTTAAAACTACTTTCAAGAAGGAATTTTGGTGGCCATCGTGTCCTCGACGTATGTAAATCATCCGCTACAATGAAGGATTTGAAATTAGAAACGGCACATGACTGCATAGAAGGTGGTATCCTTGCCACATGAAATCTCTATTTGACTCGAGAACCAAAATCAAAAGGGATCTTTCACCAAAATAAAAACAGATGAGATTTTACTTTGGTGAAACCAAATTCCGATACTGAAGTAGTACAATTTCGGATAGTTCCTGTGAATATAATAATCATAAGCGAATCTAGTTATGCCGCACCGTCAATAATTGGGAGGAATAATGTAATAGGAAAGAAACATTTAGTGTGAGATTGGAACAGGAACTGCGAGGTGTATAAATTGTGGTCAGCCCGAGGCAAGAGCTCAATGAAAAAACGAGACGCACATATGAATTCAGCGGAAAGGTCTTGCTTGACATGGAGGTTAACTAAACGAATAATAAGGGGTAATACCATCAGTAACCAATGCACGTGGTCAGAGATCACAAAGGGAATGTGTCAGGCCTTGGTCCCAGTGCGGAGGAAGAGATGTGCAGTTGGTTGTATTGCACGTTGCCCTACTGCTTGTCTGCAGTGACAGAATGAAATCTATAAAAGCGATCGTCGGCTTGAATCTCTAATTTAAACGATCTTTAGTGACTTTGAACACACTCAGATCTCGCTGAAGAGCTGGTGAAACAAAAGGGTCATTGGTAATTATATTCCGCTCGCAGATGTGGCCCTTGAATAGCGTGACATGTGAAGAGTTGAAATAATCACGCTGAAAATTGCAAAAAATGGGCGTCAAAACGAACTAGCTGCTTTGAAATACATAAAAAACTTGCGGAAATGTCGCCAAAACATTTGTTGTCGTGATTTAATGCCGTTATTTCATCCACTCAACTATTAAACGTCTTACGGTGTGATGCTGACCAGTGCAACTCCAGCGTGCAACCATTCTCGGAACTATGCAAAGACAGCAGGCAGAAACACAAAACTGGCATAGGGCATATAATTAATGCACTCGGCATGAACATGAAATGACGCCAAGCTGTCCACAAATGTGTCTTCTAGTGTACAAAACGAGAGATTTCGTTACAGTGACGTCGGAAACAACAGCAAGATGTTCATCATCTCCCTAAAATTGCAATGCAATGAGACCCGCCCTCTGATCACTAAAATGAGGTGATTGACATTTAAGTACTATTTTTGGAAGCGTCGTAACGAAGGATGGGGAAGTGCAGCAAATGCTGAGCCACCGTTTATATCTGGGATGAAAACGTCACCAGTCCTGCAATCATCCACTTTTTCAACTGCCCGCGGAACGAGTAAATTACTTTCCCAATATTCAACGTCTCCATGCTACAAAATTCTCACTTGTGAAGTCTGTCGGAGCATTTTCTAGCACAACAATATTGCGGAGCAACGCAATCCAAGGACCTTCTCTCTCCTCAGCACATCCTGCTGCAATGCTTTCCCGCTTCTAAGGCACATTATTTAACACAAGTCAATACAAAGCAATATACCCTCCGTCTGTTCGTTGAGGAGCTACAAATGCGCCGACTGTGAGAGAAACGCAGGCATCTATTGCGAGAACAGCGGCGTAAAGAGGAGCACAAAAATGGTAGCGAGGACGGCAGCAGCATTGGTTGGAACCGCAGCGCTATACCAACAATACTGCGTCCATCGGCTGCCACCGGATACGACCATGATGAACAATCCGGGAAGGGACCTGTGGATGAAGAAACCCCTCATCAAGAATCGACAAGACGCGATTTGACAGAAGTGCCAGACGCGACGAATTATGCACGCGGCATCTCAAGACGTACTTTTGGAGTCGATAGGGCGGCTGCACAGTCACATGAGCCGAGTGAGGAGAACGCAAGTAGAAGCCGGCGAGAGCAAGGTGAACGGAGATAATCTCAACGCCTATCTATTCCACCGTCTTCAGGACGCACCTGGAATATATCAGTCTGCTCATAGGCGTTACGACTCCGTCATATATTGCAACCCTACTGCATGGCGTTCTCTGATTTGTCTTAATCCTTTCTCTTCGGACGTAAGCCGACTGCATTTTCAGGACGTAATCAGTATAAAAGGAAAGAAAAAACTGGGGAATGAAGCAATGGTTCATCGAATATGTTCCTTTTTTCCCTTCACCTACTACTTCCACATCTTTCTTTTCGGCATCACTTTCATATCGTGCTTTTTTCACCGAATGAAAGGTGACACAATTGCGTCGGTTCTTTGAATGCAACCGTTTGAAGGATCTCGTTCATCCCGTTGCAATATTACTGATGGGTGTTCACCTGTTTATGCGTGTCACTATAGAATGCGAACGGCTTCTGGCAAAAAAAACCCTCACCTAGACGTCCATTGGCTAAGCTACACCTATATGACAGGAATGAGAAGAAGAGAAAGTGGAACGCGGAGGGAAAGAGGGGGAAATGATGATCTGGTTTCTAAAGTGTTACAATTTTGCGGGCAGCTGTTTGGATCAGTTTATTGGGCAAGAAACGATAATCTGGATATGTTTGTAGGGTAGATTAGAAATATGAGCTGGATTATTCTTGGCTGTCTATCTGCTGGTATCTGTTACAATTTTCCATAAAAAGTTCCAACATAGTAATGCCGATTCCCAAGCGATTTCTGCACAGCTTTATACCCGTTAATGCAAAACTTCACATCTCACTTTCCTCGATCATTATATGATAGGACTCAAGAATTCCTTGCATATTGATCTAGTCGAAAGAAAAGTCGAAAGCAAACAGAAAGTATTTTTGAACATAGATCCGCATTATGACATCCTCAACACCTGCAACTCTTGAGGCGCATCTAGCGTACTGCAGCACCTTGTATGTTGAGTGAGGTTTCGAGCATGGAGATGATTGTGAACTAAGGTTTTTGGTGGCGTAGAAAAGCGCAACTCAAATGGCGAGAACGATGTTACGACAGTGAATAAAGCTTCGTGATGGACCTGCAAAAGGATCCCAACTAACCTGTCGATTTTACAGGCTTCAGAATTTCCCATTATACAAGGCCTAGGCGGTTTGCAAAGTGTCGTTCCACTCAATGGTTTACAAAAGACAAATGGCAATATGTAATTGAGTACCTCTGAATAAAACAGCTCTCTTCTTAAATTGTATTATAACAGCGCCTTCTGCTCAGTAACCTTGTCTCGGCCAAGATTTCAACCCGCTTAAAGATCAGTGTACCGATAGAACAAAATGGAACCTGTCTAGTGGCTCCACAAATTCCCAGTGACTTGAATGTTTAGTAATCCTCCTTAGAAGTGGAAGCTCTACATCTTTTAGATAATTTCACCACTCAAATGAGGTGCACGTCTAACTGCCTAAAATATTTCATGCTTTGCACCACCAATATTATATTGGGCAGAAAATCACGCATCCGCTTAACTCTCACCGTGCTTGGTAGCGCGAGCCTGCGAACTAACTCCACATCTACACATTTAATATTACGTGGTCCGATAGGAACTGCAATCCAACCTCACGGAAACGTTACAACTATTGATTTCATTGTTTCTGGGAGAGACAGAATCCAGTTTTGTTGCACAATAGTCACCACTTTGAGAATGCATCAGTGGATGCAGAGAAACGATTGCGACGAAGCAGGTGACACAGGAAGGGACACGAACAAATGAATATTTTCATCTCGTTCCTTGGGGGCGCGATTTTCCACCGCTCTCGTTCAAGAATGTGTGAAATGATAGTCGTTTGCCCAGCATTTTGCAGACATCGAAGCTTGTATCCTGCGCTTCTTATTTAGCACATGATATCGCTGGCGAACTGCTGCCACCTCCTTTTCCTGCCCTGGCAGGTTCCTTTTAGCACAGTCCGTATTCCCTTAACGGCAACTAAGACAAAACATTGCGCAGCAACTCACTTCTGGTAACGTTGTCCATCTGCAGCGGACTTACAACAGGAATTCTCGGTTGTACGAGCAGATATGATATTTCCGTAGTCGATTTTTCCCAACTGCATGCATGCTCCACCTGCACATTGCAATTTTGCTCGACAGTTTTCAGCCGCTGTCAGCTTTGCAAGAGCTTTTTCTACAGTTTTTACATCACCCCTTATATATCGGTTGGCGGGCCCCGCGCTCATCACAGCCTTTATAGAAATCCGCTGCTCACGGCAGCATTTCATACGACAGGGTCCATGCCACAGAGATGATGATATTTGTATGTTGTGACAACTTTTCGAGGAATATGCTTGTTCTCAGGTATGAGATTTCCGCCACACCTTGCCTACCAATAGAATAACTTGGGAGTTGGTTTTCTCACCCGATCATCGGCTCCTTTCCCACTCGTCGTCTAAGATGCAGCAGTGATGTACAACACGTACATGACATGTAGGACACGTGGCGTACAGCATGTGTGCTACATGATGACTCCATACCCCAAGCAAATGGATAAGGCGCTGCTTGCGAGGTTTTAAAACAATGGGAATTCGTCTCTCTCAAACTGAACAAATGAGTGAACTGTCCCACTCTCCGAATTGCGTACAAACGTGCCTCCGACATTTACCTTAAAATTTAAAGAGTAGCAGCTGCTGGATTTTGTTTGACTGACATTATACAAATATGGTGATCACTCAGTCGTTTAATCAAAACGCGTTGCACCAGTATTTTCGAAACGTAAACCAATGTTGCTGACGTGCGAGTTCTCAAGAAAAAACCAGTATTTTGGTATGGGGTTTTTGACGAGCGAAGACAACCACGGAACTGTTTCGTTCTCCTTTGATTAATCAAAAAGAGAACCCGAAAATCGCAAAATCCCAACTCGGACACAGTAGCCAAATGTTTATTATGAAAGAATCAAAACAAAGATTTCAGCGGGAACTTCCATCCTACCACAATTCGTTTAGTAAGAGATCTTTTCGGAGGATCTGAAAGAGCGGAAGACATTTCCGGAATTGGGGGTCCTCTTCTTAAAGCACGGCGAAAAGTAGGTAAACAGGTTCTATTTAAAAAAAAAAACACAACGACGATATAAAACAGGGAAGAAGACGCCCATAGAAAGATATGAGAAAATATTAAGAAAAGAACACAAACTGCACTGCCCAATTAAGCGGCAGCATAAAGGTATGCGTACACTAGCAAAAAAACCATCTCCCGAGATGTGCAGTAAGCAACAGGAAGTAACCTGCAACCAAATAAACAGTGTCAAGTTGAACACAGCAAAAAGAGGACACGCTTCTTCGCGTCGGTTACATCTCAAATGGCGTCTCTTTTACACCGCACATTCACAAGTGACCGCAACATATCAATTTCTTCAGTCTTCCGTATCTTCTTTATTCATCGTTGCTTATTTTATTTCATCCCTGCTGGTCCACTTCCCCCACCTTAAAAACAAGCACAAGCATTCCAGTTGAAGAAGTCTTTAATACGTTTCTCATAGCAAGTTTCATACTCTTTGCGAAAAGGACTGGCAACAACTGATCGAGATAAGGTCGTGCACATTTAGAACGTTTGTGCTGATTGCGAGGGATGTAGGCATTTCATAAAATCGAAGACGCCCAGAACATACCAATCACAGATCACAGGGACCATAGTGCATTTTCATCTCATTGGAAATTTGCTGCACGACGGCGATACAGAAGAAACATTCGGCCGATAAAAATGGCCATGAACAGTTCGACCCACACGCACCGTCAAGAAGAACCTTCAAATTTATCCTCGTTTCTAAGGATGCAACGAGCACACTTCAGGAGATGCTTACTGGCTTGTGGAACCCAACTAATCCAGTTAAAACAATGCACGCATGCAGAGGCCTCTCTATGCCCACAAAACATTAAAAAGGAAATATGTCGTGAGCGCGAACTACCAAATTAAAGAACCTCGGATGAGGCTATGGTGGATATCAGAAAAAGGAAACGCGAAGAATGCATTTCCTTTGTACTCCGACATCCCCATGTCCACACAGTTGCATATTTCCGCAGCATCGAGCGCCAGGATATATGCAGAGGCATCACAGTCTGCTCTCTTGACATCGAAGCTTGAAAGACGCGCCTACGACTTGCTTTTAGCATACTTCTATGTAGCCCACCATGGAACGAACTTGAAATGATGCTGTTTTCGGGCATATCTGTTTATTCTTCTTACAGATAAAGATGGACAACAGAGGATTGGGGAAGTAAAGGAGTCTGCAACTGTCACTCTCAGTGTGTGTGGGAGGAGGGGGTGTCTACCTGGCACAATAACGAAATATAACAGCAAATGGGAACATCACTGAAGCCATATCAACCGTTCCTTCAAAGAATAGCTCCAAAACCTTATATTTTTCACCATCTCAAACGATAATTTACGCAAAAGCATTCCAACGTTAAATCCGTCAAAGTAATATCACTCATCCGCGTTTTCAAGCTTTGGTATCCATTGTAGTGGTCTCAATGAAATCTGCGAGACGCTTGCTCAGATGATAAGAAAAAGTAATGGAAAAAGTAATGCCTTCAAATAGCGCAGACCCTTTGCTCACTATTCAGCTTCTTTTCTTCATTCTGTTGCACCACCTGTTTCACTTCTTCAGCTTTTTGACGTGCCAGATCAATCATCGTTTTGCAAAAGAAGAATACGCATCATCATTCAGTCTTTGCCCTCCCCTTTCATTTAAAATTCGCTCTGCTAGTTTCATGAGGCAGACATGCTTCGTCCTCACAGTTCAAAATTATTTGTTTCTATACACTTAAAATGCTATGTGCAAGTGTCATGCGCCGTTAAAATTCAAATACATGAAATTCAACTTCAAAACGATACTCTGAAGTCTACATAGGCGCAATTTCCACTTGGACTTATAAAAATTTAGAGCGATACGAACGCAGCTTCAAAACAAACTCATCTGCAGGTAAGAAGACATACAAACATAACCTATATTCAATGGAAAGAAGTTGCTTCGTCTTTCAAGCTTCTACCTGCAATACATCTGCGACCAGCACGATATGCGATGGAGCGCACTGCCGCCTCTCCAAAAGTCTGTTTGTTTCTCATATATTCCTTAGTCCGGTCTCTTTGTGGCCGTTTCCTAAACGTCACAAGATTGACTGCGAATGGTCTTCAGGCCTCCAAAAAAATATCACCCAACAGCAGTTTAGTATAGATGGAGCTAGCTAGTCTGCTGGAACCAGGAAGAATGTAGCGCAAATATTTTCTGTATTTGCAGCATCGAGATATTGAACTATGCTGGACAGTATTTCAATCGCATTATGGTTCGTCACGTTCTTTGCATAAGCGTGTAATCAGCTGATATCTGCGCCACTGAAATGAAAAAAATGAATGAACGAATGAATGAATGAATGAACTTTTAAAGTAAACAACTTAGACTACCACCGATTTCATAACGACAGGTGTATGAGGGAGCAATAATAAAAATTTCGCGCATACAAAAAAGCCAAAAACCCGCAGATATACACATTTATGTATATATTTTTTACTTTATTCAGATGCCAACCTCACCTATCGAAATTTTTGGTTCCTCTGTAAGAGATTTTGTCAAAGAACGACACGTTCTTATTGTAAAACATATTACTCCCGCTGTTTTCATTTGGAGCATCCTTAAACTTCTGCACGCAGTCATCATTTTCCGCCGATGCCATCTCCTTCTCCGATTCCTTTTCTGCAATAACGTAATGGAAAAGTGAGCCAATATGTTAACAATAGTATAACAGTATGCAGCTAAACAAATGCCCGAAAAACAAAGAACTAAACGCTCTAATGCTTCCACAATTCTCCAGTCTACGAAGCGCTTTCAGATGCACCCGATCGACTATAGATGGCTCAGACTTGCACCTTCAATTTATGCCATCTTATCATGCCAGTCTTTCCCATACCATCAAAACCGTAACAACGAAACTTCCTCCCCTCTCCTCCAAACATCATAATAATCTGTCACTGCAGAAATCTACAAAAGCATCTATTAAAAGTTTATTCAGCGGAATATTTCTTTTATTAAAGACGGGAAATAAAAATAAAATTGCGTCGACAGCCTTGCAAGCCTCACTATTGTTTGCGTAACCGCGCTCCTCCTCATGAATACTGTGACCCTCGCACCCTCTTACATATATTTTAGAATTTACCTAGCACGTGACCTGCAATGCGGTACCAACAACTGCAGTTGTATCCAACTAACAGAAACTACATTCGCTTTGAAAAACGGTGAGAATGTGAACAGACCTCAGACTCATAACAGAAAACGAGGAGACAATGCTTACTGCGTTACGGTTAGCAACCTTACCTTCTCCAATACTGTGAACGCCTTTCGCCGCTAACAGAGATCAACTAAGCGTTTCAACAGAATTCAAACAGACGACCTGAAGTGACTCCACGATCACCCACTTCCCCGGATTCTGTTGTAGTATTTGAAAACTGAAGAAGTAACTCCTTGAGCAATCTCGCAAGGATTTCATCCTCCTCTCTTTAATTTTTCAGAGAAAAGACCTGTTCGCCTATCAAGCTTAAAGTACAAATAAAGCTTCAAGTGCGATGGCTCATACGAAAGCACAAGAAATGATAAAAACAAGTACCCCTGGAATCTTCGCTTTCCTCAGAGAGAGGCTCAAGAATTTTGCAGAACTGCCTGTTGGCGCTCTCGAAATCATAATCGACGTTGAAGCCAGCTTGGACTCTTTTATCTTTTGGCCTTCCTCCTCGAGGCATTCGCGAATGAGCGTTCATCTGCGACAACTGGCAATTATCGAATATTGGCAGGCCAAAATAAGCCTGCCATGGCCAGGAAAAGGATGACATGCTCCCGATTTTAAAATTGCTTCGTCGATATTCTGAAATTGGTTCAACTTCAGATTTACTACCATTTTTCTATTTGTGAAGGTTGCATCTAATCAGGATTTCGGTTTCCCAGTATCGTAAAACTTCTGCAACGTCGGCTAATGTCTTAGTTTTTGCAACGACGACTAATTTCATACGGGCTCGTTGGTGAGATCGAATTCTGCTTCTTGCCCTAATCACAGTCAACGCATAATAAAATCAACAGAGGCGTTAAATCAAACTTTCGTGCCGGAAAAAAGAAAACAGCCCCAACTGATGAATATTATCCCCTACAAATCGGTCGCTGCGAAAAAACTACTAAACGTTTCGAAGCAAACAGATGAACGCTTCGATAGATCTAGTGAGCCACAGCAAAAGTATTTTATATACCAGTCACAGGACAAGGAAGCAGTCGAATCCGTCGTTCCTGTGTGACTGCGACATTTCGTACTCTAATGATCTGGGGTTTAATCAGCATACAAAAGGCGGTGCCCAAAGACGCCAACGACTTATTATAATCAGAATGATACACATCTGTTCTTTATGCGCAGCGCAGTAAACAGTTGCAAAAAAAATTATTACCTCCTAAGAATGTCAGCAGATAAGTTACACATCCCAGTTCCACTCCCTCCTCCTGACGCATGAGTGCGATACCCAGCTTACAAGGTCGCAAGGTCCTCTATTGTCTAAAACTACCAGAAACAACTCCTCACGAATAACGGAAAAACTTACAACAGCATAAAACCACAACTTGATATTGGGCAATCAACGCGCGCATCTTTGGGTAAGTCAAAGCAAGAACAAGCAAGAAATGGAGAGATTTCCTATGCCAGCAAGGACGAATTTCATAAAAACCACGAAGTAAAGTGAGGATTCTCGCACAGAATCTATGAACTTTCAGGGAAACAGTTCCTGAAAAATCGGCGAATAGAATTTCTAGAGGATCAATGAAACGAAGAGTGAACCGATGACGTCAGGCTTCCAAAAAACGTGACAGGACGAATCTTTCCCTAAAAGTTTCTGCAGCCATTAGGACAATGCAACAATTCGCACAAAGGATACAATCCTGTCAAAGACCTCCTTCCCCTCACCCTCTCCAATCAGATCGCTATGGCGTTTTGTGAACTGCATGCGACTTACTACACTGAACCAATTCCAGAAAATCGAGGTAACAATCAGAAGCGAGGCTTTCCTGAAAACTTTGAATGTTGAAATACGCAGTTGCACTGAAATAATCCCAACAAGCCAGAGTATGACTGGTGAAGCAGGGAGCAGTTATGAGCATCCTCAAAGCTCCAATGATATCACGACCCTATCTCAACAATTATGAGGCAAAACAATTTTTTGATATCGATTCACACGCAAACTTCACTTTATGGTGCTCATTAGAACCGTACTTACGGCAATATTTATAGGATGGATGCATCATAAGGCAGCACAATCGATGAGTGATCTTATCTGCGGATTGCTGTCTCCCCCCACACACACACATCAGCATATCTCATCGTTCCCGTACCATTTATGAAAGCAGAAAGTAGGAAATACGCATCTTAAACTAACGTTGGCATTTGACATCGTCGTCCTCCGAGCGGTCATTTGTGTGTGTGCTAGAAAGTGGCAGCTTCACGACTACTGGGTTATACAGCAGGCCATAACCAAATTGTATCAGTGGTTCCGGTGCCACACATACCATCAGTTCCTGTATATCAGTGGCCTTGAAAACGATATATTCATAGATGTTATCACTACCAGAAACTGGATTGTAAGCTGGTCGATTCTCTGTCCCGAAGCAACGAACTGAAAACGTCGACCATGAACGGGTTTGCAAAGGTGCCCCTGGAGAACAGCATGATACCACCTTGATGAAGTTCTGTCAACTAAGTGGGCTGGATATAAGTGGATAAGGTTACCGATGACGTCGCAACAGCATGCTCCTCTGCATTCTAGCTCGTTCAGCCAACGCCCACAAAAAATCAGGAAACAATGTTTACAGTTCTAATGATGCAGTATGCCATCAATCGGGTCGATATTGCTTACATTTTCCAGCCGATTTCCCTGGTCATCTTGCCTAAAACAGGAAAATCGAGACACACATGAGCATAAATGCTCCATAAAATTTACAAGAGACCGATTTCCGTTCCTGAAACACAAAACACTGCGCTTCGTTCCCTCCAACGCGAATGCTATCTCAATGGCGCTCTTTTATGCATTACGCTCAGGAGAAAAAGCTTCTGCTGGATGCGTAATATGTTATAATGCATCAAAAACACAACTGCAAGGCGCCTGCACCTGAGAATATTCCAATGTTTTTCTTCAAAAAGACTGCATGATTGTACAAAATAATAATCGCCAAAAATCAGAGGACGACGCTTTCCGGAGAGTGGAGAAACGAGAGAAGGCTATCATGACGCTGCGACAGCAAACCTATGAAGGGCATCTCAGTGCTAACACTGAACAAGAACGAGCGATGCACTAATCAAGCCTATAGAAAGACGTCCTGGCAGAAAACAACATCCCCAAAAAAGCATTCTCACCACACTTGTGATTTTACGCGACTGTATGATTTTTGAGAAACGACATTGCTTCTAAATTTGCCATCACATAAATCTTCGTTACCAACATGTTACCTCCACTAGTTGTGTTCGTGGCTGCACCATTTCTCTATGCGCCGGCTGGTGTAGCGATCATGTGCCACGCAAGATGGTTCTTGGAGCACAACAACTTGCTGCAAAAATACTGGCAGCTGATGGAGGCAGAAGGAAAGATGGGAACGTTTTGGCACAGCAGACTGCTTAAAAATGAAGCTTCCATGTTTTGCTGAATATTTAGGCCTGCCGCCTTTCCACCCCAACCCCATCTTCTCCCATGCATTAATGAAGAACATACCTTTGGCAAGGGCGATAGTAAGTTCGCCAGGATTGACTGCATATAAGATGCCCTCGTATCGAATGCCCAGTTTTGATACAAGGCTTACTTTGCTTCCAATATACGGCGCCTGCAGTGTTGTCATCACGCCAGGTTGTTGACTGCCGTTTCAAATAAAATCAGCCCTCCTGAAAAGCTTTCACTGTGTCGCCAACTCAATCGAAGTCAACTCCAAAGCCGCCAAAACAATCCTCTCAAACCAAAAACAGAAAGAAAGAGGAAGGAAACCTCTTCCATTTCACCGATGAACCTTCAAACCGGCAACCAGCAGTTTTCAAAATGCTGATAACGATTTGGCAATCCGAAACGAAATGTATTTCTTAACGCAATGGTGTCGAATGACCAAAAACGGTGCTAACGTCGTATACGAAGGATCCTAAAAATTCTTTGGTGTTCTCACTCGGAATCAACTTATGAGTCCATATTGCCTCGATTACTTAAAAGTGTCAACTTCTGCGACGACATCAAGTCAGCTGCTACATCGCTGAACGCTCCACATCGAAATCTGAACATAAAGCCCGAGTAAAACTGCTTTAACTGATCGATCCCCTACCTCACCTATGTGACTCGCCAATGGGACTCAGATTTTACTAGTTCACCATATACGACAAAACAGTGGCCACTGAAGGGTCGCAATGCCCAGCAGTCAGAAAATTTCACGAGTACTTCACCACAAGAACATGAGACTTTGAGAAGGAAGGAAGGAAGGGATTATCGCTTCCTCTTTCCCTTAGCTTTACCCCACATCACTCCCCCTCCCCCTTCTTTCGACTACCAAAAACAGTACTCCGACGTTGCTGACGCCAATAAAACACTTCACGAAGAGCACACCCCCATAACTTCAGTTACAAAGCAGTAACGGAGCACCAGAGTAAAATGCAACAGACAAAAGCAGATTTCACCATTTTTATGCTCTCCTGTATGGTGCTCGCGTTTCTGTGACGTCCTGCAGTTTTATGCCTGCCTCTCCGTTTCCCCCTCCTGGCTGGGTTGGAAGGCTGCGCAGCTGAACATTTCAGCAGATGCTCGAACCTGTCGCCTGCGCAGATTTTATTTCTACTTCTTTACTTCTTCTCAAAAAAGAGAACATTCACTTGCATAGCGTCCCTCATGAAAAATGAATACACAGCATCCTGTCATTCGCCGATATAGAGACGTTCTGCGAAGAGTGCGCGACTTGTAGGGATTATTGGTCGCCTTTGTGCGACAAGGCATTCCAGAAGGAGCACAAAAAATGTTCAGCATTTATCGGTGAAAGGGCTTTTGAGGGAACGGTGATTACAATGGGATCGGTGCAGAAGTGACCGGTATCACCACATTTCTTGAGTCCATAGGAGGAAACGGGGACAGAAAGACCCATTTTATTTCAGTGCCTCAAGCACTCCATCCCCTTCTTCCTACAATAAAAATCCCCTTTCCAATAGTCCCTAATTACTTCATTACAATAATCATCCAAAATACTTGCTCTCCATGCCCATGAAACCCACATCACTCAAAATTTATGCTTTACAACAATCCTGCACCAAAAACAGTTTCCATCACGAAAACATCGACATGTTTGTGTTCAGTGAGAGTTTATACAGCAATAAGCAACGACAGAAAAGCGAAAACCAGTAAAAGCAGCAGATATTCGTGAGGGAATGCCACCCAAACGTCAGCTCATCTCTCAGAGCGTTTCAGATGGATCCTTGCTCGGGCATCAACATAATACAACACCTCACTCAACATCGCAGCACAACCCTCAGCTACTACACACAGCTTACGCAACGAACCCGGCACTAACTGCGCCCTCGTGAGGGACCAATGCCATAAACAGTGGGGGTCAAAGACCTTCGTGCCTCACCCGCTCTTTCATATTCAACATGAACGGTCAAAGGCTCATCGAGTGGCTCCGGGGACTGAATTATGCTCCGCACAGGGTTTCTACAAAAAACGATGCCTCAATAGATCATTTGCCTCGTAACACATGTCCCGCTAATTCGATAAGATATACACAAAAATATTACGGGGGACTGAGAATGCTGAGCAAGACGACGCTACCGTTTTGCAGAATTGCTGATAATTATTAATGCTAATCCAGGAAAAAATCATGAATTTGAGCATGGATACGTCTAGAAGGGATTCTAAGTAAATGTCAATGGCCACCAGAGACATGATACTTGCAGCGTGTTATCTGCGATAAAATAAAGCCAGTCGGGGCGAGTTAGGATAGGGAAACAAATAGTCCGTTATGGGTATAGGTGATGGCGTCTACTAAGAAACACTGCAACCTTTAGGTGCATCGAGATGGGATAGCCATGAACATGAAAAAAGTGGGAGACCGATCGAGTGATTCGTTTGCTATGGCAGATGGAGTGTCAGGATCGACTGCTCTCATTTTTCTGCTGCTGGTTTCGCATTCGACTGGATGATGAAGTATGAGGAAGGACAACCTGAAGTTGCTGGCTTGAGTATCACTCCTTAACTTCCAAAACAAAGATACCAAATAGATGTATTTAGTACAGCAGAGATCTGTCTTCCACAAATGATCAACGTTAACTCGTTTCTTACAAGCACGTAAGCGAAAATCCCAAAAAGTGCTCCACCTCTTTCCTCATTTCAGAAAATTTCTGAGTACGACGAGGTGCAGATAACGAGAGATTATAGGGAGATGGCGCTGTGAAATGGATTAGTCCTTGTTTGTTGCTGTTTCGAGAGAGCTGCTTCATTCATGGTTCTCTCTCATCGCAGTTGAACTTCTCATGAAGTGGAGGGGTGGCAATGAAGAATATGGAGAAGTAAGCGTCGAGATGGGTTAGATCGCCTCAGTGAACATTTTACAATTGCAATATGCACATCCCCTATTTTCCAGGTAAAATTCACGTGGATTTCAATGCTGGATTTTTCAACTATGGGAACGAGAGGATTTTGCTGAGTACAACGACAAAAGAAATCACAATGATGATGCTCCTCTTGCTCGACTCTAATTTCTCCTCAATTTGCAAAAATGTTCGTTCCCGAATCAAATGTTGGCACTGCTATGCTCAAGCTCAACGAATCTTACCAGCAATTGATGTACCAAAATGGTAGTGCAGGGTATGGCTGTAACACAGTGATTCGGTTCTCCGATCCACCTGTTCGAGGCAGCCGTCGTTTGTACTACACTGCATTTTGTTTCAGTGATACTGTTTATAATCGGCAAAACTACATGTTCGACTCTGAACGCGAATCGTTGAACCTCTGATAGTTGTTTGAATGGAGTTTGGCTTAGGGATAAACTGCACCTTGCTCCGAGTCCGCGAACGGCAGCACATTTATTGCTTTTAAGTATTCCTGCGGATTCTTTTCTCTCGATGGCGCTTAAGGGCATTTCGTTTCTGAGCAAGAGAGTGAAACTGCTGTCGAAGCTCGAAAAAAGAGGGAGCTTCATGCTAATGTAGTTGCGAAAGAAACGAAGGGAAGCAATGTCTTTTGTGATTTGCGCGATGTGAAATGTCTCTCAATGGTTTCTTTGCATCGACGAACGTTTCAGTCTGAGCCACCTTTCTTCCACTGTCAACAAAGTTCCCTTAGTAAGAGTTCAACTTCGACTGCCCATTGCAGAGCAGTTCAGAAGTGCGGCAACACACTCATGATGGACACTTCATGGTCGTTTACTTCGACTTCCTTGAAGCATCCTCCCTCCCTCCCATTTTTCTTTCAGCTCAAACATTATAGCGTTCGAAATTTTCTTGCGCCCAGTCTTTCTTGGGTTTTCTTCTTTCTTCGTTCATCTTGTTGCTTACCCGTTGCTGCTGATATATTATTGTATAATATTCAAATAATCTCTTTCAGTCAGTGGACGCACCGCTCTCCGGGAACATTCGAAGAGAACTCTCCTATCCCCTCTTGATGAAAAAATCTACGAAAGCAACTTTTTGTTGCTAGCAAAGCGAGATCGACCTAGAAAACTTGGGCCGCCTATTACCCCAGTGGAATCTGCTGAAATATGTTAAAGGATAGTCGTGCTTACATTTATTTGCGCCTAGTAGGGTGCTTCCTATTTGCACTTGCTCCCATAGAACTGAGAGCGTTCTCCACAGTCTTTGGCAGTTTAGTATTCTTATCGCGGCTCATCGATGGCATAGAGCTTCATGTGTGAAGATATTGGTTTGTCTACCTAAGGACGCAGCTCTTTTGCTATGATGATCGATCGGATAGTGGAAACATTTTTTCGATAAAGAGCTCTAAAAGCCTAGAATTTCACTGCAGAAATTCATTCATTCAATGAAACCTCTTAAGAATGAATTCAGTTGGAGTCCTTTTATGTGGCGCATAAGAAATGTTATATTCTTTTGCAGGGGGGAAGGGAGAAGTCGACTCGACCGCATCGCGGCAGCTATGGCTTTTTTCGGGGTTGGTGCCTGACCTGTACATGTTTCCATTTTGTGTCTTTTAAACTGCTGGATAAGCTGATATTTTCATCCATCCGGAACTTTTTTCCGTTAGCGGAAGGCGTTAACGGTTCAAAAGTTGTTTGATCCCAGCTTGAATGACGTTTTCGCTGCGCAAGTTCCATTTCGCCTATGATTTCCGTCGAATAACTCCATGTTGGAGCCCTTCTGAGAGGGACTCCACTTTAATGCGAGCTTGTGCGCAAACGCTAAATTCAGAGAATTTCGATGCGCATCGTAGTTATCGTGGAAGCGTCTCACTTGAGCATTTTTTGCATCACCGCTTTTTATGTAACGGCTATATTAGTGCATTTCCATTTCTCTCTTATGAAGAGTGCATTGTCGACTTACGTCCTCATCCTCATCAGCGTTTATAATGCTGTTATAGTGGATTGCTAGTTCCGCTGCTACGTTTCATTGCATATAGGAGATCTATTTGAATTTTCGACGTTCAGTTCGTCCAATTCCTACCCGCCCCATTTCCCGTTATGTTTTGTTGACCGTGACCGTCATATGCGAATGTACTTCTTTGCGGTAGGGGTCTTTACATTCAGGACCTAAGGACTCACTTCTCTCTTCACCTTATATCGCTCGTTCCTTGGGGAGTTCCTTCAGCTCCATGGGGAATTTTGTTTAGTTTGCGAAGGTTCGACCAATTTTTTAAAACATCCTTAAGAGGGGTAAGAGATCCTCCAGTGTTCTTCCTTATCCCCTGGAAAGATGGCGATGTAACCCGAAAACGATAAAAAATCGAACACAGCTAAGGGAGATTTGGCTGACCTAGAAGTACTCACACACCGCGGGCAGTAAGCACAGTCTTGTCAGACAGGTTCGGTTCCCGCTCCATTTGCATCATCCACTTGACTGGTTGGAGTGCAGTATCGTCAAGTTTTGCTCTTATCGACTTCATCGTCCTTGGCTGTATCCTCCAGCCACTCTCTTCCTTTTCCCTTATTCAGCAGGAGCGTAGTTTCCTCTCACACGATTTGCTCAGCAGATTTTTCTCAGGACGCTAAGAGATTGGTCTTCATGGACAAGTGGCTGAAGAAGGATAAAAACCTGCAGATCGATCCTGTCGAGTCGTGTTGTGACGACTACAGCTCTTCCTCTGAATATAAGGTTCTCATTTTTATCAGAGTTTCGCTTTGTTTTGCTCAACTGATTTAACTGAATGATAGAAATGCGCGAGGTAGATGTCTTATTTCGAAAGTGTTATGATGTTCGATGTTTATAAATCGGCAGCTTCTTCACACATAATAAAATGCAGATGTCAGCGATACTTCCGCTGATCTCCTCCTCCTCCACATATTTTGCGATCTCCTCCACTGATATTTGCTTTTTTGTAGTTATCCTTTATTTGTAATTGTTCCGAATGCATCGCTCTCATCCATGTGGCACAGCACTCCATCAGCTTGCAAGGTGCATCATGTGAACGGACTCATTTTTGACGTGAGACCGCTGTTTTAATTGCTTCGTGAGCAGAGAGATGGTTTGCTGATACTTCTTGAAAGCTTTTAAGTTTATACTGTCATTCTGGACTTTGTTTTTTCTTCAACACACGTTCACCTCTTGCTGCTTTCCATTACTACCGGGTTCTGCTATATTTTGAAGCCTCCTATGAAGTGAAAAGAAAATAAAGGATTCGAGAAAAAAGAGGAGTGAGTGGAGCAGACATTCGCTGCAATTTTTGATTTTAGGGTGATTTTTAAACTGATCGAAAATCGAAACGAAGAGCAAGTCGGAGACGATGTAAGCCAGCGAAAGAAAAATCGGAGGCAGAAATAAGACAGTACCATCTCAGTGTGAACATACCTCGCTGTGATAGCACTCGATGAGGCAACGCAATTTCATTAGCTGCATCCAGACAGGTGTAATTCTGGAAGAATTCTCACAGTATAGTTTCGCTAGCGTTTAGGGCCGCCGGGATGGATGGTAAGGGAGGGAGCAAGATAGGCATCCTCCGCCCTATATCTTAAAAGGGTGTTAGTGCGCTCCGCCATCTGTAATTCCGCACATTATTTCAGTTTGTTTATTTTGCGCAGTAACGTCTCAGAGATGATGGCACTTGAAATGTATGCAATACGGCGTTGTCAAATAGATTACGCGACAGGTCTTTACGATCTGTTTAGTTGGTGTCCGGCTTGCAACTAGCAGTCGGTCGAGTTGAACAGAAGTAGGGAGAGTCGTCATATCTGGTATAGGAGTAAGGAGTGATGACGTAAGTGTGAACTGAATTTCCACGATGGATATTGAAGGTATTTGCCAACGGCAGGTTTCTCAGTTATGATGGGTGAATTCTTTTGCTGTTCACGTCGTTGTTGAATTATGTTAGCACAACGCTAAGTGGAGAGTTGCTTTAGATGATCGAAGGCATCTCACGAGAACGCTAACTCGTAATGGGAGATTTATATTTGTCGTTAGAAGCCACTGCATAAGGTTGGTCACAGTCACAACAGAGAAAGCAGGAAAGAGCTGGCGTCGCGGTGTGTTGCTATGCGTTATAGATTGCTTCAGCGTAGTTATTGTGATTGGCCATGCGTGTCTACTTCACAGTTAATGTCTTCATGCAGCGATGTGCCGCAGGTTTGAATAGAGCCTAATGGCAATTAGAAGAAATTGCAGTGTTAGTTGAGGGAGAGTGGGTACTATCAGAGATGAAAATGGCACGATAAAGGTAGTTTTTATTAATTTGTGTGAGCTCCATATGAAATTTCTTTTTTTTAAGTATTAATGACCGCAGTAGAATGGAGCGCCTAATGATGGTTCCAGATAGCAATAGTGATGTATTTTTGAAGGCGAACACCAGAAACGGAGGTAGAGGGGAGTGTTACCTAATGTTTCGACGTCTTACATGACCGGGGTGCAGTAAATGCACTGTACAAGCATAAAGAGTTATGTATACATAAGCGCGGCGTTGATGCTGAAGAGTATAAATATGCGTGATTGAAGGCTGCATAGATATATAGAGCAAGAAGGATTTGGAGGTTTAGTTGTATGTTTTGTGAGGTAAATTGCAACAATCAAAGGAGGGCATATTGGCAGTAATAAGCTCATATTCGGAACTAATATTCATAGTAGCCGGATGTGATGAAAGCAAGTGGAGATGTTTGAATGGAGGACACGTACATATCCACTAGGAATCATTGAAGCCTTAATCGCCTCATCGTTTTACTGATAGCTGGTTTGGGGGAGTGTATAAAACGTGCTTCTGCAACACTCCCCTTCCGACTGTGCCGTTGGAACTACCGAGGATTTTGACTTTGGCGAGAGGAGAGGAGTCTACACTGAGGTATTTTTCATTGAAATGGCCGGCCACTTGTCCTTCTTTTTACGAACCGGAGTTCAGTTTTAGTGCGGGTCAACGGTGCTCAGTGATATGAACATGCTTAAGTCTACCATTCTTTGCCCATACTTGCATTTGGTTAATATATGCAGCTCATTTTGGCACATGAACCAGGATTGTTTCGGGGACAGATGATAACGCAACATTCGTTTTGCGCTAGCATGTGGTGGCGTAGACCAACGAAGCCGTTAAGGAATGGTAACCGTCGGTCGCGGTTTGCTGCGCGCTAGGGCTGATGGAGTGATGCGGATTTTGTAAAATAAACATTCATTCGTTCCCTCGTTATTGCTAGTGCAAATAAAAATATCGTCGATATATCTATGGTAAGCGATTGGAGGGCCTAGCACGACGTCTTTTTCCACATGCTTCATGAATGTCACCACGAAGGTAGATGCAAGGCGATTGCCCGTGCCAAACCTCTCTTGGTACTAAATACTTAACGAAATGAAGATGTTGGAATAGTGAAAAATTGATTCACTCTGTTGAAGTTAAAGACGAAATAATTCCGTTGTGGCGTTGATCGCACTTTCGTTGTTGTGACTTATTTAAAACAGCTGGGCTTCAAAATTGCACGATGTGGGGTTTTCGCGAGCAGCAGCACTGGAGAGTGTATCCAGAAACTGATGACCACTTGCGATCTAGAACGACATAACTTCAAGTAATGGCTAAGGATCCAAACCAACAGCGTGCTCGCTTCATCGGCAAATCGCCCACAAGTGCCTATAAGAGACCTTACTTTAGAAGAGCCGGGATCTTTTGCTGCGAGATTATCAGGAGTAGTTTTCTGTTTTTAAGTGAGATCAGATTATAAAGAGAGAGGGGGAAGAATTTGATGAGCGCCTCAGTGATGCCACATCTATTTTCCGCAGTCAGCCAGTCAATCGGCGATCTTTGTAATTTTCAATCCGACGCCGCATTTATGTATAAATGACGCTTTATGCTTTCACAGTGCGCTTATTATACCGCCGTAATGTTGATTAAAACATATTTCTGTTCGTTTTTCTATGCTTGTTTTCAGCAAATATACATTTTTGGTTATGAGGAGAAAGAATTCGGTGAGTTATTCAGAAAAATTTCATTCCCATCCAGCCGTATCGGGAGGCGTATTTCTTCATTTTTCTCGAGTTCACCATTGCCGGCATCAGCTACTGATCGTCAGATTTCATCACATTTGATGGTTGAGTAATTGGCGTTGCTTAGAGTAGAAGCTTTTTAGATGGTTTCGCCTTTTACATGTTATGTCTTAAGTTATCTTTTGATGTGGATTTTTCTTATCTATTTCAATCAGTCGATATCAAGAGAATTTCAGTTATTTGGCGGTTATGACTCACCACTATCACCAACGATGCCATGCGTTCTTCCCGACTGCGACAGGTTTCTTTTTTTCAGTTTCAGAAGGGATCTAGTGTGAAGGATGTTCGTTGATTGTGATAAGGCCACGTGCTGTCCCACGTATAAGTGTCTCGTTCATTTCACTTAGGGTAATTTGAAGAAGCAGTTTTTTGATTGCAAATCATAAATGATGACCGGAACGTTTACTTCTCCACGCGAAGGTTTCTCAAGAATATTCACATTTAAGCATAAATAAGAGAGGGTATCAATGTTGCAGAGAAGTGTAACTTTGATGAAACATCAAATGAGTAGTGAATGGAACCGGGTGATAAGTATCATCAGTATTACCAAATGACCAGACATCAAAAGAAGTGAGCGACTTGAAAATTGTTCCTATGAAGAGCGACTTGAAAAGTGCAAATGTCAAATATCTTCTACCTTTAGTACCGATTTGTTTGTTTCTACCACTTTGAAAGAGATGATATTCGAGAGATTGGCGACTCATTTTGTAAAAATTTTCTGTGAAATGCTTGCAAACCTATTTAGTGGAGCTTTAGGGGTGATCATGCCTTTTAGAAATTGGAAATACTTTTCGGAAAAATATCAGTATGCGAAACAAACTAAGTCGAACAGTGAAGGACTCTAGCCACGAGATATGAGGAACTAATTTTACCATTCATAAGGATACCCCGCAGTTGTGATGACAGAGATAAATTAGGCAGCATCAGCACACAACGTCGACGGAGAGCGCCACATATCGAACGTCGAAGTCATTGAACCTCGTCCATTTAGGGATCATCAGCTGGAGATTTATATATTAGGTAATTTTGAGCTTCGCCACCACTTACACGACGAAATTGTTGGTTTCAGTTGTTGAGGTTGCATCATACCAATGGAACAAGGAGGCGCTCCTTGTTCCATTCAAACGTGCAAGGATGATGCCTCTGCCTTTATAATTAGAGAAATATTTCTTCTGGAATTTGTACTTTTTCCATCCTCTTTTAATAGAATGACAGTTGCTAGTTTTCTGGAGGAAGGTGTTTTTGAAATAGTCGAGAACAAAAGTGCCAATTCTTCTCTGCTTCCTTTTTCTGCGTTGATTCCTGCCGTGTTCCTGCTAAAAGTCGGTTATCTGTCGCATGTTCTTTACCCGAACTGCGGATGAGGTATTTCCATCAGTGATGGTATCCCCACAGATCTGGTTCACCAGCCATCAGATACAGGGTAGTTGAGGTTTCCTACAATTTTGCAGGCCTCGATTGTTTAAGTTCTTCGGAATTGTTGTCGAAAGCCTAACAGATATCGTCACCTCTCTGAACGACACATATAGATGTTAAGCGCTCTGAAATGATCCCCTTACCCAGATTCTTTTAATTTTTTGTTGTTGAGAATAAAGAATTTTTGTTGCTGTGCTCCATTGTTTGTTCTCGGTGTTTTTGATATTGTCGAATATGCACTGCAGCCGCGATAGCACTGTTTCTTATAAAAACTCATCAAGAAGCATCTTCAAGTGCTGAAAACGAGTTTTGCACCTTGACTTCAGTTGGTCCGAAGGAATGCATGCCAGTTCGAAATAAACATGCACTGATTGCATCGTGAGCGTTCGAAAAGGGCAACACACTCAGTTGAATGCGAAGCTATAAGCATCGAAACATCCTGGGAATATGCGGATGCTAATTTATAGAGTACATCTGAAAACATGAGAGGCTGACGCAGGGGTCGCCGTGTTCCATACTGAATGAAGACTAACACTGCCACTACTGCCATCAAATATTGAAATAGAAAGATTTGTGTAGGCCGATATTTTTCTTTGAAAATCGGCCTTCAACGTAAGAGGAGGCGCACCAATGTTGAACGGAAGTCCGCAGTCATCGGAATCACGCACATTATGCTAGCTTCCGACATTCAGTGTCCTTGCGGTTCCTACTGGAGATCCCGCGAGGTAAAGTTGGTGATTATTGCAAGCAAGTGCTAAAAAGCACTGCAATGAAACAACTTTTAATTGTCAGTGGCATATTGGTTTTACGTGGAAAGTATAGAGAACTGGCTAAATATTCGCTTAAAGAAGTGTTAAGTTAAGTTGGTTAAGCTCTTCTCGCTTTAGTTCATCAGTTGTATCATACATATCACCATGATATGTCTGTTCTCAAACAGTTACAATTTTGACCGCGTTATCACATTCAGTTATGCAATCTAACCAGTGGTAATGCTTACAGTGACTTTCGATCGACAGCGCAGCGTCATGCGCCACTCGTTTCTGTTCACGGGGAAGGGCAGACGCATTTGTGTACAGCAGCACAAACGGCACCAACTGCTTTTGAACTCTGCGAACATCATTTGGACGACTCGAGAGTCTTTCGTTTTCCTCCGCGTTTGACCGCTTCGGCGATTGCAGAATGCGCTAAGTCTAATCGTTTGGAGAATATGATGCTGAGCAGACCTGCGCATGTCGCGGAGCCGGTGATCCAACAGGATGTTCGTTCAGCAAGTCATGCGCCGATTCAATTGAGATCAGGAATTATCCCGTTGCCCTGTATCCGCACTGAAGCGGGGAAGATTGCATATGAGCTGGACAGGTCGAGCTTAGGGACTTCGTGCACGACACTGCAGCCAGTTTATCGTCCCATTCGACTTGCTGCTCCCCACATCCAGGTAACGTCTACGTCCGTTCATTATAAAGGCCTGGAAACACGAAGTTTGTCGTAAGTCCTAATCACAAAATCATCTCCATTTCGCTCATTCACTTGATAAGGCATTCATTTAGGAGTAAGACATGTAGGAGTGCCGTATATATCGCAAAGGATTCGGTATACGTTCCAAGGCATTCAGAAGGTCCATCGGCTGTGTACTTTGATGGAAGATGGAAAGGTTCCTACTGGAGGAGGCTAGGCGTAGACTTCTCCACCGTTTGAACTCAAATCAGACTCAGTGAAGTGGGAATGTTCTCAGTAACAGTTCCGAAGTTGTTCTCCGATATTTGTTTAACTAGATGAGCATGATCTGCTCATTGGAACTCAGCTGACAACACTTGATGTCCTAAGAATTCTTATAATGCATATAACATAGCGAACCTTTGGAGACCCAAGGTCTGCTACATTTGCGGAACCTCGGCTTGCTCAAAGGAGCCACACCTGTGCGGGTTTGATGCATATTTTAAGAATCGTTATGTATGATAGCAATGAATAACAGAAAAACCTCCGCATGCGAAGGTCAGGCGTGGCCGAGCATCCCAGCACGTTCCGTGATTCCGCCATGTGGTGACTTACGAAGTTTCCGGAGGACTCCTAGAGGCGAAATTCGTCTATCGTAACCAGGAGAGTAATCTCGCCAGATCAGAGATTAAGTGGGTTTTTTACACACCGTGTGAATAGTTGTTCGATATGGACCGGTTATTGGCCGCAAGTATGTATTTGAGACGTGAAAGATTAGAACTTTTATGCATACAACCTACTTCCGTGGTCGGGAATCCAGTTCTCATTGCATGACACAAATTCGTAGCACGACTAATTTGGTACTCAACCAGCATAATAGTACCGCTATTATCAAAATCCGCATTAAAGGTGGTGCTCCTGGTACCGTGATTTATATGTTAGAGTTACTTATAGTGGTAGCCGGATTGCTGCTATCTCTAGTTGACACTGGTAGGTGATATGCTGGTACATCAACAGTTGACAGTAGTAGGAAGAGTTCGGATAATTTGTCAATGTTGTTACTAATCATTGGTAATTTTGTTGGGTGGTACCCACTAGTATATCAACCAAATGCGCGTCGCCTTTGCTATGAGCAGCTGGTGCTGGTTGTGGTAATACTGGCATATTACACTTTCTTTGACATATTACTCTAACTTTAGTTTCAACTACTTCATATTTAATTACTTCCTTATTCAATTTCAATCGTTCAGTATGAGTAAAGGGTGCGCAGTATGAATAGAGGATGCGTGAAGAGGGAACATAGTTAGCGCGAAGCCATTCTCTCTTCCTCCGACACTGTCGCCATATGCGGAGAGCGATGAGAGGGTGCTTTAAAAAGCGATAGTTGTAAATGAAGTCAGACACGAGCTTCTGGCTGCATGGGGATAGGTGACGTCGAGAATAACATTTTAATGCTGATTGATTATCGAAAAGCAAATCGAGTTCCACAGAGACGAGAAGGGAATGGCTTTCGAAGGTCGAAGTGTCCTTTCATTTCATCATTTAGGTGTCCTTCTGGCTTCGCTTATATTCTCGACAATATGTATATTAGAATTGTTTTCGCTCCGAAATTTTGCGTTCGATTGTTTAACATAAGAGCACCTCTACCTAGTAAATACCCTTACAATTCCCACCTTCGCTCTACAGATGCCATTGCCCGCCTCATACCATAATTGCCCATTTCCTCTTACCTCTTGGCCTCTATTTTCAAAGAACTTCTCAAAAACTTCATTGACATGGAATGAATCCGTTTTCTTCATGAAAAATAGTGTTGAAAATTCAGTACATGCCTGCAGAGATTTCAGAGAAGGCCTCATCGTTTTATCCCTTTAGAGGATTCTCTTGAATCCTGTCAATGTGATTAACCAAATATTCTCATACGTGGCATCCGTTGAAAATGCCGCCTAATACTTTCGTTATTCTCTAGGGAGAGGTCATCTCCCTAGCGACGTTTTCCCCAGAAGTTATAGGTCGTCCACCGCTTTGGTCAGCGTTCTGCTTTTCTTGTGCAAGGACGGAAAATGCTTGCTCAGGTTGCTGCCGTAGGTTGGGGAAAATCACCAAAGTGAGCCGTGACTTTTTCGTTGCCAGCAATACTTGAACGATGAAATGCTTCGTTTGAGGCTTAGAAGTTGAACTGTCGTTATTGATGGCGCATGAACTGTGGTGCTGTAAGTGTTAAGTGTCTCTAGCGGCTCGAAAGTCTGTAGATTTGAGGCCAAAATTCTGTTATTCGATTATATCACTTTCCGCTCACATATGCAAACATTTGTTGTAGATCAAGATTTGACGTTTTTTTAGGGCAGACGATTCAGCATTTGCTGCCATTTCCTTCTCTTGGCGGGTAGGAAATTCCCGAGAAAAGCACGCCTAGCGTTGAACCCCGACTGCCTCTGCCTGGCAGTATATTGATTAATGCGATCTTCCACACTTTTTATACATTTTATGTTTCCCTCACCTATGCGTTGATATTCCTAGCTGGTGAAAAACTTGGACAGCTGAGGCTGTTTGAATGGTATGCGCTAAAGACTTTATCACAGCTTTCTTTTTCGACGCTTGCTGAGCAGAAGGCTGGCTATTTCGCGTTAATTGAACTATAATCGAACGAAGATCCCACTGACGCTATCAGGTGTTTTCAGGTAGGTGGTTGCGGCTATTGCGTTTCTATTAACAAGCCGTCTGACCACAACAAGAAGCACTGCCCTGTACTCGCGAATCTCGCTCCTTGCAAGATCTGTGGTGCAAGTGGGTCAAAGAACCACACGATTAGGTGAGTCGGCCTCTTTTTGCATCTGTGATTCACCGATGATATCGTCGTTTATATTGACGCGATTTGAAATCGTCACTTTTGAAGTAAGATGGCTTAAATATTCCTGTGGAAAATATTCTCGAAACTTAATAGGCACGTACGCTCATCCCGCTTCATAGTGGCGAGTTGTCAGCGCCGCATCAGTTATGCGGCAGTTTGTATGGATGTAGAAAAATGAAAAAGATGAGCTAGAAATGCCATGCGTGACACGTGCGTATTGTACAGCACTTCAACATATGCGCGAAACGTGTCAACTCGGCCACTGAAAGCATTCATTCATTTTAAAGGATTTATTGAATACCGTTAGCTGCAAATTGTGGCCTCTACAGTCATGACGGTGATCAGCGCATATCGAAGGGAAATCAAGCAAATGAGTTAAAATGCATCTCTTTAATGACCTGATTTAGTACTTTTCCGACCGCGCATGTCCACGAACCCTAATATGGAAATCGGCCGCTACCTGATGTTAAAGAGAATCCGTTGTGCCTTCTTCTCGATGTTGTTCACTCTCGCAGTTTCTTTCTCCACGAAGTCGTACTAACGCACTTTTTTAAAACACATAGATCCCTAGATGGTGGCATTCTAGGCTGCCGAGAATTCAGCGGCGTATATCCGCTGTGCTCTACAACATTGCTCAACGCTTTCTTAAAGTAAAGACAGAAACTACGATTGAAATTTCAGGTACTGCCCAAAGAGGCAGAAGGTTATTCTGAAACTGAAAACATCATCCGCCGAACGAGACAACTGATGAGTCGGCTCATCCTACCGCCCACTGGTGCAAACTTCATTATGTCATTCATAACCAATATTGTTTTCGTTTTTTTTTGTGGTGCAGGTCTCTCCTGGAGTATTATACTGCAGAGTCGCGCGAAGGTTTCCTCATGAGCTCATATACCGCGCTGCATTTTTCACCACCGATTGGTGCTGTGCGCCATTCATTTGACTCGGGCATGCTGCGCCCAACAGGTACATATGCACATACTCTGCTGTCTTATAATGTCTGATAACATCGCGTCACTCACTATATTTGTAAATTCATCCGTTCGATATTGCGGTGAATTCATCTTAATAAGCCATAACACGTGGAATTCATCTTATGGTCGCTGCTCTATCATATTATGACTTTCACTTATATAAAGCAGTTGTTAGTTTTGTTCTTATGAGACTGTCGTCTCTGTGCTCGTCTCTCATGGCATTTTGGCAGTTTATTCTCATTATCACATTATCACATCAGTTTGTGGCACTATCAAGCCGCTTATTATTTGTTGCCCTGCGAGGTGATGTTATCACGTTATTGCCCTCTCAGTTTTGTTTTTGTTATTTCGCGTAATTCCTTTCTAAGCCTCCTTTATTGGTGACCTTTTTCGCCTTCAATAGCACCTTAATTTTGACTGTTGATTTGAATCGCTAGCCACCGCGATGGGATCTGAAATTTATGCTCGGAAAGGTTTGCGGACGCTTTCAGCGGTCGCCGCAACAGAATTATGTAAAGCAGTTCGGTCATCTCTTCCGTACTCTAATCTAACGGACCGGTGGATACTGGATTAGAAGCAGTAGGTTGGTCCTTCTTAAAATATTTAAAAGGACAAGATGGGATGCGAGTTAATAATTTGAGAAGACAGACAGTATTCATATGCATAGTTTGGGCACTTCAGGAGGTTAGAGCTAGCTAATTGCTTTTTGTTGGTGACTATAAGCGATGGCAACGGGGAAGGTGGGAACCTTCCAGTCGGACTTCAACGATTGCAGTCGTTGAGAATTATGTGCTGTAAGTCGTATTGAGTAAAGACAATCATTGAACGTATCCTGGCCAACTCAGGGAACAGTTGTGGTACATACAGTCTGTGGCACTCCGGCGAACATTTCGTATACCTTTTGAGGCCTCCATGTCTTTGTGGACCCAATAAAGAGTAAGAGGTGTGGAGGAAATTAGCTGTATAGCTACGTCAAAAGCCTGTACCACTAACAGTAATCCCAACGAACGCCTTCGAGAATGTATTCGAAGCTAACTCCCCCCGCCTCCCCGGTCCTCTCTTGCGAGGACCGGCTGCTGGATAAAAGACCTCCGCTCAAGGGAGATATTCTGGAATCAGACCCTTTTCACACGCAGGAGGTAGGCCTCGTTCCATAATCATCCCCCTTTCCTCTCAAAGCCTTACGACACAGACTTACCTAGTCGGAATCCTAGGCGAAATGAATCTCGGAGAAGAAAAGGTCATCGAATTTGAAAACAAGATCCAACATCTGCCAATGAAAGATACGTTTCGAATGAGAGAAAGCATGTGAAGCTTACTAAGAAGTTATTTGACGGGACATAAAATGGTACATGCATAAGGCACATGTCAACTCAAGGGAAGCCCGCCACTGTCGGGAACCGGTGAGATACAGTTTCTTCTTCCTTCTCCTTTCCAGCCCCTCCTTCAGTGCGTCCTTCTCATCTTTTCAGCTTCGAAAAAATTTCGTTTGCTAGCACAGTAGTGTATGCAGATCCCATGTTTGAGTGATTCTCAGGTGCGTAACTTCATGACCAATAGGGCTGCATCCCACTTGAGAAGGCTCAGCGAATGCTCCTAAGAAATGCCTGAAAATGAGATGTATCCGCAATGGATCGGCTGGCGCTTTTCTCTCAAACATCACTGCTCTCAGCGTAATGCCGAAACATTTATACAGGGTTACCGGCAAATTCGTCAGATCTCTCAACACCACTCATGGGTCTGCAATGGTGAGAAGGCAACAGTGAGACAGAAACGACTCCCAAGAGGCGAATTTCCTAAAGCAAATCCTCATTCATAGCTAAAGTATATGTTTGAAAGCACTCGAAATGTTTTGTTTCCCGAGTCCTCCAGAGAGTTTGTGATTTGTTTCTTCGCATTTTCGTGTTTTCTGCTCGACGATTGTGACCCCACCTGCGAAGTTAGCCTATATAACGTTGTGAAGGAATAAAACAATGGAAGCAATGGAACCTATGAAACAAATAGGCGTTAGAGAACGTAGCGGTGCGACAGCCGGCAGAATGAGTGAGGGGAGGAAACGAAACTGCGCCTTTATTGTTCCACAGCCATGGAAATGAATCCCAAAATGTGCTTGCGTCGAGCAGCCAACAGCTGGTCAGAGGCACTCGCATTGCAGACTGAGTGCCTCTGACCAATGTCGTTTGGGCCACGTTCTATATTGTTCACTGCCTGGGAGTTCGGCCTGTTCTTATGTGAAGCTTGCTGAGCTCCTCTTGGTTCCATGTAACACACTGCAAATGATGATACAGCATAGTTAGGATGTAATTATAGGTGTCTGCATTTTTTGCTTTGTCTTATGTATCACCAATAAAGCTTTTTCATTAGTGGGTTATGGAAAGGCTCGGATCTTTTCGTCTCTGTATTTGACATATGCGTGTATCCATGTGTAGTAGTATGAAATTCCTCTCCTTGCACAGAATAACTTGCTGAATCACGAGTCATGAAAGTGGGGATGGTGGATATCCTGAAAATAGCTTAAAGCTTCGCTTGGGAGAGGAGGAGGGGAGGAGGGATGATGCAAATTCATCATCGGCAGATGGTCCGTTTTCCAGCCGAGGCGAATCGGAATATTCTCTCATAAGCGGGATCTAAGACTCACTTGTCCTACCGCTACTTAATGGCAGTTGAGTAGGACTTTTCATTTGATATGCGTCCGCAGAAGCATTGGTGAAACGCAGCGTTTCACGGAGCATTATTTATGCACTATTTAAGCGTGATCCTATATCACAGAGCATTTGCAGAGAAGAACATCATCGGAAATGCACTGAAGCTTGCGAGAAGATCAAATTTCTCGCATTGCACCACCCGATGAAAGTTCTCATCTTGCGCATCAGTGACCGATACCCCGTTGACCAGTTGAACGAATCATCGGAAGCAGGTGGGGAGGGTGTGGTTGGATGCGCAATCGAATGCTGTGCACGCAGACTTGACGCCGTCACAGTGCAGGATGGCTAATGTTTGCATAAGACTCTCATTAAGGGCTGGTCGTGCAAGTCTAAACGATGCAGCTGTTCATTGGTCTCTGAGGATGACTTCTGTTGCAGGCAACGCCCGCCGTCTCTACGGGTACGGGAGACAGCATGCCACCAGGAAGGGATAAATGCGTCGTGAGGTTTGTGCGCATGTCGATGGTTTTGTTTGCCAGATGGACGTTCGTCGGTAAAATTTTGATTTGCATCTTTCGTTCTCATTCGCTAATTTGCTCGGCAACTGAGTTGTTTTACGAGGTGAAAGTTAAAAAATGTTTTCGCTGTTTGCACTCCGCTGAAATATTTCCATTCAATGCATCTGCAGTTTCATTTCGTTTGTGTTTCTGTTCGTCTGAATGGTCGTTCTTCTCGAATTTCGAAGAAACACGTCTGCTGAGTTGTGTATAATCATTTGAAGGAAAGCCTCAAGTCTTCAGAACATTGAGCTTGGCTAATCCAACTTAAATCCATCTCGGTCATCGCACACCTCATTTCTGTGGTACTATAGAGCTCATATTCAGAACATGAGCCAATATAAACAGCGAATATTTCACACCTCCTGAGGTCCATGTTCGTACACAGATAGGAAGACGGTTGTTTGCAGAACTGGGAAACTTGCTGTTGTGCACAGGTAGGATTCACAACAGCTACATTAGACGTCAATAGATAGAGAAGAAATTCAGCGTTTTTGCTGTTGCGGTTAATTTCTTTGCATATTCTTGATGTGCGAATAGAGGAGCATTTTTACTGTGGGATGTAAGGCGGCAAATAAAGTAGACTAAACTTTTCCGGTGCTTATTGCTTAAGATTGCCGCAATTCGCAGTTTCACGTCTACTTTGGCAAGCGTCAAACCATGTAAAACATGTGATCGATAGGCTACTTTTTTGCATTGCTTTTGCACACTTGCTGTAGTGATCGAGATTCTAACATTTGCTCTATGTTGCGTCGCAGTGCGTGGGATTTCGATTTCTAGTAAGGCTAATCGAGACTGCTGATCACACTGCAGTTTTAGCAGTTCCCATCAACAGAATTTCATGCGAATAAAGGGATTCTCGTCATGCTTTTGTTTAACGCTAGCTTCTCGGATCGGCTATCAGAAATTCGTTTGCTTTTAATGCACAAGTTTCGAAGAAGAACGATCATGGTCGACGTATTCGAGGAAAACTATGGGTCGTTTGAAAGTCTCGTCGAGTAAGGATTTTTGGATGCTGTTATTTGTTCTTATGAGACTTTTTAAACTGTGATTTGATTACCTCATCCTTTCCTAATGACGCATTCTTAGACTATAGGGAGATCTTTATTGTTTCTGGCGAAGATGAGGTCGCATGTTACAGAGGAATGTCGAAGAGAAGCCAGAGAAGAATGAGGCAGTAAAGCGGCAGTGTCATTGCATCGAGCATGCTATCGCACATCGTCTATCGGAGAGGTATGTCGGCTCCATTTGAAGGTGTGTCTGCTGAAACTGCATAAGTGTTACACTATTATCGATCGCTCACATTTAGTCTTCGGGCATGGTAGTTATACTTGCATAAATGGATCGGTGAATGCGACGGTTTCCTATGCCGCATGAGATTTTCTTTTATGGAGTGCAAAGAAGAAGGCTCTTTGCGTTTGTTTGCAGTTTCGAGATGAGTGAGCGAGGCAGAGTTTCAGAGGAACATCAGTAATGCTTTACTTTCCCTCGTGCGTACTCGGTTCACCTCGTGATGAGGAAGTCTCTGCATCCCACTCACCTTTTCTATGAAATACGGCTCTGACAGAGATATGTCAGCCCTACTGCTAAGGCAAGCTTCGTACGCTGTGTGCATCCTACTTGATGAGACCTTCGCAGGAGGAAGATCCATACATCCCGCGGAAACGTTGTCTCAAAATTCGCGATCCATGTAAGTGCTACTTAGACTCGTGCTCGAGTTTTAGGTCACTTAAATCGAGAGGAGCATTCGTTTAAACAACACTGGCATGCGATGCAAAAGTGTTCAGCATCAGATCGACGCGCAGTCTTTCGGACAATCTGCATGAGGGGGGTGTTGTTCAGAATAGTTGCTCTAGTGTTCTAAGAAGTCAGACTGAAGTTGTCGTCATGAAGTAAGAACTCAGGCTGTTTTCTGAGGTAGGTGAGGCACCATTTTTCTTCCGTTTGTACAGCGCACTTTGATTTCCGCGAAAACTTAGTTACGCCTTTGGACGAAATGAGTCAGAACTGTTGAGGGCACGCCAAGAACCGCTTAAAAAATCCGATTAGATAAATAAAGTGGTTTGGAAGATCTCAGTGAGCTTATATTCGATTCTCCGCGATTATTTTTTAGCGAACTGCGACGGTTGTGCGGAACGGGGTACTCAGAACATGTGGAGGAGCTCGGCAAATTCTGTTTGGAAGACTACCACGTCTGCAGACTTTATTCGAAACGAACAGGCGCAAGCCGTTATTTGATCTTGCAGTGACGAGTAATACTCTGTTTATATTGAAAAGGCCATGTCGTTTTAACCGAAGAATACACAAGCAAGATGCTTGGGGCTAGTTTCGAGTAGCGCGCAACTTGCACTAATATTGCTTACGATAGAGCTCATCCTGTTGTTAAAGTTACCGATAATACTGGTGAGGATGCAAATAGCGATGGTGAGGAACCCGGTTGGAATCGAAGTCGCTCAATTTTAATAGATCATATTCTTAGAATCAGCGATATAAGAGGTATTAGAGGCAAATTCCGAGATCCACTTAAGCTTTAAAAAAGTGGCCGCTTCAGATTTAGTATCCTGCGGGTTAGGTCACACGTTCCACAGTACTTTATTTGAATATTTCTTCCGTAATGATCAGAGCCCATGGTTCATTAACTAAATTAGCTGCGTTCTTGCGCATACGTTGATGTGTTCGGATCCGTTGACTCTGTTCCTTAGATCAGTATGACAACGGGAGGTTTCTTGGGTGGTTCTGAATGCAAGAAGGACGTCATTATGAGGTCAGTTTGCAACGGTTTGGTGAAGAGGCGATGAAATATTTGCGTATTCACTATTACGTTTTTTATGAACAGGGTAGAAGTCAGATCGCGATGTGATATTTTAACCATGAGCGAAGAATTTTTCTCACTTGCCGTTTTTGGGAAGGAGGGAGAGAATAGGGAAACGGTAGTTTTGGACCACTGCTACCTTAGCCTTTCGAATGGGATCGAAATGCGGCCTCGAAGTTCTTAAACGTTGATCGGCATGCAAGATTCCTTTTTGCGACGGGATACTTTCCAGTAGGATTACATCTTAAGGACGAAGTGTTTCAAGAAGGAAGGATTCTGTAGTTCAAAGTGCTTAATATAACCTTTGTTCGGCGACTGTGATGATATAAGAATCGAAGAAAATATAATTCGGATAAGTGTACCGCATGTGTTTCTTGAAAACTATCGCTGTCGTCTTAATTGGTTACCTCTAGCCTAAAGCTTGGTCGATTGCGTTGCTTGCATTCATCTCGCAGTCCGGATCTTTTTTGTTCCATGATTTCACGTGTTCTTTTTGATACCGTTCACTGCTGGCAGGAGTCGTACATTTTGTATTGGCCAGCCAGTCTTGTACCCCTCCTTCTCCCATCCCGTCTCGTTGCGCTCTGCTGTATACAATGGAGTTCACACCACTGCACTCTTTGATCACACGGTTTGTGTTGTGGTGCCGATTTTGTGCGGCATATGCGGTAAAATCCCTCGCCTATGGCTTTTCCGATCTTTTGTATGGGAATATCTCTGGTGCGATTCAGTGCAAGTTATGTCGCTGATATTTCTGGTGAAAGTCGTGTTGGATGTTTGCCGTTTGCTTAGGTTTGTTTTCCAAGTTTTTTTCCTGTTTCATCCTTGTGACCTCTTCGTCGATGTTTCCGCTGCTCATCTCGCGTTTACTGCGTTTCTTATTGTTGATTCTCTCTGGAGCATGCTGCGTTCTTTGCGGAATCTTGCAGTGATTAGCAGAATTTCATTCATGAAAACTGAATTGTAGTAGTGGTTGTCCGTTAATATTGATCACATTGTTTCGTCGACTCCGTGCACGAGGAATTTGAAGCAAAAACCGAAGGTAGCTAGCTCGTGTAACATTATGCTCGGTCTTGCCGAACTTAACGCATTTGTGCTGAAATGCTAATGAATTTTCAGTATGGCATGTGAGGTACCTTGTGTAGTCGTTTTGAATGGGAATGGCCTTTGTTCCACCCATCTTAGGGTTATCTACAATCGCTGTTGAATCCAACGTCCTCTTTGTTCAGAGAGTGAGGAACCCATGATTGATCAAAAAGAAGAGTGCGGTAGTAGGTGATCTTTTGTTTTGCCATGTCAAAGAGAATCAGTAACAGAAATTACTTGGATGTACCGAAGCGGTTCTTCTGTGTGAACTGCAAAGCTTTTACAGGCCATAATTTCAGCTATTTGGCAAGGTGGCTAATAAGTTGGTGCGAAGTTCGATGGGAACTCCTTTTCATGTTCATGCCACTAAGAACTCCAGCTGCAGTTATTCATATCATGAACTGCCGGATGAATTCTGAAGAAAATCAAGCGGTCGGATCGCTCGTAAACCACGTAAGAGCGTCACGCACTTCCACCAGCGCATCATTGAGGTATTGCTTCGATCCATAATTTTTCATTTTTTTTCAACAGACCAGCTTACTGTTTTTCAGCAACTCCAGAGATTATAGTCACAGGTCACCACTAGAGTCCAGACTCAAGCAACTCTGTTTGAAAAAAACTTAGGAATATTTTTTTGTCGATGATCTGCTGTTCCTCAGTTTTTTGTTGAGGGTTCGGTGCAGAACAGAAGTTTTTATTGAGAGGGGAGAGAGAGGACAGATACTGAATTTGAGAAGAGGGCTTCTTCGAATATGTGCACTTCATGTGCTGTATCAGTATCATGTGTTGCCCTTTTTATTGTTATTTCATTAGATATCCTTGTGTATTGGCTGCAAAGTTTGCTCTCGCCACGGCTGCTTGCCAATACCTCTGTCACCACTTATTAACGGCTTCAGTGCGGCATATCTGTCCTCGGGTATTGCGTGGATGCAACACCTTGAACTGCAGTTGGACCCACTTGCTTGTAGCGCTGGTAGAGGGTTTCGGTTCGATCATGGTCTTTTAATTACCTTTGTTCTAAATACTGTATGAAAACGAGCGTAAAATCCTGTTACAGTATTCCTGAGTCAGCACTCTCATCTCGCTTTTCAATTTGGGAATGCATTAAGTAGATTAAATGAAGTCCTGAAAGGCAGTTCCACACAGAACCTTTGAGGTATGGCCAACGCATCCGGTTTGGCTGAATCCGTTTACGGATGGATAGATCTCTAGCTCATATTTCAAATGTGCCAGTTTCCCAAAATTCTTTGTGAGGTGACTAATGACGATGGCAGAGATGGATGAAAGAGAGGGGAGGACCGTTGAAATTAATTGAGGTCTATGTTTATTGCAAAACTTTGAACCGGAACTTCGTAGTACTGTTAGGAGCAAAAGTTATACTTTTGAGACCACCACAGTTTCAGTGGCATGCAGTTCTCGCTGTCTAAGGTGACTTTATCCTTCCTGTGGTAAGTTATTCTGCTAACATTAGAAGGTAACGAAGCATTATGACTACGGGAGAAGAGTGTCGGATCCTGGGGTGAGGAGTAACCTCATCCTTTATCAAACTGTCGAATCTCTTATGCGTGGACGTAGATCGGCACAGCTAGTCGCTCTGAGCGTTGCAGGGTCAGCCGGGAAAAGCACCTCGTCAGCATAGTGCAATCGGCTCCTGCGAGAAGCTAATCGCTCTACTGAAACGAGCTGTTGTGGCGGCACCGGCGCCACGGTGCTCTTCCTTCTAAATAGGTAGCTTAGTTGGTTGGCGGTTGTGTTGCGTTTCGCGAGCGGTTTCTTACGTGACGACGCCAATGAGTCTTCAGATGCTCCTGTCCTGCTTCCACGATTGTCGCAGCACATTTGTTGTGGAGTTTCGTTAACCTGGAAAGCAGAGCATGAACTTCTCCGTCCACGGTGCCAGGATCCACTGAAATACGTTGCGCAACAAATGTTAAGAGTGGAACGCAGTTCACATGATTTTTTTTAGCACTTTTCGATAGCAGTATTCTAGAAGGGGTCAGTTGAAAAGGCAAGAAGGAAGCGTGTGGGCTACGAATAGAGATATAATTGCGTTCGGCTCGCCAACTAGTCGTATGCATGAGTCTTTTCGCTGTGGCTTTCTCCCTTATTTATGCTGATATGCGAGATTCGAATCTGCACTAAAGTAGTTATTCCTTATTACCGATATACTATCAACTTCTTAGCTAATCATCTCACGAGCACAACATCATGATCTGTTTTCGTTGTTTCCGTGCGTCTACTGCTCGAAGCTTCCTCACTTATTGCAGCTGAGGGGAGGAGAGAAGGTTTTAATTCGAGAAAACGATGAAACACATGAAAAGGGAGACGAACCTGCCTACAGAAGCGTCTCAGAAACCACAGGTATAAATAAAAACATTCTCACTTGCGGATGTCGAGATGGAGGAGAGGAAATGGTAGTGACCAGTGGTTACCTGCTTGAAGTTCATCACTGGGTGTGTTTTTAAATGGCGATAAGTTATTCGTGACAGCAATAACAGGAAGTAAGAGGATAGCACTGGTGAATAACTGTATCGTTAATGCAGGTGTATGTGGGGAACCTGTTAACGCTTATCGGACGAATTGCGTGTGATCACGTTGGCAACGGAATGAAGAGAAGTATTTCGAGACGTGGAAATGCTCGAAACCAGCAAAAACTTCAGTTAGAAAACAATGTCGACAGTCATCGTGGGGCACAATTTCGGCACTTGGAACACAGGTCAAAACTCAAGGAATCTCTAAGATTGAAAGCATTGAAATGGAACCAACTCTTAAAGGGCATATTTTTGCCCTTTGGTCATATATTTTAATCATGTCGCCACGTTCGGCGTAATTGTCGATTTGAAGCTGTTCTTGATATGTGTGGCATTCCTTGCGTCGCGGCTTCTTAACTTTTCTCACGTTACAGTTCGGAGGAATTTCACACGCAGTCTTCTTTTGGCAGTCATTGATTCCTGACAGCAGTTCGATTGCACTACCTGAAATTTGGTCGTCGCTACTGAAAATATTTTAGGTGATTGCATTCAAAGTGCCGTCTTATGCGGGGAAATGATGTAAAGGCACTATTTCCGAGCAGCTGTCACGAAAACCCTTAACGATATAGCACGTCATTGGTGCTAAAGAATAATTGTTCTTCTGCATTGTTCGCGAGAACTTCTCGAATATGTATTTCGTTTGTAATATATATAACGTTACTTGTTTCAGCGAATATGATGCGCGCATAATTTGTCCTATGTGGAAACGCGTCATATGGGACACTCATAAAACACACGAATACAGTTATATTTCTAGGCGGAGTAGTGTTACTAATCGTAGTCTGCTCCTACAAAATGGAATCTGAGAATAGAGAACTTCGGCCACACAACAAGGAACCTGGGACGGCTTAGCGGTCTTCTGTAAGAGGTACGGAAGTTAAAGGTACAGTCCTACAAAATGTGACTTTTTCGAATTTTCGAAGTTGCCTCACAGATTGTTGAGTGGAAAGTTAATAAAGTTTTTGCATGAAGTCTGTTAGGTTGGTCGCGGCTCGAAAGGAACAGACTCGTTTTGTTTGCCCGAAATGATATTTCATTTAATGTTCAAAGACAGTCGTCTCATCATCCAGCATGGCACGTTCACCGTCCATTTTAGCGTGCACTAATGCAACCTTCACTAGTCTTCCTTTGCAGTTTTTCGTTGAGCATAAACTAGGCATTTGTCGATTAGGCGACATGTGTTACTTGTTTGCTTTTGTGCCGTCATCAACACAGTTGGTTGACTGCAGCTCCAATTGCAGTGCGAAAACAACTAGCTAGGGCACGAGATATTTGTGATAGTGCGCTTCGCAACGTCGACTCAAATCCGCGCAGCGGTAAATGCTTCCAAACATATTGGCTTTGTATGCTGTTGTATCTATCGTTTATAATCAACCGCAGTGAACCTTCTGAATGAGGCTGGTTGTGCCATGGGAATTCCCCGAATTCCCCAGAATGCCTTGAAAGTCACAAAAGAAAGTGATCACTCAGGACAGCGTTGGGCTTAGAAGTGGTGTGAGTCACATGAGCTAATATGGCCTGGACTGAACTTATCGTATGTGCGCGCTTGGAACATGACACCATTGTAGCATGTCTTCATCAAGAAAATAAGAAAGCATGCGCTTTCCGCCATCAGAGAAATTGTCTCGTTTGTGTGATTAATAACTGCCACTTTTATTCCTTTCCTTTATAATTGCAGCTCGTGTTTCTCAACGATAGAGGAAGCATTCTATAGATGAAGTGAATGAAGGAAACAGCTCTACAAACCAATTGTTTTAGTGAGCCGTGTAGTGATAGAGTCGGCGGTGTAATTTCTGCGTGCCTTTGCAAATAGTTTATGAATGCGTTGATTAGCAGCTTCGCTTGCCCGTCTTCGTGGTCGTATCATCGCTTGCTGACTTCTTGAAGATATCATCACTGAGGCGAAAGCTGCAGTGAGCATTCCTCAAGGCCCTTTTGAGTCAGCGTGAATTTCTTTTTTGAGCGCAGCAGAGGAATGTGTATTTGCGTTTCACTCATCATTTATCGTTTTTGTTACGTTGATTCGTTCATGACTGCGCACTTTTAATTATAGTTGGAAACGCTAGCAAGAAGGCTGCTATGAGCGAGTTTGTGCTATTTCATTGCTTAAACAAATCACTTCAGTAAACTGCAGCTGATAATGTGGTGGTCGCAATAACGCGATTGTATTTGCTGCTATAGGGTAGTTTTTCGCAAACGACTGATTATCGATGTGCTTCTCTGAATGCACTCTTTCTGCAAAGTGCGATTGAAACTGCCGCAAAACACTTCGTCGCGAAGAATAACCGTTAAAGCAAGCTAATATGATGTCTGAGAAGGGAGTCTATCAAACTCACCGGGGTTTAAGACGTCTAGAATAGCTGAAAAGTTTGCATAGATTGAAGAGCGGAGAGATTTTCATTTCCCATCAAACGAGCTGTACGGAAGCTAATTTTCCGTCAAAGATTCGCTTAAGCAGTCACATCAGCGTGAAAGTGGACATTTAGCCTCGAGGGGTTCGAAGGTCTTTTTCGAGGTGCGGACTGCGCGAAGCGAAAATGCTAGCCGCCCCGAAGTTAGACGAACTCATGGGTCGGCTCCAAATAGACGTCCTCATTTGGGCTGACAGCTCACCACTAATGAACGACTACTAATGAAGTTCGAGCATTAAGGCAGCCACAGTTATTCTATGCATCGATATCGTTGTTTCGTTTTGATGAGAAGCAGCCGACGTTAACAGCGCAATCGAAGAGAAAAAATCTTCGAAGTAAAGCAAGGCCGCTTAGAAATGAATTCTTATTTCGATCTACATTTTGTTCTCCGTTTATTTTCGACGTCGACACAATTCCGCTTCTGATAAATTCTCGAGGCGCTTTCAGTAATGCATTTTCTTTTTTCGCTCTCGCAACTATAGTGTGCAGTTCATCGGAGTGAACAAATAATTCATTGCTGCAGTTTATCAACGGCGAACAACATCGAGCGGTGTTTCAGACGCTAGAAAGCGCCAAGAGGTAGTGGAACGTCGCGCAGATGCATCAGTTAGGTATTTAAGAAGACAAAATGGAAGATGAGCATATGTGAAAAAGAACAGGGTCGAGCTTGCTCTGAGATGAATTCCATTTGAAGTGCTCTTTCCGAGCAGCAAATACGAAGCAGACAATCAAACAAAACAATAATAGTCCACTAGAAAAGCTTTTAATGTTTGACGAAAAAACTACCGCAAGTGTGAAGGCAGAAACATTCCGCACGCAGGAGTTCCTCATGATGCCGGTTTCTCGCTTTTCTCCCCTATCGAAGATAACGTCGATCGCCTCACCAGCACATATAGATGGATGCAGTACGATATGACAGCGAAAGCCTTGGAGTGCCCTGTTTATTCCAAAAATTCCTCATCCTCCATCTATGCAAGCCTGTTTCGATTTCTGCATCATCATCCAGTTTTCCCTCTTTGCCCAGTTTCCTCTGCCTTTTATGTGAATGTCGGAAGTGCGAGCGTTTCCACCAGTTTTTGGGGCGCGTGGGTGCGGACGAGCGCTACCTACATTGTGCGCAGAGTACTTGGTACATGTCACGAGATTTGCACTCTCGCAGTTCGTGCTCAACGGTCGACAGTTTACATTCAATTATAATAGTAACTGACAAACGTTGCATCGAACATCAACTCCACGCAGTGATAATTTCGAGTTACAGAGAACGCCAAAACATGGAGGCGAAGAAGGCAGACTTTTGTCACGATGGTAGTTGTGCTACATTGCAGGCACAATGCCCTCACGTTGCACCACTTCACTTGTACAGCATAATGCGATATCGCTTGAAGGGAACAGGTTGCACAAGTGGTTACTGACTCAATTCTCTCGTCGTTAACGAATTCCCACTAACGACTCGCAACCAATGACTGCCATCTGATCGCAGGCCTAAACTCTCGTGCCACTACCGCCGCTACTTATTTCACGAATAACGTAGACGTCATACCGCTCAGTGTGCCGCTGTTAAAGTGAATGTCGAATGTTCGCATGGGGAGAATCCATTGTTTTGTAAATTCGTTCACCTAGGTTTACACATGGGCGCATGCGTCTTCGACCGACTGGGAGAAGTTTCCTGCTTGTTTATGCCGGTGCCGTCATTCGTTCGAGAATACGTCTTTTTATTCATCAGAATGCGAGAATTTCAATTTCGGCATTCTCTGCTGCCCCTGAGGATGCGATTCTTGTAATTTATTTGCTGCGGTCACTGTTTATGGCTAGTAAGCGGCATCTGTGGTAGTGCGGATTTCCGGTTGCGCCAACTATTTGGTCACCATATCTGTTCGAAGCCATCCTCACCGAATCCTGTGTCTCTCAATGAATTCTTGCCTAATAGGGAAAAGTTGACGACTCCACTCTCTTGTTGATTATCATAACTGAAAATTAATTTGTGTTACAGAGCCATCGATTTAGGCCTACAAGTGGGCGAGTTTCGTGTTCCTTGTTAGTAATTCTTGTTCCGTTTATGGTGGTGCAGCCATCCTGGTCATCAAGAATAGTCCATTCATCTCTCGTAAGCTCACTATCTTACTTGAGGCATTCAAGTCAGACCGTCTCCTTCTTTAGCTGTTCAAAATGCAGCACTCATACTCATCTAGCGGTCTTTTCTTTGTCCCTTACAAGATCATGAATTATTCGCTGGTTATCCCGACATGTTCACTCTTCCAAACGAAGTCTTGTAGTGTGGTGCAACTATTTAGACATAATGTTTTGGTCAAGTGTGCTGGCACTTTCTCGACGTTTTGATCCTTCTTGCACAGCAAATCATTTTCCCATCAGCGTTCTTTGACTTACCCCCACTGTTCAGGAGATTATCGAATGGTCATGACTGGCTATGACATTCTCGGTTTACTCATCTGTTGAGGAATGCTGCAGTGGCTTCTGTGAACATGGCTCGGGTTATGATCCAGGTATGATTCTATGCAGCCTTGTTGTCGCCGTTGCTCCAATTATATAGCAACAAAAGCCTCTCAGTGACGATGTTGGAGACGAAGAAATTCGAGAGGACGTTCAACCATAGATGATCCAAAACGGTCCTGTTTGGCTGCAGGATTCTCTATAAGAATTACTCAGCTAGATTTGTCAACATCATAAAATTCTGTTCCTGTGTTAACAAGGAAGAACTTAGCTAAAGAGAGGATTGCGGACCAATTCCCGACACCTCCAGTAACGTCGCCAGTTTTGGTGCTTCTTTACACGTGCATACACAGCTAAAAGTAACGGTCCGCATCGTGAACTGCTTTCTGTTGTCATCGGTTCCATTTTTGCATTTACAGGTTATGTTGGTATCACTGCTGCCGACGTCAGTAAATAACTCAAATCTCCTCCTCTACGTAAAAGCACAGCTCATGATGATGCGCCCTGCCTCGTCAGAAGAACCACAACCCTCCCAACCCTATTTTACCATCTATCTTGTCGATCGCGTGTTACTGCCTGAGTTTCTGTGTTGCGGGAAAAAAGTGGTTTTCCAGCCTATGCATAAGAAGGGATCCAGTGTAAAACCGCAGATCCGTCAAACCGTATACACATTTGGCTTTCTCACATCCACTATGACCGCTAGGTTGAAGGTGTTTACGCTGACCTCAAGAAAGCGTTTAATACGGGTGCACTGCCAAAGTTAAATCTTGCATAATCAGAAGTTCTGTGCTGGTGAAGTCCGTGGTTTCTTTTAAGCTCATCTGTGTTGGAGATTCGAATGTTATTTTAAACAAGTCAGCAATGGAGTCAAAGGTCGATTCTGGCCAGCCTCATTTTTATTTGTGATGTGCACAGTTCCCTGTCACCTGGCCCTAGTTGCTTCTTCTGTCATGGCATATGGATAAAACGTCCTTGAAAATTTCCTTCGAACGATTAGCTGAGCACTTTTAACTTCCCTTGCAGTTTAAAAGGAAGACCGCTATGATTAACAGCAACCTCAAATCCCGCGACCATATTCCCAAAAGCAAGAGCTTCTGTTATCGGCGAATATTCTCTTCCAAAGATGTATCTAATCATTGACTTATATGCAACGGGTCTTCGTCCATCTTGACTACGAGTGCACCTCTTGACCTCCAACGGACTCTCAGAAGAAGACCGATTACCTAACATGACTGAGAATATCCCAGATTGCTTTATCCTTCGATTATTTCAAAGATGAGACGTTCATCGGTGGTGGTTGCTGATAATGTGCGAAAAGTTCGTGCCCGAGATTCGCGGTTGCTTAGTTTATCTCAGTACTTTGACCTTGGCAAAATGTCTAATGGTGGTCGTGAAATTACTGAGCTTCATTAAATGAATTCATCAAATTATCTCTCATAAATGACCGCTCGACACTCTTCCAAGTTCACCGTCAACAGGCTTGTGGCACAATCACATAGGACGATGGTAGCGATTTCAACTCTGTTTGCGGCTCACATAAAACGGTGGTGCCGCACTTGCGAACCGCAACGGACGGAACTGGTCGTGCTGCGCAGTTGTCCTCCATGTGCCGTCCGCTCGTCGCTCGTTTTCTGTTTCCATCTTGTTTGCTCTTATCGGTGTTTCGTGGAGATGATAATTTCAGCGTTTTTATTCGCTTTCTTTGCACATCTAACTGTTCAGTTCGTTCTCATTTGCATTTCTGCTCCCCATACTTTCTCGTCTCTTCAGTGAATGTTTTTATTGTGTATCTGCTTAGGACCAACTCATCCCTCACCTGCTTGATACAGGAGAACACATTTAATCTGTTAAACTACGCAGTTAGTGAGTGCTTCGCTCGCTCTGCTTCTGAAAGGAAAATCCTCATCTCTGATTCGGTTGTTTGTGTGGCAACATCTGTTTGGCTAGAGCTCCGAAATTGTTCCTCACTTTCATCGGTCGTTCTTTTTTAAAGAGTACTTTAGATGCCGCAAATCAAATTCACTTAGTGAGCTGGATTGGTTGTTGCCGAAATGAAGCCGAATGGTCTATGACTGCACCGAACGGGCAACCTCATCCCGCGTTCACTTTGTCACAGTCAGCTTTCGAAGCCTTTCTTCTTATGAACGCGTGAAGAGTGTGATACGGAAATTTATAAGCGCGCATTTTTACTCATGCAAATACGATGAAAGTGAGAAATATTGTAAGTCAGATAGCTAGTCACCAATCCTTCACTTTGCGTTTTATAGCTGTTCGGGAATGGTCGAGTGCCGACGGGTTCCATCCGTAAGGCTGTTAGGTCGTTTGTCTGCGTTTAAAAAGCAAATGCTCGTGAGGATTTGATCCAGATCTCTTCGCTTTATCCATTCATGCGTATTTTCATCCTCGAAATTTCTAACAGTCGACGTTGTTTCACACTCACATTTCATCAGTGTGTTCTGAACAGTGAGCGACGCATCCGAAAATTAGGCGTTGCCAGAGTCTTTTCTATCCATTATGGAATGCAACATAAGAAAACAAGAGAAACAAGTTTCTATTTTGCAAAAAACACTGCGGATCGAGAAGGGTCGCTGCGATCGCTTGCACTCTGGTAAAGTGCCTCGAGATCTCCAGACGCGTCTACGACAGTGCGGTTTAAACCCCTTCTCCTTTCTGGGGACTTTTTGCTTGCTCTCGATACTGCGAATAGACGTCGGAGTTTAGAGTTGTATATGAGCTGCTCCATCCCTCAATGCCGATCCCTTTAGAATGGTTTCGGAGTCAGTGATCACTGCTGTAAAGGTTAGACTGCAGTTCGTAGCGAATATCTGCTCGCGACGCATAGTTGCATCCCCATCATAGTTGTCGGTGGTAGACTGGACATTTAGGGCAGATAAAAGGACACGCTAATGCATGAGCGGGGTACCCGAGCGCACTTTCCGATAAACTTTGGATTTGAATGTGCAGATATTGCTGAAAATAACTCAAGGACTGACAGCCTAAGACGTTAGGTTGTCAGCGTTGTGCAGCTTGGTTTGTAAACGGTTGCTTGAGAAATTCGAGTGGGAAGGAAACAGTTGATTCAACGCAATGACCTCTTTCTTCCAGGTGAGTTCCCTTTCTCTTCTCACCGATTACAGCTCGGAAACGTGGTGGTTAGTCGTCATTTTTCATCTTTCACTGCACACTTGCAAAAATTGTACCACCTATATTTGATTCATAATCAGCCACGCGGTCTTACGTTCTCACAAACTGCGATGTTAAGAAGGGCGATGTTGTTGGGCCTGTCGATTTTGATGTGAGCTCCTACCAATTTTTTTTATATTGGCAGTAACTCAGTCGGAATGGAAATGGGCGATTTTATTTCTCAGACCGGCTTGTTGCACCTTGCATAGTGATTGGTGCTTTTCAGTTGCTATGCATTTAAGAGCCGCATAAACTGAGTGCCGAGGTCATACCACATCAAATAATGTCCAGTCTAAGGACTTCGTGATCGTTTTGTTACCCTTAGGCGATGTCTTATCAACGCCTGTACTGCCTTCCTCTTGTCCAACGTGTACCTATGAAAACGTTCTTTACTTGCTTATAGAGACTTTCTTGGCTTCCACTGTGCTTTCACGGAATCGTTCATTCGTATATCTGCAGCAAATTTCTGTATTCCTTTTCCCCTGTTACATGCCTGTACAAACGTCGTTCACCTCCACATTATATCACATTAGAGGTGAACTTTCACTTACTTTTCATTCCAAATCGAGGACCTCATTCGCCACAGCTAACACCTTGAAGCCAGCCTCAGCGGAGTTCTCCCACGAGCATCATCACCTATACTATACACGCTTTTTTCAAATTGAGGCTGGATTGTCTCATGCGTCGAAGTGTCTTGGCAGGCGTGTGCAACATGTTGCTTTATAGACGGCCTCTCCTCAAACCCCAAAATAAGCAGCATTAGCAACTAGTTCGCTTATGTTTCTAGTACAGTCGAGTTGTTTTATCTGCTCTGCAGTAGTGCTTCGTGTTGCCAACTTCCTACGGGAATTCAAAAGTAGGTGTTCACACTTCGCAGAATGTTGGAGAGGAGAGGCAGCGACACTCCTATAGCGCCTCACTTCACCACATCAAATAACTTGACCGGCAAGAGTAACTCGATGATAATATTGCATGGGTAAATGTATCTTCTGTAGTAACTTACAGTAGCATTCTCTGCAATTTTTAGAGCGTTTCATTCCCAATCTTGAGCACCGTCGCCCTGTACGACTAGTCTTATGAGAGCAACTTCTCCTCTGGCGCTCCTTTGTTTGCCTAAAATGAGGCTACCGCTAGATCTGCTGGCAATGTGATATATCGGTTGAACAGTTGATCGGTCCGTAAAAGCCATCTCGTTTTTGCATAGTTAGGCAGCTAGAGAAATGAGTAGACCTGGTGTTATGAAATTTGTGAAACTTAAAAGTAAGCAGAGGTTGTTAGTAGCCTAACTTTGAGATTATAGCGTTTCTTCCGCGAGGACACTGTCGTCAGAGCATCTGAATGACGGAGAAAAACCTGTGAGGGACCAGTCTGATCAAGGCTTCAACTCTGCTCTTGTCAGGCGTGAGTTTATCGCATTTCGGAGTTATGCTTGAGCTGCGCCGTTAGTAAGACGGTACTATTGATGTGGAACAGTATATAACATGGTCGATTTCCTGGAGGTGACTATTAGTGCTCAGAAGTCACTGACATCCACCGTATGATCGATCCTTCGCGGACTCCCATATAAAAACTGTTTATTGCTTTTCAGTCGTAGGGCTCTGTGACAAACCCGCTTGCAAAAAGTATCCTGTGGACTTCCTCGTTAAAAGTAGGTGTTGCCTTTGGGAGCTGAAAAAAAAGATCCGCACAGTAAAAGGGAGTGGAATAAGATTTGTTGAGGAGAGAAGTGATGTCGTAGAGAAAGAACGTTTTATTGCAAAAGAATGTTTTCGGACAAGATGGAAATGATCAGAAAACAGTGAGAAATGGGGAACGCTAGAGTTCGACAAGGTGAATGTTGATATTTCAGAGAGATCTCTCTCATATGTATCAAACACGAAGTGAGAGGCATTGATAAAGTGGTAAAGTTGAGAAAGTGAGGTTTTACTAACTTGACGCTCTCCTCACTTAAATCATTGGGGTATGAGAGAACGCTAATATAACCATTATGTGGAAAGATAGCGGTGGCGCAAAGAATGCATAAAGAGGACAGCTTGATGCTGCAGTGGAGCGGGGAATTCCTCGTTGTCACTATCACTCCAACACGGACTCGTATAATCGAAATCATCGACGAAATGAACCCCACAGAGAAGAAATGACGTTCAGCTTGCAATGAAAAAAGCTTCAGATGGAATGCTTATTAGGCAGTGAGTTGAAGGGATACAAAATGGGAAGCTGTAGAATCCGCGATTAATTCATACTACTGGTGCTGTACTCCCTTTTCGTCGTCTGTTGCTCGTTCAAAATGAAAACTTGCTTGACCGCGTTGGAATAATGTTCTTCTAGGGGCAGTTGTGTACGCAATTAAAAGCCGATTTATTTTCGTTTCGAAGAGTAAGAAGCAGCAATAAGCAAAAACGGCAGGGATCCTTGTATTGTATTAGCGAAGTCTCTGTTAGATTAATTTACTGTGCTTTTCGAAAATGAAGCGCTTTAGTCTGCTTCGTTGGGAATTTCCAAAAGACCGCACTATCCTTCACTCTCTCGGAAGTTTCTTAAGCTGTGATTTTACGACACAAGGGACACCGGAATCTTTTATTTTATGTAATAATATAACTTTACCCATTTCATACTCTCTTAGATTTCTCTGCGTTGCATTTCACCGCAAGAAAAGTTTAGTATAGTGATGTAATTTGTAGACGTCGGTGAAATCAAGTCGCCCTCTAAAGTTTAATTCGCATCTCGTTGTTTGGAGCCGATGAGCTACAAAACAACTGTCGACGTGGCACCTTCACTCGCAGTCTCACCGTTCACTTTTTTATTATTTTTAGAAAACTCGGCTCTGCCGTCCGCTGCGCCGTTCACGACTCCAACTCGGGAAGAGCGCAATATTGCCAGTGCGCATTCATGAAGCGAAGCACGTGCATTTAAACGTTTTTTTGCGCAAATCCCATCTTGGGGAAACGTTAATCCACTTAAGCGCTGCGTGAATAAATGAGAATTTAAAGGCGAATGTCGTGATAAAAGTGGGCGTTTTCCCGTGCATCTATGGCAAATCCCACCTGAATTGCAACTTTGGGTTATTTCGTTCTCATAAAAATTATTTTGACATGAATATGCGAAATAATTTATTAACAGTCGACAGTCTGCTTCCAGATGAAGCAATTTGGAGCAGTATGAAGAAGTAAAGGGAGGGATTTTTCAGTTCGTTACTCAGGCCATAGTATACCACTAATGAAGCCCGGTCGTTGAACAATGTGTCTCGACAACATATTTTACAGGAGCCGCTGCTCCGTAGTAGTGTTGAACGAGCCGAGAACGCCCATTTCCACCTCGGTCTTTTCTGCACATGCTTGTGCGGATACCCTCACCATCATATGCATCCCACCTTTCCCCAGTGTAGTTGAAGAAGGAGGAGCGTCCATAACAGAGTCGATACAAAGTTACAAAAATGACTGAGAGGAGAGTTTGCATTTGCGGTTTCTTGCAATGCCCACACGAGGAGTCCCTAAGTTGAGAGAAGTTTGCAAATGCGAAGGTTCTGCAAGCGTCCTCTAAACATTCACGTGCAGGATCTGTGCAACATCACGAGATCACTGCATACGAGTTCTTCACGTCACAATAAACTTGCGTAAACCGTCTTTGAAGAGTCTCGGCAGCCGCCGAGGGCGAAACTTTTCGAAGTGTTTATTGCGCATAGGTATATGATGTTCCCCACGCGTACATCATTCTCTTTCGTAGGGAACTTTCCGATGCGTTTACTAGACTCGCATGCGACGTTGGCGCCCGTCCCTTAGAGCTTCCGCAGCTCGCGTTCCTTCGTGTAGCGATGTTTCATTGGCCAAGTTGCATTGACAAATTTGGACGATGCAGTGAGTCGTCTCCGTCCTTACTGAGAGTCGAGGAATGGATGAGCTGATCAAAAAGCCAAGCGACCAGAATCGAAATAAAAGCAACGAACAAATTTCAGCTCTGGAATTCGATAAAGTTAAGGATTATATACCCCGTTGTGTGAGAGAAAGATTTCATGACGGTATTTCAATATGTGCGTGCAATATTTCAACAAGGTTCAATGAGATGATCAAGAGATGAGTTGCATATTCTTTCTAGGCAGCATTTCCACAAGTCACGTTCTTTCTGCAATATATGTAGTCTCAGATGAAGCCAGCTCTTTGTCTGTGCTCGGATTTTTCCGGAATCAAAACACCATATTTCGTGAAAGGCGATCATTAGAGCATATCACCCACATATGCTACAGATGGCTAAAGTGTTTTTCATGTTGACGTTTGTGCAGTCTCACCGAATGAATATGGTCTAACGATCGCCTCTTGGGGATTTCTTCTCTAAACTGATGAAGCTGTTGAACGTGCATCAGTAAGTCGTAGAGCACAAAGCTGTACTGGTAGTAGCTATATTGGAAGAGAAATCTATTCAAATCAGCAGAATCTTGCACGAGAAAATAGTAAAATATCCTTGATTATGTTGTATGGAAAATCTTGGCTGAGGAAGAAATTCTTTTTTTTCTTATTTTCAGAATCCAATATACATTTACGCTGAGTTGGTACGAAAAGGACGTGCTTTCGGATTCAGAACGAAGCAGCTGTAAGGAAACGCTTAATCAACAGAAATCAAGTCGCCGCGGTTAACGGGCATAGTGGGATATGTTGTGATAGCGTCAGCTTTCAAGTTGTTCTAGAGTGTTTTGCAACCGGCAGATTAGATTTTACTGCAGCGGATCATGCGGAGCAAGGGATTTGCCTAGGATTGTGCGAATTGGTCGAATTACTCCGCCCGTTTCACTTGCTGAGGAATGAAGGGAATGATCAAGCACGTGACTGCAATGCAAGAGCGCATATCGTGTCAGCAGCTGTTGATGTGCTCACTTTTTGTGGCCACCACAAGCTCTCCAGTTGCACTCAGAAAATCAGTCGGTATGGAAGGGCATGTGAGGTTTGAAGCTGTCCCTCTAGAAGGATGTTCTACACCAAATTTTATGTAGATGCAAAATCGAAGCGAGTCGAATATGTGATGCTGGTGCCGTGCGTAGCTCTGCGGTAGAGAAAAAATTTTCCACGAGGCTGCTAGACTTCCAAAACGATGAATTTCAGCCGTGACTTCGCGGTTCTCGTAGTCAGACATGTTGCTTCGATGGCGACCGATTTCCCACGTTCGAAACTCAAGAGCTTCAAGTAGTCGTGGGACATTTTGAAGCCCTCGTTTTTGGTAGCATCGAAATGCTCACTTCTTAAGGCTGTAGGAGAGTCCGGTTTTTTGTAACTGAGGAGAAGAGGTTTATTTCTTTCTAAAATAGTGAGTTATTTCACGGGATTAGATGCCCTTTAGGAATGAAAGGAGACGTTGAATATCTGTTCCCTTTTCGAAGAAGCTCCTCTTTTTCTTTACATCTTCTGAATTTTAGCCAATTCTACGAATTCGCATCCTTGCGATTATAATGATTTTGAATGAAAGTGTTTGCACTAACAATATTTTCGTTATTTCAAAAAGTGTTCGGTCATCCACCAAGCTAATGGGGTGTCTTACTAGGGAACAGAAATTAGGAAACAGTAGATCTATTGGTGGTGGATATTTCAGTTGCCCATCACGTCCTCCCTCTCTCCAACGGCGGCTGAGAATGTCTGCTTTTATTTCAGTAGCGACTGTAGTAGAAAACTGTGAAGTAGTGCTAAATGAGTGCCACATCCGGGTGTTGAATTAAAGAATTGCTGAATTGTAGCGTTTGAAGGGGACGAATCAAAAAATGCCGTTGCATACGGAACGCAGACAGCAAGCGTTGAGCCCGGTTTGCTTTTTAATTTTGCGAGACGGTTTTTTCCACGTGACATTCATTCTTTAAAAGAGTCAGGACTTTACAAAAAGAGAAAAAGCAACTCTGATTTCATTTTGGCCGATTCTGTCACACGTGTTGAGCATCTTACACAGTGCTTCTGAGAGCGGCCATACGATGATATGTTTGCTTGTGATATTCAAAATCCTCGCGTATAGTACTCGCAGACTTGCGAATGCAACAAGTGTTCGGATCAAGTTCTACCGTTAAAACTTACGTCACTGTAGTTGCGGCAGTCGACTGTTTTTTGTGATGAAGGCGCAGACGTCGAGGGCTGTATGGCTTTTTTAACGAATTTACTAAGTTGGATCCGTGTTGTTGCACATAGTTCGTCGCTAATCACCTACATTTCAGAAGAACGTGAACTGAGATTGCGATGCTGCGATGGTCCATGTGGTGAATTATTACCAGCAAGGGGATTGCATCAGCTTGGAAAATGTGACCACGTTATTTGTTCAAAGTGCCTTCAAACTGCGCCTAAAATTGAAGCTCCAGATGGTACTACTTATGCACTGGTTTGCGGGTAGTCTGCTGTCGGAACGCGAACGTTGAGAACTTTAATAAGCAACATAAAATGAAACAAAAATTCTTTGCTTCAAGCTTCTCATCCTTATTTAGACAGCTTTAGCAGCTTCGAATATCTCTTACTTCACAGGCGTTTGCATTAGGCCTCCTTCATCCTGCGAATTTTGCTTCTTGATGGCCGACGACTTAATAAGTTAGTGTGGTTCATCACTGCAATCTGCTGACACGTATTGTATGTGGTATTGTTCTATCGAAAGTCTATTCCAAGTCGGGGTCTTTAATTTGAATTCAGTTTTTCTGAGTCTCATTGAACTCCTAGAAATCGATCAGCTTACAAGCCATTCTAAAAAATATTCTATACACCAGCAAGGAAGGAACTATTGGCCCTACTGATCCTCCGTTAAATCGCCCGAGACGTACCTCGTTTTTAAGAAGTGGCGAGGTTGCCCCTTCGCATTCACTAAATGAAGGGAAGGATTTTCGCAGACGACTGCAGCCCAAAATGTCGGGACTTTTTTCAGTCATTTTTTCCATTTACCAGCGTAAACGTATTGGCTACCTTAATTTGAATGCGGTACATCATGAAACAACTCGCAGTTCCGAATTAATGGAAATCTGCTTCTCCAGTGCACTCCACCTGTAGTGTCCATATTAGAGTATTTAGAAAAGCATTACAATCAGATAGGGGCACTAACAGCATTTTAAAGACCTTATAGGATGTTAAATAGATTGTAGGTACTGGAGATGTTTTTTATCTCGTTTCTTATGTGATTCATCTTCCACTTTTGATGTTGTTTCCTACGTCGAAGGTTCGATGGGCTGCTGCAATTTGCAATGCTTCGTGATCGATGTGGCGGCCACTCATCCCAATGAGAAAGTACGACACAGATACTTTCGAAAGATCATCAAAAATCAGGATCTCGAAGGAATAAAAGCAAGATATCTCCACTGCAAGACCTATGAGAACACAAATTTGATGGAAAGAATACAAAGCGTCAAGGTGAACAAGTTTGCAATTTTTTCGTATCTCGGCAATGCTTTCCAGGGTCGTGCACTTACAGGTGAAACACCAGTGTCCGCGTCAACGCATTCCCTCCGTAGGCTATCTGTTGCACTTATGTCGAATGACATTGTTGACGCGTTGACCCTCTCTACTGATGTCTCTGTTTTCAGTTCACTCGAAGGAAACTGTAGAGGTGTCTATTAAGACGTGAAGCAAATTGAACGCAGCTGTTCTTAATCGGATCAATTTCAGTTGTGGTAAAGATTTAGCCTTAGGCCCACTCGATCCTGACTGTTTAACCCTCATGGAATCGCCTAGAAAGTGGTTTTTTGGAAGAGCATTAATACACATTCGCAGCATCAGGTTGCAGATTGTGCCAGAGGCCGAAAGATCCAAAAGGGTAAAGCGCTTTTCTTCTTGAATGAAAGGGATATGCAGATGTGTGAAGCTTAGCTAAAAACACTGAAAAAAAAAACGTGTAAAATGAGCACAGAACTTTCCTATCTTCCAGTTTTCTGGGTATTTTTATCTTTTTGTTTTTATTGCTCTTAATATTCTAATGCATCACTTCGAGTAGAGCACTAATCTACCAGATTGAGGGCTTTTGTTCTGCTTTTTTCCGAACCTAACAACTTTATGTTCAGAATCAGACACATCTTTTTCCTAGCGTCGTAGAGGATGATCGGAATCCATCTGTTTTCTTCCTCCAAAAAGAGCTATTTAGAATGTGTGGAGGATGTTTTTGATTGTGTCAACTAAACAGAATCATCTGTGAGCAAATCTGGAACGGATGCTTGTGTTGCTCCATCTCCTCGTTCCAGTTGAAGGGTCAGGGAAACCTGACTTATATCACATGTTCTGCATGTCGTATCCCATGATTGGCTTTCTTTCTGGTCATTGATGCTGAAATGCCCTATGAAGTTTATTAGTCGAATGCCCTGATTTTTTCTTTCTTAGCAAATCCTCTTGATCAGTGCTCATAGCACAATGAAACGGAATTGAAGTGTCGGCTTTTAGTTGTGCGGTTTATGAATTAACAGAAGGAAATGGAATGAGCTACCGTATCGCAAGATATGGAGTCTATAAATGCATTGTAAGCAATCACTTTCTTTCTCTGCCTGCAGTCGTCCATTATCGTTGAAAAATACGGACTCGCGAATGTCATATTTCCTTGCTCATCGCGACAGTCTGCGTTACGGGTACTTGCTTCTGCAAAACATACGGATGGAGTGGAAACATTTAGGGATCTTGCAAAGGAGAAAAATATGATTGTGATTTTGAAAGTGACTTACGCTAATCACCGCTAATCACTGTTTGTAGCAGTTATTTATGTGCAATTGTAAAATTTCACAGTTACGTCCAAACATCATCCCCATGCCCCGATAGCCGTGATAATGTCATCCGACATTCACCGCGGTGTCGCGATTGGCGGCTGCATAGCTCGGGAGACAGGACTCAACAGTTTTGCTGGTTTGATAGTTCTCTGAGCTAAATAATATGCCGCCGATGTTGAAATTTGCCAGTGTGAAAACATTGGAATAAAACTTCTTCTGCATCTTACTAACAGTGTATTTTTTCAAGTTCATTGATTCGAGAATATTCCACATTTCGTATTCGCTGCATTTCAGAATAGAAACGAGTCAGTACCATGCACAGCGTCGACAGTTCAACCGCTGAGGGAAATGTTGGCAGTACACGTAATAATTCTTGATCCTGGACCTCATGAAACGATTCGCAGACGTCGTATCACTCGAGAGGCGCTCTCAACCTGCATGATTAAAGACGTCCTACAATGGATAGCATCAGCATCGACGTATGTTTCCGTTCGCCATAGAATTAGGTTTAAAAACAATAGGTTGACGCCTATTGAAATATCCCTTTTGCAGTAGAAATATAAGTCGAAGTTGTGCTTTTGCCTCACTGTTCTACTTTGACCCATCATCCGACATTGAATTATACTGGCGCATGGTTAGGATGGGTTAGGTCCTCGTAGAAGACAAGCGCCGCTTTCCCGTCCACTAAATGAGAGCACAAAATTTTCACCAAGGATGTTCTAGTGCACAGATCTGTGTAGGATTGCGGATCATATCGACTCCTTAAAATGGGCCATTATGCTCTCTGCTTATCTTTTTGCGGGCTTTTGTGATCAACAAGTCTTGAAGTAGATCCGTGCAAGAATTTTGGGTATCGGGAATCGGCACAGAATTTTGTTTCACGAGGCTCGAGCACATCGTTTCTAGGTCTTGAAATGGTAAATCTCATAATGGAGTGGTACTTTGGTGGGGCTCGAAGGATGGATTTCAGGACGCTTTACGGACACTGTAAGGTTTGTCTCTGTGGGATTTATTTTTTAGGATCTCGTGGATTTGCTGTAGAAACTTCAAAGAATTTATAGGAAAGCTTCGCTAGAAAGACTGGCAGTTGTTTTAGAAACCTCCGAGCTTCTGGACAATTCGTGTCCATTTTGAAGTTTCGTCGAGTTTAAAGTAAGCGAAAAAATAAATGTGACGATTGCACGCTAATGAATGAAAAAGAATTAGTGTGTCTCATGAAGAACCTCTGAAGTGTCTCATAATCACTAGTCAAACATCAGTCGATAAGCAGTCACTCGGTAGAAATGAATTTTGGAATGTATTTCAGAATCAGCATCGATAAAGCGCATTTATTCCATAGCAGAAATACAAATTTCGGACACTGCGATCTACAGGAAATACGTAAAGACCAATTCAAACGAAAGAAACTGTGTGAATTCGCCACTTGTAATGGAGTGATCTGTTTTATTGTTGATTTCACCGGTCAGTTGCGCGCATCTGATCAGTCGTCTTGTGCCATTTAAACGGTCTGTTCGATCAGTTATCTTTGATCAAGAATATTGCCTATCGATTGATTGGAAGCGAGCAATCTGCATCAAACGCATAATTCAGCAGTGCTTCGCAACTTATTGTAATTCTTCAACTTTCCGCTCTGCCGATGAACTCATTTCGTGTGAGGCGTTTGATTGGTAAAATGTGGTAAGGTGTGAAAGATGCAGATGGGGTAGGGCGTTTCCCGGCAATATTTTACCGTGCTGGATTTCGCAACGTAGGTCAAAGCTGGAACAATCTTTCGTGCAAAAGCTTGGTGCTGTGCTTTAAACGTCCATGGGATGTAACCGGTGTATCGCTATCGCGAAAAAACTAGCCTCTGTGTGGTGGTGAGGTGAATGAGCCTCCCTGTCGAAGATGAACAATCGAAAGATGATCAGAGACCCGATGCCTAGTGCGGGATATGAACCCTGAGGGAGATGAACAGTGACCAAGGTGAACAGCGGCAGAGCGAGTTTGCTGTCAGCTTTTATCCAGTCGATTGCTCCGCCCTTGTCTGCTATTCAGTTTATTCAACCAAATGGAACGTTTCTTGCTAAGAGATAAGGCGCTATCCATTTGAATTGGACGTTTCTGCTTGGATGCGAATCACTGTATCAGAGTTACAGTTGGTGACGATATTTTGATAAGAGATGCATTAGCGGAGGCATCATGAATAGCTTCCGCTGATATGTATCTCAATGGTGCACTCGGTCATCTTGTGTGCCTCTGTGAATCACCATTGCTTCGCGATGATTCGCGACAGTTGCACAGTTGTCCTTATCGGGATCGAAATAAGAGAGCTCAGTATTCTCGCTAATCGAGTGTCCAGTAAGTTCCGATATATTTGCATGGACGTCCTCTGCCAATCGGGTATATACTAACGTTAAGAAAATAGGGATTAAGTTCGCATATACGCCATCCATGTGTTTGTGTTTTGCGACAGATAGTTTTATTTCGGTATTTCCAGAGAAAACGTCGCGAATAATTTCCTCTTCCAGTTCCAGCTCAATGCGCATTGTGAAAAACTGAATTGAACAGATAGGTCCAAGTCTATTCTGATGCTCCCGATTCTATCGTTTTCTGCAGTTCCAGCTTTTCCTCAGCCATTTTCGCAAAATTTGGCCTACCCGAGTTTTATAAGACTTGTTATTCCGAACTTTCTGATCAGCCAAGCCCCCCAAACTTGGTTGGGTGAGCCTGATGGCATAATTTTCTTCATTGTTTGAAGTTTGCGAACGGTGCGTTCATGCCATCAGTCGTTTGGTCTAGTGGGGATTATATGACGAGTAACATGATGAATCAAGGATAGTCTAAGGTAGTTGGATGTAGGTTGCATTGGGAGTTGAAGATGCGCTATGGCGAACGGATCATTGTGTTAACTATGAGGTCGTAAACAGGATTGCCAGCATACGCTGACAAACAACAGACTGCGTAGGTGAAGTCAGGTAATGAATAGACTGATGCGAGATCAAATGGGAGCTGGAATTAGGCATATGCGCGAACAGATGAGGTTGATACCGAGAGGGTGAGCGGGGCGTTGTCAGTTAAAGCTGGGCACGTAGACCGCGCTGAGCTTGATTATGAGCATGGATTGGTAAATGATACGTTGGAGCGCACAGCAACGGGTGTGCTGAGTAACCTTTGTTCAGGTCACCGCGAGTTTATTGCCCACAGTCCCTCCTCTCAATGGGGATGGCTGGGAGGTTTAAATTGCAGTGTGTAGGAGGACTTGCGAGGTTGATGGACAGTCATGTGCAAGATTTTGAGGGTCTAGATGAACAAAAAAGCCTCAGATTTTCGTGCTATGGCGTTTGTACAGCAACAGGATGTATGTCCCTTCAAAATTTTTTTTGTACGGTGAGGTTGAATGCTTTCAAGGACGTGTCGATAGCACAAATTTCCTCCGACGTAGTATTGGGAACCTGCTATTCAGAGATATGGGCACATATAGCTAGGTCCTTAATATGCTCTTCTACATGTTACTATATCTTAAACGCAAATTGCGGAATGCAATTGCAATATGTCAAGTCATTTGCGCTATGCAAAGTTGGACAAATGCTGTGACGACTGTGAAGTTTAAGGTCACATTGTTAATCGCGGCACTTTGCAAACGGTTCATTCGTTATTTTGGCTAACCGTTTTCCTGGATCGTTTCGTAAATGACTCAGTCGATAACAGCGAGAAGTGGAGAGGTTAGAACTGGAAGAGGGGTCGAGATCGGTGATGTATCATCAAGGTTGCCACTTTTTCATGTTCCTGAGATGTAACGTTTCTCTTGGCTGTTTTTCATCTAAAGATCCTGGAAATAGGGCAGTTCTCAACTTTTCCCTGATCTGAGCGGAAACCGCACTTCTGAGATGGATCTGATCTACTTCCAGGACCACCGTAACGTCTTCAGGAAGATTGAACTGCCGAATATGTCTTGAAGAGGACAGTGAGTTTAACATGATTTCTCCTTGTTCATGTCGAGGATCATTACGGTTCGTCCACACAGGTTGCTTGCAGCACTGGTTCGACGTTATGCATACTAAGGTTTGCCGTATTTTACCGTCAGCAGCATTTTCGGCAAAATTTGATGAATAATCTTTTTCAGATTTCAAGTTTTCGGCAACTCAGCGTCTGTTGACGAAGGATTTTTGCTTTAGCATAATAGTATACACTTTTGAAGCGCTCTGAGGGGACATTTTAAGGGGAGCAAATGTAGCAGAGTTGCGATGTAGAGCTTAACTAGAACTCAGAGTGCTCGTATTGTATGAGGGTAGCAGGATAGCTAATATCTCTGTGGGTAGGATATAAATGGAGCAAAGTTTCCACTATCTTGGGACTAATAGTCCTGCCTATTGTATGTGTTGCCTTCAAAACCCTCGGGATGTGTATTAACAAACAAAGATAAAGCGCTGCTAAGCGGCACTTAGAGGCCGCCCTATATGCTCAAGTACTACTTGGGGGGAATGTTGAACAAATTGCAGATTTTTGTTTTTTATTTTGGAGAACAGCATTTCCAATGAGGAACTAAAAGCAGGGAATCATCTGGGGTACTAAAACGACAAAAAACTGCGACGATGCGTATGCGAGAAATCCAAGTGAATTGCAACCTCATCACGCAAATTACGGAGAAAAGAAGGCACTGAACTAGAATACTTCCGTGTTGTGCAGCTGCAAGCTGGAGTGCTCAGGATCTATTTTATTTTCACTTCTCTGTTATCGTCAACACATTTACATACCCTCTATTCCCTGGTTGTATACCTCCAATAAGTGAGGTGGGTTGCAGCGTTGTCAAATCTGCAAAACGAATTACGAAATGGAATACCGGGGGATGAAACCCATCTTAGAGTGGACACTACCTACTGCACTCAGTGATGAGTGGGAAGATCAGCTGGACTTCAAATGTGCCGTCTTCTGGCTCATGTTTATGACTCGTATCCTCTTCACCGTTTTCAGGTGTGTTCTGTGGTCCTTTTGATTTTGTTTCACAAAGTGGCATTCCAGAATTGAGGATGCATGTTGACGAGTAGTTCAAATAACTACACATCTTCCTCTGAGGAAGTGACATATAAAGGGCGCCGTGCAAAATACCACTGGAATAATGATTGCCTCATTTTTTTCAAGCCGGTCGATTCATCGTTTAGATGGTGGGTGCCTCAACTTTACCTCGAAAAAACCAAAAAGGAAGTGAAAAGAGTCGCGGCTGAACTTGGCCCGATAGAAGCCCAATGAAAATGTGCCGGTGCAAATCGGCCAGTACTCTCAGCCAATCGGCTGTAACGTTGCGCAACTCCGGTCCCCTAAAAGTATGGTCATTTGCCTGCGTCAAGTTTTTGCAACTCATTTTTATTTCTGAGGCACTGTTATTACTGAGTGTTTTGAACGTAGCCCCTCTCTTAGCGTCAGCAGTTCATCGGTTTTAAATCGAACACCCCGATTGTATCATCCCTTTTATTTCGGGCGTCTGCTACTTCTGATTTGCAGTGGTTCTTACAAGTTTGTGCTCAAAAGTAGTCAAAGCACGAAAAGTTTCTTCGAACCCCTATCTCTCATTCCCTCGCCTTAATCTGACGACTCCGTATGAGGTATGTGTGCTTCAGCGAGACTGCAATTTAGAGTTCGCATTTCAGCGCTACTCCGTTCTCCCATGGAGGCCTGCGTTGACATGAATCGTAAATTTTGAATCACGGTTCTCAATCAGAAATTCCCCATTCACACGGGAGATTTATCACAACTAATCTACCTTTGGGTCCACTAACCCATGGAGTTTCCTAGTGGTTTTCATCGTCTCCGTAAGGCTGTTAAAAAGACCGATCATGCGGTCTCGAGCCGAAAAAAACCCTCTGTTAAGTCACAGAACGCGAGCAAAGTGGGTGATGCAGTGCGCTGGAATGCAAAACGCCGAAAGATAACGTTGCGCGTACCTACCATCAGAGGAATATCAGTTTATCGGGAAATTATATGGGTTCAGAGAAGAACCCATTGCTGCCGTAGTTTCACAGTTTGCTGAAACCGTTCATCGTCTCATACTTGCTTAAACTACATCTGATGCCGAGAAAAGTTCTGACGGAGAAGTCCCGTCAAAAATTACAAGCTGTATGCTCCAGGAATTATGTACTGAGCATTGTTACATGTTTTGGAATTCACTTCTGTACAATCTCCTTGTTTAGTTTCTGAGATGAAGATGCCAGAGAATTCCCAGAAACGCTTCATTTATATTGTTTCCCCACCAAATCAATGGTTTTTAGCTAACTACATAATCAGTTAATAACTGGGGTCGTTGGAGTATAGTGGATCAATTTTGAAATTGATTTTAAATGTGAAATTGGATTCTGCTTTTCGATGTCAAAAATGTTTCAGTTGTCCGTCCCCTCCACAGTTGACGTACAGAAAATGTTGCAGTGTAAGCAACGTTTTGTAGTTTTTAATTTCGCATTTTAGGAGTCTAGAGTCTGCTTCCCATACATATCGTTCCGCGCTCTCGTTCAGCTTTTAAATTGCCGCTGAACCGTTTCCACTTGCTCACTATTGCTGCTCTTTTAAATGCGTTTTTCCCAGAAATCCAAGCTTTGCGAACGCTTTAGTCGTTGTTACTGTTCACGCCCACATACCGAAGAGGCTTGCATTTCCCGCCTTGTGACTTTAAAATAAGTTAGTAAATAAGAGACGTGCAACGCAGCATCTACTTTGACGGTTAAGAGCAACAAGAACATGTTCGATTATCACTCGAAGAAAAGCAGTCTGCAAGGACGGTTTTGATCAATGAGTTGATGAGGATTTTTAAACTGTAGGCTGCCATACTTTGCTTCCTCCAGAACCTCGAAAGCCCTACCACATTACACTCTGTCACCTAACCACAGCGAGAAATTTTGGTAACCTGCGACAGAATATGCAGCTTTTTAAAGCATCACTGAATCGCACAAGATTTTGTTCGCCGAAAGATTCTGGAGAATAGGCTCTCCATACTCTCCGATGTCACACTGCGGTTTGAAGTATTTTAATTATCCTTCCTTGAATAAATCTTTCGGAAGGGAGGACGGGGGTAATGTCGGATGAGTGAGGTGATCCCTATTTTTGTTGGGTACTGTTGACGTTGCCGTGCTGAAGATTGTTCTGTTATTTCATCAGCATTCCGCATAGTCCATCGGAGTTCTTTATCACCATCGTGGCTGCTTCCAAATAGCCCATCTTGGCATGCGTAGATGACGATTTTGAAGGTGGCATGCGTTCGCAGTACTGCACAGGACCCTTTTTCTGTCTTTGTCTCCTCCTGCCACAAAAGAACTGTCAAAGCACTTTTCCGGTTTCCCTTACTCCCTCATTACATATCCCTCTAAAGCGCCGAGGACTGATGTCAACTCTGGGAACGTCTAGAAGCAGCGGGCAATGGGATCGACGACCGGCTGCACACTTCCGCCACTTGGGTATGCTGTCTGCCTGTAATGAGTTTTATACTTAAACAACAGATGTGTATCCAATGAATGGAAATGCCTAATACAACATAGAGGGTACGGTCTGACTGCCGGTCTGGAAGCGCAGGTGATACAGATATCACGGAGGATACAGTGAATGTAATGCAACTTGTTCAGTTGCGCGTCCGAGGATAGTACCAGCCAGCGTAGTCGGTTCCGTTACTACTATTAACATTTTCCGGCAGAGATTAAACGTTTATACGGATACGGGCACCCATTGGCAGTGCCATCAACTCATTCGGAGGCCAAAATTCCCGCATCGAATGTGCAATTCGTAAAAGAGAAGTGTTGAACAAGAATACCACAATAAGAACGAAGAGCCTGCCGAAAGTTAAATAACACTAGTCCTAACAACTTCGCCAACAAGCTTACGTGAGGAGCGCATGCTGCTCCCCATATCATTTGATATCAATTTTGCGATAAGAAATTGCTCCCGAAAACATTTGCTCTTCCCAAAATAACACTTTATCACGGTCCCCTCTCACGATCCATTAATAGGTACCCTTTCTTTGTATGCAACTCCTGAAATTTTATTAGCACCTGCATATAACAAAGCACTCAACTGCTTCTGGTGGAAATATACGTTTGGGATCCATCTGAGATTTGTATGTCACAGGAGTTCACAAAGATACCGCAGGATTTCAACTTTTACAAGTTTCCCATGAAAACGTTGAAACCACAGCAGCAGGATCCACGAGAGAAATTTCGTAACAAAACGAGGCACAACCAGTCTTCTTTATCCGTAGGGACCCTATCCACTGGAAGATGAACCGGAGGGATTATAAGAACTCATTCCCACTACACGAGGGCATTCGGAGGAGCGGAAACCTCTTCTGCATCCGCGGCGTTATGACCCAAAATTTCTAACGGGATCCGCTTTCATGCAGGCATCGTATAAACATTAGCAGGTTATTTCAACAAGTCTGTTGGCAAACGCAGTACATGATTCATTCTCCATTTTCCTGGCAAAATCTATGGGTGTTATATTTCAGCTAAGTGTAGAGAGCAGGTTCTATTCTGCCTCAATTCGAATAGGTGGTGAAGTGAGTGTCTGCAAGTGAGTGCCAATACCATGTTGTTAAGGAAGGCATCACCGTGTTGTATTCTGGAAGCAAGACATCATTTCAAAAAGGTCTCTGTTGCCATCGGTTCGTACATCTATCCTCAGTGGTAAGTTGGAAGACCAGATTTTCTCATCTGAAATTTCGTTCGGTACATCGAAGATCAGTAGTCCTATTTTTCCCATATCTTTTACACGCCACGAGAGGAGAGGAAACTTTTTCAGATATGGCCCAGTCGGAGCTCACGATGCAGTCAAGCAAGTACTTGGATCAGGTGAAGTATTTACCACCCTATAATTTATTTTTTGTTGAGGTCGGCGCAAAGTGCTGATATTTATCAGGATTCAGGTCTGATTCCGTCCTTCTACAAGAGGACTTTTGATGTAACCTGGATGCGTACTTATTATCAAGCTTTCCTGAGTGATGATCCAAAAGCTTATCGGCCAAAAAAGGGGACTGAAATCAACACAGATTCAGATCAGTGTTCTGGGGAGAGATATTTATTGGTTGATGTTCTTTCAGCCTTTAACATGTTGCTTTGTTTAAAATGCATTTCATATGGTCTTTGGCATCCTCGACTGCCATATCTAGGTCACCGTGCTTTGCCCGTCCAAGATGACGATTTTTGCGATCGTTTATCTACGGTCACAAATGCCAGCCTTTCCATCAGCGGTTCCTTTTCTTGGTACAGTCTGAGTACTTGTGCAGATAAGCCGGCTTCTTCAGTATTCCTGTAACACGATTTATGGAGAGAGTTTGCAATATGTGAGTGTTTCAGGGAAAGTGTACTATATTTGGATATGCTCCTTCTGCATTAATTTCGTATACTACAGTTTGGTTGTGAACGGAGTTGCTCATCGATGGATTGAAGCGAATTCCATTTATGAATGGAAAAGTCGCTGACCTCCGAAAACTGACTAAGAAAAATTCCCTCTACTGGAGTTATAAGTATGGATCGGAATGAAGCACTCGCTTATTATTCCTGTCTTACGTCGTTCGAATTATATGAATTCAACGAAAGAAAGCACACCAACTAGGATGTGGAGTGCGGTCATGGAAGGTATTTCCGGTGGATGCTCTAAATGCAAAATGCAAAGAATTATTTCTTCCTCATCCTGTTAAAGAAATAAATAAATGCTGTGCATACTTTCGAAAGGAAATCTTCGTCACAGACGACATAAATGAACACTGGCCACCATTTGGAACGACAGTTTTCACCAATTGAATCAAAGGTGCCAAAAAAGAACTCTTGGAAAATTTCGTCAAATAGATACAAGAGGGTATTGAATCATCTTCCACTACATCTGCGGTGAAAGCTTAACGCATACACGATATTCGGTGGAGCTAATCTAGTCCTGCAGTGAGCGGGCAATCTGCCACAGAACGATAGCACAACGATTGCGGACCTGGACAGTGCTGAGCTGAATTGAATTGAATAGAATTGAATTGAATTGAATTCGAATTTTAATTTGAATTGAATTGAATTTGAATTTGAATTTGAATTTGAATTGAATTTATTTGAATTTGAGTTCAAATTTGAATTTGAATTGAATTTGGATTTGAATTCGGATTTGAATTTGAATTTGAATTGAATTGAAGTTGAATGGAATTGAATTGAATTGAATCGAATTTGAATTGAATTTGAATTGAATTGGATTGAACTGAATTGAACTGAATTGAATTTGAATTGAATTGAATTGAAATGAATTGAATTTGAATTTGAATTGAATCGAATTGAATTTGAATTGAATTGAATTGAATTGAATTGAATTGAATTGGAATTGAATTGGAATTGAATTGAATTGAATTGAATTGAATTGAATCGAATTGAATTGAATTGAATTGAATTGAATTTGAATTGAATTGAATTGACTTGAATTTGAATTGAATTTGAATTGAATTTTGAATTGAATTGAACTGAATTGAATTGGATTGAATTGAATTGAATTGACTTGAATTGAATTGAATTGAATTGAATTTGAATTGAATTTGAATCGAATTGAATTGGATTTGAATTGAATTGAATTGAATTGAAATGAATTGAATTTAAATTCAATTTGAATTGAATTGAATTGAATTTGAATTGAATTGAATTGAATTGAATTGAATTGAATTTGAATTTGAATTGAATTGAATTGAATTGAATTGGAATTGAATTTGAATTGAATTGAATTGGAATTGAATTGAATTGAATTGAATTGAATTGAATTGAATTGAATTGAATTGAATTGAATTGAATTGGGGAATTGAATGGATTGGAATTGAATTGAATGAATTGATTTGAATTGAATTGAATTGAATTGGAATTGAATTGAATTGAATTGAATTGAATTGAATTGGGAATTGAATTGAAATTGAATTGAATTGAATTGAATTGAAATTGAATCGAATTGAATTGGAATTGATTGAATTGAAATGAATTGAATTAAATTGAATTTGAATTGAATTGAATTGAATTTGAATTTGAATTGAATTGAATTGAATTGAAATTGAAATGAATTGAATTGAATTGGAATTGAATTTGAATTGAATTGAATTGAATTGGAATTGAATTGAATTGAATTGAATTGAATTGAATTGAATTGGAATTGAATTGAATTGAATTGAATGAATTGAATTGAATTGGAATTGAATTGAATTGAAATTGAATTGAATTGAATTGAATTGAATTGAATTGAATGGAATTGAATTGA
>CM075173.1:110286184-110288684 GCA_037576465.1 Parascaris univalens | reverse complement strand
GAATTGAATTGAAATGAATTGAATTGAATTGAATTGAATTGAATTGATTAGAATTGAATTGAATTGGGGAATTGAATTGAATTGAATTGATGATTGAATTGAATTGAATTGAATTGAATTGAATTGAATTGAATGAATTGAATTGAATTGAATTGAATTGAATTGAATTGAATTGAATTGAATTGAATTGAATTGAATTGAATTGAATTGAATTGAATTGAATTGAACTGATTGAATTGAATTGAATTGAATTGAATTGAATTGAATTGAAGTGAATTGAATTGAATGAATTGAATTGAATTGAATTGAATTGATGAATTGAATTGAATTGATTGATTGGAATTGAATTGAATGAACTTGAATTGAATGAATTGATTTGAATAGAATTGAATTGGATTGAATTGAATTGGAATTGAATTGAATTGAATTGATTGAATTGATTGAATTGAATTGAATTGAATTGAATTGAATTGAATTGAATTGAATTGAATTGAGATTGAATTGAATTGAATTGAATTGAATTGAATTGAATTGAATTGAATTGAATTGATTGATTGAATTGAATTGAAATGAATGAATTGAATTGAATTGAATTGAATTGAATTGAATTGAATTGAATTGAATCTGAATTGAATTGAATTGAATTGAATGAATTGAATTGAATTGAATGAATTAAAAAATTGAATTAGATGAATTGAATTGTATTGAATTGAATTGAATGAATTGAATTGAATTGAATTGAATTGAATTGAATGAATTGAATTGTCATTGAATTGAAATTGAATTGAATTGAATTGATTGAATTGAATTGAATTGAATTGAATTGAATTGAATATGAATTGAATTGAATTGAATTGAATTGAATTCGAATTGAATTGAATTGAATTGAATTGAATTGAATTGAATTGAATTGAATTGATTGAATTGAATTGAATTGAATTGAATTGAATTGAATTGAATTGAATTGAATTGAATTGAATTGAATTGAATTGATTGAATTGAATGAATTGATATGAATTGAATTGATTGAATTGAATGAATTGAAATTGAATTGAATTGAATTGAATTGGAATTGAATTGAATTGAATTGAATTGAAATTGAATTGAATTGAATGGAATTGAATTGAATTGAAATTGAATTGAATTGAATGAATTGAATTGAATTGATTGAATGAATTGAATTGAATGAATATGAATTGAATTGAATTGATTGAATTGAATTGAATTGAATGATTGAATTGAATTGAATTGTATTGAATTGACTGGAATTGGAATTGAATTGAATTGAATTGAATTTTGAATTGACGTGAATTGAATGGAATTGAATTGAATTGAATGAATTGTAATTGAATTGAATTGAATTGAATTGAATTGAATTGAATGAATTGAATTGAATGAAATTGAATTGAATTGAATTGAATTGAATTGAATTGAATTGAATTGAATTGAATTGAATTGAATTGATTGAATTGAATTGAATTGAATTGATTGAATTGAATTGAATTGAATTGAATTGAATTGAATTGAAATGAATTGAATTGGAATTGAATTGAATTGAATTGATTGAATTGATTGAATTGAATTGATTGAATTGAATTGAATTGAATTGAATTGAATTGAATTGAATTGAATTGAATTGAATGAATTGAATTGAAATTTGAAAATTGAATTGAATTGAATTGAATGAATTGAATTGAATTGAATTGATTGGAATTGAATTGAATTGAATTGAATTGAATTGAATTGAATTGAATTGAATTGAATTGAATTGAATTGAATTGATTGAATTGAATTGAATTGAATTGAATTGAATTGAATTGAATTGAATTCAATTGAATTGAAATTGAATTGAATTGAATTTGAATGATTGAATTGAATTGAAATTGAATTGATTGAATTGAATTGAATTGAATTGAATTGAATTGAATTGAATTGAATTGAATTGAATTGAATTGAATTGGAATTGAATTGAATTGAATTGAATAGAATTGAATTGAAATTGAATTGAATTGACTTGAATTGAATTGAATTGAATTGAATTGAATTGAATTGAATTGAAATGATTGAATGAATGAATTGACTTGAATCGATTGAATTGAATTGAATTGAATTGAATTGATTGATGAATTGAATTGAATTGAATTGAATTGAATTGAATTGAAATTGAATGAATTGAATTGAATTGAATTGATTGAATTGATTGAATGAATTGAATTGAATTGGAATTGAATTGAATTGATTGAATTGAATGAATTGAATTGAATTGAATTGAATTGAATTGAATTGAATTGAATTGAATTGATTGAATTGAATGAATGAATTGAATTGAATTGAATTGAATTGAATTGAATTGAATGAATTATTGAATTGAATGAATTGAATGAATTGAATTGAATTGAATTGAATTGAATTGAATTTGATTGAATTGGAATTGATTGAATTGAATTGAATTGAATTGAATTGAATTGAATTGAACTTAGAATTGAATTGATTGAATTGA